>JALGBA010000169.1:652500-972500 GCA_023970755.1 Azemiops feae | reverse complement strand
TAGGATAGGATAGGATATCCTCTGGATTATATATTGATGAAATTTTATTGTCTATGGGGGGGCACAACAGTTGACAGGTTTGACAGTTCCCTATACTCCTTTCTTTTTAAGGAGAAATTCAGATTTATCAAAAATACAACTGCAATAGTGAAAACTGACTGTTGTAGCTGACTGCAAGAAGGGGCTTTTGACAAATGGAGGGGCTTCATTTGGGAAGGGGAATCATGCCTGCTGCGTTCCTTCAGCTGAGATGAGGGGACAGCTCGGTTCATAACGTTCAACTCTGCAGCGAGGGTCTTGGTTTTTCTAGGTGCTGCAGTGTTGGCAGCGTGAATTACACAACACCCTTCCCAAACTGTTTTAAGTTCCACCCCATGAATTGATACACTAAGGAGAATGAAAATATCTTGTTAGAAGACAGGCAGCTGAGAGAAGGGGGTTTATAACCTAGAGCAAGACGAGAAGAGAGAGGCACAGACGCATGCGCACGGACACACACAGACAGAAAGACATCTGATACAACCAGACAATAGAAATAGGGAAGCGCTTACATTCTGTGCAAGGACTCTTCCCAGTGGGATGTGCACATCCCTATTGGTGGATTAATAACACACACTCTACGATTATTACACACACCTTTTATTTTTCAGGTTGCAACATAGTCAGTTGGTGTGTCTCTCATTGATAGCAGCCTGATGCATGGAGGAAAGTTCTATTCTCCATCGCTGGGCTCTGTAGCATCCTTGGCAAGAATGAAGGATGCCGTTCATAAACCTAGCAAGAAAAGGAAATAAAATCCTGCTGGGTGGGGAGTGTGTGTGAGTGTTTGTGTGTATGTGTCTCACTGTCTTTTCCTTCCACCTTGATCTTAAGTCCAATGCAACTGTCCTGTTGCAATAAATGAAGAGCTGCTCCCGGGCCATTATTGTTTGCTCTCCTATCCCCAAATCACTCAGTGGGAGTCCTTCCTATTTGGGGGAGGCGGAGAAGAGTGATAAAATGATGAGTCAGTCTCTCACGTCGGGGCCCTTTACTCATTTCCAAAACTCTATGCTACAACACATCCTGACATTCATCAAGTGCCCAAGCCCTCCACCACAGCAACAGAAAGTCAATGAAGGTTTATGTGTTACTGGGAGTTTCTCAAGAGCCTTGGCAATGATTGACTGCCTTCGCCATCCCAGCAGTGCCTCGGCAAACAATAAGGCGTAGCAAATCAGCAAAGGGGTGCGAAATGGGAGAGCCAAATGTGTATTCTTTGCTCTCAGGGCTGGCTTCAAATACAGACCTATTTGCTTACGTACAGAAGACTAGGCTACTTTCAGAAACCGGAGTTTTAAGACGCCAAGGCGATGGATGATGATGATGACGACGACGACGACGATGATGACTTTACACGCGTATATTTGCTTCCTTTTCTTTCAGGGAATTTAGCCCTCGTTTTCAATGCCGAACCCACCATCGTGTCCTTGCAATTAATCATAAAGGCAGGCCGCTCAATAATTGTTGAGCGAGCATATTTTATTATGCAATTTTGGTCCTAACTCCTCTCTTGGAATTTTTGCAATGGGAATAATGTCTCCTTTTTTTAAAGCCTTAATTGCGGCGTGGACATTTTGTTGCAAAATTCAGTCTGTTGCCGAATAGCCGGAACAAAACGAGGAAAATGAGCATCGGTCTGCAACCGATAACACAAAGGCTACTACTGCTGCTACAAATGCTACCAGTGGATTTGCTCAGCAGGTTGACAGTTGAAATATGCATCTGAATACATTAGATAAGGCTCTGTTTAGATTGAGATGGAGCGATTGTTTCTTAATTTTGATTTTTGTCAGATACTGCTTCTCTCAAACTTAACACAAGTAGTTATGAGAGCCTCCAGTAGAAAAAAGGAAAAAGGTCATTTGTATGACTTGTATGACTTTTGGCTTGTAGTTAGCTATTTCTGGAGCTCACACTCTCTAGCCACTCTGACTGTGGCTACAAAAAAAGAAATTGCTTATTTATTTATTTGTTTGTTTATTTATTTATTTAGTAACCCGCCTTAATTATTTTTACAAATAACTCAAGGCAACAAACATATCCAACACAACTCCTTCCTCCTATTTTCCCCACAACAACCCTGTGAGGTATGTTGGGCTTAGACAGAACAACTGGTCATCCATGTCTAAGGTGAGACTTGAACTCACGGTCTCCTGCTTTCTAGCCAGGTGCCTTACCCACTAGACCAAACTGGCTCTCTTGCATCTTTCTTCATTAACCCTTATAGTTCTATCACTACATAAACTATTTGGATGTGCGGATGTCTGTGTAAGTCCATAGAGAGAGACAGAGGTTCATCCAGTGTCCTAGTGTAGTTTATCTTATACTTTGCTGTACATAATTATGGGGACTTTCTTCTCAACTTTTAAATTGCTACTTCTCTTTCTTAAATATTTGGGCAATACCCCCATCCTCTTTTGTACTTCATAGCTCAGGAGGCTACTGTAGTTGTTTGTATCTTGATTTTGGTGAATGTAAGTTTACTCCCTAATGCTAGATCTGATTAGGGAATCAGATTTCTTAAAGAAAAGTAAAATTCTCTCCTTCCCAGGAGGTTGACTTCCTTCCTAGGAAGTTGTAGTAAGTTAATTAATCTGCATTTGTTTTGTATCTCTTTTCTTGGTTGACTTGTATGAAGAGTTCTTTTCTGGTAGTATATGAATGCGTTCACTCTCTATGTGTGTGTTCTATCTTTCCTACCTGGATCTATATTGCTGCTTCTGGTGCTCTGGAACTATCTCTGATGCCAGCGTTCCCTCAGCAGGCTGTACCATTAGACCTCATGCACCGAATGGGCACCACTGCAAAGAGATGCTGGATGGTAGAATCATATTTGTCATGATATTCCCCAACCCAGCCGTGGCTCTTACCTGTGGTGAACCATTATATTCTTTGTAGAATAAGGGTTGATTGATCTAGCTAGTTTCTCTATATGGAAAAGCATAGGGAGACTCTGTCCTTTGTCATCTACTGCAAGATGGGTCTACTGCCCATATGACCTCTTGTGGTCCAACACCTATGGGAAATCTAAAACCACATACAGCAGTTCTTCCTATACAGAAGAGAGGTCTATATGTAAGAGAAAATCTGTAGCATGATATAGCATCCACTCCGCATGCAAGTTTTTACGTTAAAAACGTCAATCTTAGTTATTGCAGGAGCCAATCTGGGTCGGTCACCGGGACCAGAGGTTTCATCTTCTGAGCTTTTGGACTTGTTCTGGAGCCCATTTTCAGGGAACTTCTCTCTGGCTAGAGAGTGACCCACCCAGATTGGATCCTGCAAGATTATCCTGGGACACGTATATTCACCTTCATTCATGAATCTTAGATATTCATCAAAACCTTCATTCTGAATAGTTATCCCTCAACCTTCTTACATTTTTTTCCCTTCCACTGTCATCCGACTTTCACTTGTTCCATATCTACTACTCACTGGCACGTTCCCTGATTTCTTTCATCCTCCTTGTCTTGTTTGCTTAATGTAGATTTTATGCCCTCCGGGCATCACATCTGTGCTGTGTAGCACCTGGCATATTATTGGCACTAAATAATTGTTAAGTAGTAGCAGTAGCAGTGAATGAAGCACACTTTCAGATTAGATTTGTGAAGCTAAGCATCTCTATTTGTTTCAGCGAGAATAAACACAAGAGTTCAGGCTAATCTGCCTTTGATCCAAATTACCTGTTGTGAACCTTTATTTTTCATTACTTCACATGTGATTATGTACCTCTATTAAGTTTGAAGCCGAAAGAAATGAGCTCAGGTAAATTAGAGAAGTCTCAACTCAGCCAAGTTTCCTGATGGATTTTGCAGCTTTCTGAGTAGTAACATCATTCAAAGTTGTCTGCCTCCCTAACAAAAGAGCGCACATCTCTCTGAGCAGTACAATTATATGCGCAGAGAACTGTTTGTGACAAGTATCAAACTGGGACTGCTATTGAAAAGGAGAAGAACTGTGCAAACTAGATTGTTTCTAGTTTGCACTTAAATCAGGGGCATCATTACCTTGTATAAGGACCTGTTTCAGGATGCAGTAGCGTCGGAATGTGTCTTCAGATAGTTGTACTCTACAGAGATGAAACATTTGAATGATGGGACATCAAGACAGAACTTTCACACCAGAAGGCTAGTACTGCACTCAGCAGAATGGATAGATGAAGACGTAAATGCAGCCGAATTACTTATCACGTTGTCAACTAAGAATGTAGTCCATAAGCATTAAATCTTACGCTTTTTTGTGTAATTAAAAAAACTTCTTATTTTCTTTATCACTGTACATAAGCATTCATTCTCATACATCTTGGCATTTTTCTTTAACATTCTTAATCTTAACCTATGGGCTAGAAATGGGGGCATGGTGGTCTAACCATAAAGACGCTGGGCTTGTCAACTGGAAGGTTGGCAGTTCAAGTCTCAAGCACCATGTGACGGGTGGAGTTCCCATTCCCGCCCCAGCTCTCGTCAATTCAGCAGTTCAGTAGTGTGCAAATACAAGTAGATAAATAGGTACCACTTTGGTGGGAAGGTAACAGTGTTCCACGAACCTCGGAGTATAGTTATGCTGGTCACATGACCACAGAAGCATCTTCGGACAATGCTGACTCCCTCAGCTAGGAAATGGAGATGAGTTTGATTCATCATACTGACTGCAGTCCATATATCATGCTTGATGGTCCTCTGAGTTTCTTCATCTCAGGGACTGCAAAAAATGCTTTTTCGTTGATCTTTCGTTAATCTTTCATTGAAGATTAAATAATCTAAGCCTTCCCTCTGGCTTTTCAGATCTTTTCTCTAAAGGATAAAAGCCCTGATAAGTTCACCCAGGAATATTCATCCTTAACGTACGCAATAAACATGAGCATGGCACAAGGTAAAAATATGGTGGAAGATCCATTCATGAACCTGTGGGCATTTTCATGTATATTTGGAAATGTATTGGAAGTCTACCAAAGAATCAACTGCTCCACCTTTGTTGTTGTTGATGATGCTTTGGGGATTTGCAATTAAGCAGTGTTCTGTGTAGATATGTTACAGTTGAAGGCAAAAACAAAATCTGTTCCATCTCACCTTACTTTGATTTTAAAACATTGCTACTTTCTGTTGGCTTTAAGTGTTTGTGTTGTCTTTGTCTACCTGTTCATTGTGTGTCAGAAATGAATGGCAACTTGTGTGGCGCCATGTCTACCTACTGTTAATTCTATGGGGGTCTTCTGCCTGATTTTAAAAGTCTTGTGCAAATTATCCATTTGCACCTTTAGGGAGAGGTATTAGTCAGTTCCTTGCAGCCTCATGATCTTTGGAAAAGTGGGTATTGCTGAAAAGCATCTGAGAAATAATTTATTTTTAGATTTGCATATCCTTCTTTTCTTCCAGGAGTTCAAGGTGGTATAAAAAGCAATAATCTTCCAAACTGTTAGATGGGACCACCAATCTGTGTTGGTTTATGACACATGCTGCATAAATTCCCTCTCTGTCATGGGTAGCTGTTGTGGAAAATTTGGGTTGGCAAACTAAAACAGATATAGTGGCAGGTATGTCTTCGCAGGTACCTTTGGGCACATGTAATTTCCTTTAGCAATACTACAGGGGCAAAGTTTATTAAAGGAACTCTGGATTAGACTCACATACAGTTTACTATGTTAATTGATACCTGGTTCCGTATCAATTAAGAAGAGGCTTTGGGTGTATAAAAAGGCCAAATTGACCGTTTGCTATCTTTTTAAGTTGCTTTTTGTTTTGTTGGGCTAATCTTAAAGAAGGCTTTTGTGAGATAGAATTGAGGAGAGGTGAGATACTCCTGATTCTTACTACTACTACTACTATTTGGGAACTATAAACTTTCTGACGGTAGCAATCCTACCAGCAATTGCTGGATTTTTCTCTGTTCCCTTCAGGATTTTACCTATGGACATACTACACTTCCTGGTTTGCCAGCTTCACCCGTGTGTATTCTGTCCTCTGAAACCTTCACCACTAACTCTGGTGTGGCTTTATTAAAGTACAAGACATCACACCTGTGATTTTGTGGCCTCGTGGATCATTTCTGGTCTAAATTTGAGCTTTTGTCTGCCAGTGGTTAAATCCACTCTATAATTCCATTCCATTGTTGTCCAGTGTCCTGAACAATACGACTCTTGGTCACCAGCTGCCATTGTCAAAGATAATCTGATGGTCACATCTGCATGTCAGCGCCATAGAGAAGAAACCCCTGAGTCTGTCAGAGTGTGAAGCGAAGGCATTAGCGATTTCAATTCTGCTTTATTTTCCACTCGAAATGGAGGAAAACAGACAAAAAACAAATAAGAAAGCTAAACAGTTGCGTGAGAGCTAGCAATTTGCCGAGGAGCTAGTGACAGACACTGTATTATCATAATTGTCTCTTCTACATGATAGGACAGAAAAATAATAATGTCATTTTATTTATAGACGGGGTGTCCCCTTTATGAGAGTCATGCAAGTTTCTGCCAACTGGAGTAGGTCAAGTGACATCTTTTGATCAGGCCTGTCCAAAGAGATCAAAGATGAATGGCAGGTAATGGATAGCCAATGACAAACCAAATCTAAAACAGAAATAAGACTGCCAATTACTCATTAAAAGCTTACCTAAGCAAGGCAGGCTGCTTGACATGTTACCCGATCACCTAAATCAACTGAGCGTAGGTGCTAAAATTGTGTATTATCATTGGAAATGGCTATTATTTCCTCCCTAACATTTCAGTTAAAGCTTTGTTTGTCTGCGGCTGACCAGCCATCGCAGGAAAGGAAAACCTGCTCCTTTCGGTGTGGTTCTTAGCAGCTTGTGAACATTACGACGGGCACCAGAGATTTTCATTATTGTATTTAATAGGAATGTTCTTTGTTTGCCTCTGATGAAAACGTGCCTCTTCTGGTGCTGAAAAAAAGTCCCCCGGCTTTTCCTTTCTCTAGGATGGCAATCTCTGTCCAAATTTGTAGCCCATTTTTTTCAACCAGATCAATTTTCAGAAGGAAGCAGAGATGTATAACATCCAAAACCGCCACCAGATATTTTTTTTTAATGAAGCCATTATGAAAAATGTTAATTTAAACTGAAAAATATTGGTGCTTATACAGGTAGTCCTCGACTTACGAGCACAATTGAACCCAAAATTTACGTTGCTATGTGAGAAATTTGTTAAGTGAGTTCCCCCCCCCATTTTACGACTTCTCTTGCCACATTTGTTAAGTGAACCACTGCAGTTGTTAAGTTAGCAACACGGTTGTTAAGTGAATCTGGCTTCCCCATTGACATTGCTTGTCAGAAGGTCACAAAAGAGGATCATGTGACCCTGGGACGCTGCGATCATCATAAATATGAACCAGTTGTCAAGCATCTGAATGTAAATACGCAACCATGGGATGCGGAAATGGTCATTAGTGTGAAAAATGGTCATAAGTGTGAAAAATGGTCATAAGTGACTTTTTTAGTGCTGTTATAACTTTGAACGGTCACTAAATGAACTGTTGTAAGTCGAGGACTACCTGTAATTTCTTAGGCATTAACCCCAACCATCTGAGATTAGGATGTAGAAAAACACATTATGCTAAATTATATTTCTAGTCTACCTAACTCTTGATTTCTCTCCTTGTGAGGTATAATCTGAGGCCTCAGGCTACAGGTGATCCTGAGCATTGCCCTCATCTGAATCTTTCTAAAAATGGTTTTCAAGTCATTCTTAGCAGTTTGTCACTTTGCATTTGAAATGTTGCTCTAGAGCAGGGGTAGGCAACCTTGGCTCTTTTATGACTCGTGGACTTCAACTCCCAGAATTCCTGAGCCAGCCATGCTGAGGGGAAAGGGAGAGGTTTCCAAGCTGAGCCATGCTGGCTCAGGAATTCTGGGAGTTGAAGTCCACGAGTCATAAAAGAGCCAAGGTTGCCTACCCCTGCTCTAGAGCCACAACAATAAATATTGAATTTGTAGATTGGCAGAAGCTGAAAATGTTTAATGAAACGGATGCCATCAAATTAACAGGATTTAATTGATTGAACTTGATTTTAACTGAATTCAAATGAAATCAAGTTTAGCTCTTGACCTGCTGCTGAGGCTGCAGACATTCAAGGAAGAACTTCTGCTTTTGGTTACAAAAGATTGGCTAGCCCTGATGAGGTCTTTTGGATGCTTTAGATTTTTAGACAGAAGATGGAAGGAATTAAATCTGGATGGAAGCTTTGAGATGTTCCCTCTGAATTTGCAATGTATGAACAGATCTACTAAAGAATATTGTACAAAACCATCCTGTCAGATTCCCGTTTTAGATGCCGTTTTTATTTTTATTTTTATTTTAATTCAGTGATAGCAGAGACTTCTGGATGTCTGCCTCAAAATAAGAAGCATAGAATTCAAAAGGCATTATTCTTGGGGAAATGTGTATGGGCCAATAACCTTAATGTACTGTATCTGATTGGATTTTACTATTTTATTTACCCTCCATAAATTAGAAAAGCTGAGGTAAAAGAAAAAGCCGAAAGTGCCTCTCAGCCAAAAAGCCAGAATTACTATGCCTACTCAGGCAACAATGTAAATTATGAAAAAATTCAGAACAGTCTTGTAGGGATAGTTTTGGAGGGGAAAGGCAGAAAATGAGATGAGGGATATATAAGAACCACGAGTGGGGGCAGACATGGACATTCATAAGCAGAGAAGAGTCACATTCTGCTCATTAGAAGGCCCATACACCTTCTGCTTTGTTCACTCACACATTTCCTCAGTAATTAAGAGGGATAATAGTAATAATAGTAATAATAGTAATAATAGTAATAATAATAATAATAATAATAATAATAATAATAATAATAATAATAATAATAATAATAATAATAATAATAATAATAATAATAATAATGTTGGAAGGGACCTTGGAGGTCATCTAGTCCAGGAGTAGGCAATCTTGGCTCTTTTGTGACTTGTGGACTTCAACTCCCAGAATTCCTGAGCCAGCCATGCTGAGGGGAAAGGGAGAGGTTTCCAAGCTGAGCCATGCTGGCTCAGGAATTCTGGGAGTTGAAGTCCACGAGTCATAAAAGAGCCAAGGTTGCCTACCCCTGATCTACTCCAACAGACAAGTCAGACAAGTAAGAAGCCTGTTGTGGCATTCAGGAAAGACTTTTGGCAGCAAAATTATGGCCCTTGCAACTCTGCACCAAAGAATATGGAGTCGTTGGTTTACAGGTAGTCTTTGACATACAACAGTTTGTGTAGTGACTGAAGAAGTTACAAGAGCACTGAAAAAAGTCAATTATGACCGTTTTTCACACTTACAACATCTCCCTGGTCACATGATCAAAATTCAGACACTTGGCAACTGGCATGTATTTAGAAGGTTGCAGCGTCCCGGGATCACATGATCCCCTTTTGCAACCTTCTGACAAGCAAAATCAATGGGGAAACCAGATTCGCTTAACACCCATGCTACTAACTTAACAATGGCAGTGATTCACTTAACAATAGTGGCAAACAAGCTCGTAAAATGGGGCAAAACTCCATTTTAGCAACAGAAATTTTGGATTCAATTGTGGTCAAGGACTACCTGGAATGTAACATTAGAAATCTGGTGTTGTGTTTTTTACATTTTATATACCAATTTATTAATCCAATCCATATTTGAATGAGCAGCATACTTCTTGAAGTTAAGCATGTTTAATTCTTCATTTGGACTTAAACTTCCATATATAAAGGTGTAAAAAACTATGTAACAAAATGTAACATATATACAGATATAATCTTTAAATTCTTTTGATCTTAGTGTGTGTTTTAACTGTGCTCTGGAAAGTAGCACAATTTTATAGGAAAATTGTAATAATAATAATATGGGTGTTTTTTTGTTTTGTTTTACAAGGTTAGGGTTAGGAGATAGATAAGGAGAAAAGTCTTTTGAAAATCCAGCAGTTTCATTGTATGCCATCTATGTCTTCTGATAGACTTTTCTACTTTATAAAATAATTATTTTTCTTTACATTAACTGGCTGAATCTTTTGGTCATTTAATTTATTGCAAAGCTCCATTTTACTGTGGATTTGCAGCAAAAACAATGAACATACCTGTGACTCTTCCATACGCATAAGCTCTCAAAGATTACACTCTACTTTGTCAAGTTCACCCATTTTATATTTATGAACCTTCAGTGTGATTTAAATAATTTTTAAAATCTGGATTTAACTGTAGAGGTTGTGCTTGTAAGAGACATGTTTCAGAAGAGACTGATGAGTGAACATCTAGGAGACAGTCTGAACCAGAAGTGGTTTCCCCCATTTTTATTGTAACATATATTATTATTATATTATATCAGGGGTCTTCAAACTTGGCCCTTTTATGACTTGTGGACTTCAACTCCCAGAATTCCTCAGCCAGGCACGTTATATTATATTATATTATATTATATTATATTATATTATATTATATTATATTATATTATATTATATTATATTATATTATATTTATTATATTTATTATATTTATTATATTATATTATATTATATTATATTATATTATATTTATTATATTATATTATATTATATTATATTATATTATATTATATTTATTATATTATATTATATTATATTATATTATATTATATTATATTATATTATATTATATTATATTATATTATATTATATTATATTATATTATATTATTATTATATTATTATTAATTGAAATATCTTTGTATTCTAGTTTCTCTTTGGAAGACGATCTGCTAATCATAGACTCTTTCGTCTTCTCTTCCGCCGCTTCATGATTCCATTCAGACTACAATCTCTTGATAGCCTAAAGAACATATTTAGAAACATAATTAGTTATAATTAGAAGCAAACAAACACAATTCATGCAAGATAATTGATTATAAAAGATTAACAGGTAGCAGTTGCATTGGGAAATACCTCAGGATTTAATCGCAATTGGTTTGCTTCAAAAAATTTGTGTGTGTGTGTGTGTGAATTTAGACAAAAACACAGCCATGCCCTGATCAGGTAGTTTGGCCAGGGGAAATAGCAGGTTCTTCTCAATATGTCAACTCCTACTAAATTCTCCCTATTTTAAAGTCACACATTCTCAAAGAAGTATGATGAAGTCTAAGATCCAGTTGCTACAATTCTTGACAAACTCAGTATTGGAGATACATTTTCCCAAACATCCCAAACCTCAAATCACAATGTAATTGATTCCTCAGGTATTCAGATGCTGGTCTCAATGTATGTTCCAGAGATACACCTTAACATAACATTGGGTAAAATTTCACAGCTGTGAACAGCCAGAAGAAAGTGAGATAGGCATGCCATCTCAAGAATCAGTTTTTTTCAGATACACACTCAACACATAACCCCCAGCACTCATCATGCCTCCAGAGCGCAAAACATAAGAGTAGTCAACATAGCCACAACAAAATAATGAATTAGACAAAGTACATGGAATTTCATCAGGTCATTTTGACACAGGCACTTCAACTTAGATGGAGATCTCTCTCCATCGCCATTGCCATCTCATCTTCATCGCCATCTCCATTTCACTGTCACCTCCATCTCCATCACCTCCATCTCCATCCTTCCTTTGTACTCACCAATCTGAAATGCTTTTCAGTAGCCATAATCTGTCAGCAGATTACAATTCTGTTTAATTTTAATGTGGCTAACTTAAGATGGTTGTATAGTAAATTTATGCAACTGATCACAGTTATTAAATTTCTGCATCTGCAAAAGAAGCAATCAAACCTCTTATTATGGTTGCTGTGAGTGAATGTTAAATGTCAAGGAGTTACCAGTGCGCTGCAGGGAAGCACGTTACAGTTAAAGATGCATAAAATATCAGCACTTTTTTTTAATGCTTGTGCATTCAACAAAGACTCCCATCCTAATTAACTGGTATGGAAATAAATAATTTTTACAAACTACCTTAGAAACAGATTTTTTTCCCCTCCTCCCATCAAAGTCTACTGCTCTACAGAAATAGCTATGCTGTTGCATAGATGTTCTTTCTTCTTAATTTGCGGATACAACGAAATATTCAAGCCTCACCCAGATTTTGAAAACACGATTATAAATCCTATGCTAAAGTGTAGTATCTGGTGATCAGTCTGATGATTAATCTTGGGATCCTTGAAAAATGATTTCCTTTTTTTCCTCCTTCCTTCCCCCATGGTTTTCCTCAAGATGGAAATATTGTGAAGCTATTGTAATTTGAAAGATATTCTCCACCCATTTGCAGCCTCCATTCTTTCTCCACATTATCATCCCTAGGTTGATACTATCCTGTTTTGTCTTACTCCATTAAAAAAAAAAGCACAAAAATTCAAATTTAAATTACAGGTGGTCCTTGAGTTTTGACCACAGTGGAGCCCAAAATTTTGTTAATTGGGACATTTGTTAAGAGAATTTTGCCCCATTTTCCCACCCTTGTAGCCACAATTGGTAAGAGAATCACTACAATTGTTAAGTGGTAACACGGTTCTTAAGTTGAATCTGGCTTCCCCTTTGATTTTGCTGGTCAGAAGGTCGCAAAAGGTGATTACATGATCCCGGGACACTGCAATCGTCATAAATATGAGACAGTTTCCAAGCGTCTGAATTTTCATCAGGTGCAAATGACATAATACAGTTGCGTACAGAAAATTCCAACTTGCAGGTCATATACTCCATAAGGCAAATAATTGAATTCCCAAGATGGCAATGAGATGGATTTGCCCCCTGGCCCAGAGGACGCCCTGGAAATACAGGGCAAAAAACATTCATAGATGACTTAAAGACTTTAAACATCACATGCGAATACGCTGACCTATTCACCCCAAACCAAAAATATTGAAGATCCTTGCTGCTCGATATACTACATAGCACGGGAGGATCTAATGCCAATGCTAATGTTAGTAACAGTATAATAACAAGTACAATAACTGTGAGTGTGTGGAGGGCAATTGTCATTATTATAGGCAACTCTAATTTCCTAAAGTGGACTCAACTGCCAAGAGTAGACTTGTGTGTGACACCGTTAACATTTAAGGATCCTCTGAAAAATCCTTCATGCCAAAGAAAAAGCAGGGAAGAAAAAATCCAGTAGAGCATTAAGGAGTTTGCTTCTGAAAATTGTTTAATGTAAATATGCTGTCAGATACCCTTCAAGTAATTGACAAGAGCAGATGATTAGCAGTGTTCTCAATACTGTTTTTGCATAATCTCACATTTTGACAGTTTTCTTCAGCGTCTCTTTATTGTCAGTGCTCTGCAATCAGGAATATTTTTTCTTTTCCTTGACAACATTTACTTTGTCATTATAAATCTTGTAAATGGTCATTTAACTTGTTCGGTGTGCATGTACAACTCTCAATAGGAACACATTTGCAGTATCTTTCTTTGTGGGGAAGAAACTGTCAGGGGGAAAAAACTTATTACTCTGAAAAGAAAGTAGGTTAATATCATTGTTAAAAATAAGAATGAGAAAGGAAGAGAGAAACAGTGCCCATTTGATAATTGTGTATATTCAGCGTATTCCAATCTGATTTAAAAGTAGCTATAGTCTGAACTGAAACCGAACTGAGAATTATTTATGGATTGGTGTGCATGTCATGAGTGGACTTCCTCTGATTTTTGAACTTTGAGTAGCTGAATTTATTAGGTGACTACATGGCAAGTCACTCGACTTAAGGAGTCATCAACATTTCTCGGACACTGAGGTAGTATCATCCATCATAATGGATTTCATTGTCAGAGAGTCAAGTGACAAAGCACTGAGTCTGGTAGCATCAATTCTTTGTTCAGAAGAGTTAGAACAATAACAGCCTACATGCATTTCTTTTAAAGAAAGTATCTGCAAAGTTTGCATGAAAGAAACAATTAGATCTGGGTTGTCATTTTTTCACGTCTATAGGGTTAGGGTGCAAAGAAGAACGATCTGCTGCAAACTCCACCTGGCATCATTCCAGCCAGTAAATGCTCAGCTCCATCTAGTCGCCCAGACTCTACCCCAAATTAAGGGGTTACAGGGTCATAAAAAGGAAGTAATTTTAGGATTAAGGTCTATAGAGAAAGTTGTATGCAAAAATTGTGAATTGTGAAATACTGTGTGTGGCTTTGAGAGTCTTTGCAGCACTAACCTGGATTGGATGGGATTTAGATTAGTGTGTATATCCCCTACATGGTAGTCATAAAAATTATACTCTTTCTGCAATACTGTGATAACTGTCTGAGTTCAACCTTGGCTCAATGGCTTTAACTAATTAAATAGGGATGGACAATGTTCAGATGGCCAGGGACTGTACATGACCTTTTGGGAGGAAGAAAAGTTTCACTGGACAGATGATGGCACATGCTATATCATTGGGCTATATCATGCGCATAAATACAACCAAAATGTGTTTTTTTTCCTGAATTTTGGTGGTGGTTTGGGGGTGTTTCTTTTTAGTCATGATAAGCCTCACGTGATTAAAAACTGTAGCATTCATTTTTGACAGAACAATTCAGAAGATTCTTTGGGGAGTGCAGGAAATAAATTTGGGAGTTTCCATTGTCCACCTCTAAAGTAAATTGTTGCACAGCAGCAGTGGTTTGAGAGAAGAAGGAAAACAATTTTATAAACTTTATGTAGGAAAAGGCCATTTTATGTACTGTACTTTGAGATGAAATAGAAAACCTATGATCACTGAGATACTACTGGATTACTTCACATCATTCCTGACAATTGGCTATGCTAAGTATGTGACCATACATTTGTACTCCTGGGGCTGTTAAACCCAGGATTCTGTAAATAGTTAAATTTTGAAGAAGGAAAGGAACAAAGTGACCTCACATACATGGTTAAGGTCCCCAATCCTATGGTGCCCATATTCCTAATGGGGTTCGTAGCATATCCATTGTGCAAACAGTCAATACGATAAACTTTCAGCTTTACTTGAATCATTGGTCTTCTTTCTTCAGCTCTCTTTAATCTATCTCCATGGATTTCCAGCTCATATAGATTTGGTCAGTGACAAGGGTTAGAGTAGTCTTGTAGAACATTTACTTGTAGCAGTGAAAAAGCACACATTCATCAAGGGATTAAGTCGATCCAATTGCACTGGAGATCAATGGGATGCTTACGTGATCCCTCTTAGGCGCCAAGGTTTTCAACTTCTTTTGGTGAGAATTCACAGACACCCATGCATTTCTCCACCTTAAAGCCATTTATCTCAGAATGTCAAATTGCAATAATTAACCATTATTGATCTTAAATTCAATTAACTTCATTAACTCAGGTCATGATGAGGGTGTTTGCAAGGAAAAGGTATTTGACAATTGCCTTTTTCTTATGTGACATTGAAATGATAAACTATTCTCTTCATATGCTGTTTGGGACATATGTTTTTAAAATTAGCAAAAATCTGGTGGACACCTTCTGAAGGCCATTCCCGGTTATCCTTTAAGGGAGTTAATATTTGGAGTTAAGATTACTGACGGTTCTGCTTGGTTTCCCCATTGGTGGGACTTGAGCAGTGGGACGTAAAGTTGAACCTTTCCACTTTGTATTTTACACACCAAGATTACACACACTTAGGTTAGTAATCAAATGCAGCCCCTCAATTTATGTAATATACTGAATCATCAATTCACCACACTGGCTGAGTTCTCAGCCTCACTCTAGGCCTCATAACAACCTCACTGACCAGTCTTAAGTTATTCTGCATACGCACCTCTTAAGTTTTTACCTGCCCTGTTTTAGCATGTTGCGTGAATACAACATAAGTAAAAACTATTGTTACAGAAGGACACAAGTTTGTATTTATCTCTGGTTTCTTATCTTTTCAAATGAACCTATTGTATTGTATTTTTACACCTCAGGACTGAGATCATACAAATTTCTTGACAATAGTTCAGAAGAAGTTTGCCATTGCATCTTTCCAGACACTTCATTGACTTTCCTGGCTGGTTTATAATGCTGGCTTATCATATGAATTCTCTTCTGTGGATGAACCAGGGCCGACTCTGTTTAATTCTTTACTCTGCTAAGATTTGATAGCTGCTGCTATTTGCTGAGTGCTTTTCTGTTTTTTCTTCAGGAGATGAGGGGGACAGAGTTTTTCTTTCTCTTTTTTGAGGTAGGGGAGAGAATTAATATACACAGTTACCCTTTGTATCTAAACTTCCAGGTGATATTCAAAAACCAAGCAAAGACCAATTATAGAAGTAGCAATAGCAATAGCACTTAGACTTATATACCACTTCACAGTGCTTTACAGCCCTCTCTGAGCGGTTTAAAAGTCAGCCTGTTGCCCCCAATAATGTCCTCATTTTACTGACCTCGGAAGCATGAAATGTGAGTTAACCTTGAGCTGGTCAGGATCGAACTCCTGGCAGTGAGCTGAATTAGCCTGCAATACTGCATTCTAACCACTGCGCCACCACGGCTCTTTCAACAAAGAGGGAGTTTGATATGAGATATTTTGGGGAAGCCAGGAAAGCAATGTGAAGGAGACCTAAAACAATCAAAAGATTAAAAAAAGAGAGATTGTTGGCAGTTTTTCTCATAAATGACCACCAGGTGACAAGAAATCTGAGAATAATTATTTTAAATTGTTTGAAAAGATTCCACTTTAATGAACTCATAATAAATGCAGGTTGGAAATTCTTCTTGCGGTTTTCCCAATTCTATATTTATCCTCATCTGACTTACTATAGTTCTTTCTTCCTTGATCCTAACCCAACTGCATGGGGCTTAACTGACAGGTATGGGAAATCTACCTTATATGTTACACTCTGAATATCAGAAAGTTGATTTGAATGGCCTTCTTCCTCTCGTGGTAACATGTAAGATGTCCATCTCTTCAGCTGGGATCCAAAACTGTTTCACTATTTTTGGTCTCCAAAGCATTACCTTCATAAGAAACAGAGGGATAATTGGCTAGCATACCTTTGGTTGGAGAAGAGAGCACAAATTTTATGAAATGTTTAATTGGTTACTTTGCCTTTGTCTTTTAGAGTTTGACTTCGCTGTTCTAAACTTGGCAACAGTGAGGTAGCTCAAGAAGGAAAATGGGTTGATGACCATGTTTGATTGCATGGTGGAAAAAACCCTAAAGTTTCCTCTGAACATCTGCTTGCTCAGTGAAGAATTACAACCATTAAGAGCCATTTGAGACATAGTGAGAATGACATAGTAGTGAGAAACTTAAATGCATAGGTCTACTTATCTTTACTCAAGTTGACTGGAGCTCTAGTATTCTTCTTTCATGCTTTAAAGAATAAATGAATAAATATTTCCATCTCCAGACGCAACATTTAACCACAAATGTTGGGATTCAGTCATTTGAACATTAATCCATCAAGTAACAGAATAACATAAAAACAGAATTGGAAGTGACCTTGGAGATCTTCTAATCCCTGCTTAAGCAGGAAATCGTTTACTGTTTCAGACAAACGGTTGTCCAGTCTCTTCTTAAAACCCTCCAGTGTTGGAGCCCCCACAACTTCTGGAGGCTGGTTGTTGCACTGATTAAGGTCAGGGTTAGGTTTAGGAGAGGGGGGGGGTTGGTTAATTTTAGTTCAATGTTCATGGTTACAAATTTTGGTTATTCCTTTATGGTGGGAACAAAGGAAACTGTCTTATGATAATTCAAACTTGAATTTTTTATGGTTAAATTTGTATCCAGTTTTTTGTCTGGCATCTCTATGGAGCTTATATGTTTTCCTCTCTTTATTTAATTCCAGAATAACAAATCTCTGAAGTCAGTGAGAAAGGTATAATTGTTCCAGTGTCACTTAATGAAATTCCATTGCTAAATGTGGATTTTCCCAGTCCTGATCCAACATCTTAACCTCTATATCACAACAGCTCTCAAAGATTAATTTTAAAATTAATTTATAAAATCATCCCCACTCCTATCTTATAAACGGTTCTTTTATGTGAAGAAAACTCTAGCTGTATGGTTGAAAACTCACCCTGATTTGCTGTGACTTGCTTCAAATCATTTCACACAGACTATTCAATGTATATGGAGGAGCAGAGTTGAAACCTTCTCGATGGGTCCCAGGAAAAAAACTGATTTCAAGAAAAAAAACATGACCTAATTGGATGATTGTGAGTGGGTGTGCAAGCCCTGGCCACGTTAGCCTTAATTTCCATGGATAAATGCTGGCAACTGCTTTTCATCAGGATGTAGTTTCTTTGTTTACCGGTTCTAAATGTCACATCACAGGCCAAGTTTTAAAGAATTTCTTTAGGTGCTTCCAAGAGACTAAGTTTGACAAGACAACATTTATATAATTAGCAAATGCACAAACAGCGTTTTAATGGTGAACAAAAGACTCAGTGTGAATTAGGGGGTTCCCTAAGTGTGAATAGGGTGCTTTAAGCTTTGTCCTTGGGAGATTTCACTTGCACCAAAGGAAATTAAAATGGAAAAATTACCCTTTCCTTTCATTCTTCATATCCAGATGTTCCAATCTCTGGATAATATGGAATTGCTTGTTTGTTTATATGTGTACACCCACCCTGTTCATCATAGTAACTCTGGCTGGTGAACAAAGTTTAAAGCAGAAATCACAGTATAAATGACCATTAAAATGTTGACCACTGAGGGTAGAAGCCACAAAATCACACCATTTAAACAGCCATTTATACAATTTCTAATTAATTAAAGGTACATAATTGTTCCTTACACATGCCAACTATTTTCTCTTAAACAATACACCCACCTCATCCTTGTTACTAGTAGTTTTTTGTATCACCTGTTGCAAACAGCTGTTGTTTGATAAACATAGGCAGTAAAATCATTTGCAAAGGACTTCAGATTTCAACTGCTGGTTAACTTGGGTTTGTTGCCTTTATAATCTCTGGGTTAAAATCAACTAATTCTATCCAAGAGGAAACCTTTTAGTCTTATATGTAACAAATTTTTTATTAAGCATCAGGGGAATTAGGAAACCAGGCAGTACAAATGACTTTAAAGGTTTATTGCAAGCTTAAGCTCTGAACTACTAATGGCCAAAGCAAATTGGCGGTAGATAAGAGTCAATGGAATTCAAGGTGGGCTGGACTTTAATCCCTTATGGGCATGATGGGATTTGTGACTGATGACACATTTGACCTTTCCCTTGGGGTCAGCTTGGTCACCTCCTACACTTCTGTTAGTACATCTGAATTACATTTAAATCATTATGTATTTTAGGATAGTAAGTATTAGCAGCTGAAAAAAATATCCATTGTTCAACAGAAGCTTAAAAATGGGACACAGAATTGACAGTCAAACAAAACATGAGCAATCTCTTTGATGGCTGGGCCATATACAGCGATATGGCAGGTGATAGGTAGAAGTGCCAACATCTGGCCATGGAATCCAACAACTCAGGCCTCACTCTAGGACAGGGGTGTCAAACTGCTGGCCCATGGGCCGGACGCGTCACGTGGAAGCCGCGCCCACCCCATTGCCGGCAATGGCAAAACAGTCCCGATATGTTGCGCGATGTCACATGACGTCACGAGTTTGACATGTCTGCTCTAAGAGGTCCTTCTTAAGAATTATGTTAAACTCATTGATGGGTATTTTTTGAATTGAAAAATTAGAAAAACCTTCAATTTTATGTCCTTGCGGTTCTGTTCCACTGTTTTGCCTTTACTTCCTTGCCCCCACATTTCTCTTTTGGATTTGCTTAGAAGCCACAGTTGCCGACCCCATAAAGCACAACTGAATTCACAAAGAGAAAGTAGGAAATAACATGCTGTATTTTCTGGAGACAGGAGACCTTCACAAAATCCCCCAGCCAAATACTCTTTTTGAAATGAACAAGGAGTGATACATAGCATCCTTTCATCCACTTTAATCAGTTAGTATGTACAGCCCGTGGCACAAATTCTCAACTGAGTCCAGATCTCGCTAGCTCATGTAAATTGATAGCGCAGAGAGTGCATAGTCCTCAATTTGACTCAGAAATCCAAAAAGCAAGTCTTGAGGATTTAGTCACTAAATCAGTTCATAAGCACTTGCTTGGGCTTTGCAAACAAACAAACAAACTTCAAGGATACCCGCAATTAGAAAAGGAGTCCTTTCTACTAAGATTGGAAAAGGAAGTCAGACCTTTAGGTAGTAGGTTCAGTAAAAGTGATCTAAATGGTATGGCCATATTGTTCCATACATCATAGGCACACAGTGGAGGATTTGTTGTGAATTAGCTTTCTCTGTCTCAGAAAACAAGAGGCAGGAAATATCTGTAAGATTACCAACTTAGGTAGCAATTGAAAGACTGGCATATTCATTTGCTTGCCTGAATTTAACTCCTCCTCCAACTGCCCCTCCCCCCATTTTATTGTATACTGGCATAGGCTTTCATGGCGAGCATCAATCAAGCAGTGATAATATTTTGGGCTGAATGGTCATGGTCTAGTTTTATAAGTATCTGGCTATTTTGGTTGCTTTGTAATTCCCTGCAATATGCAGTCTGCTCTTTTTATGACAAGAGGGATCCAGAGCTACATGCGCTGTAGATGTCCACTCTGCTAACAGTTTCAGAAATAGCAAATTCAGAGATGAGTTTTTTTGCCGAGGCCAATATGGACCACACTTTAACTTTCAAGCTCTGGTTTGGATTAATACACAGTCCAATGTATTTTTTAGAGCTCTCTGGAAGTTCCATGTCCACACTTTCCCCCCTTTCAAACTCCATTATTTTGATGAATTATGCTGATGTTTGGAAAGATGAATACAGGCCCAAAGGAATGAAGGCTAATGGTAAAAAACTGATCAGAAATTCCGTGGGGTTAGCTAATTAATCTTTTTAATGAAGAATATGCAGGAGAAAAGCAGACAGAGCTGGAAGGCGGAGTTAAATGCATCATCAGTTTAGTCCCAAAGGTGTTTTTTTTTTTTCCAAAAGGCAACTGGACTTTCTTTCTGTAATCAAGGAAGTTTAGAATCCCTGCATTTCCACAAGGGACTCAAGTCCACCCCCCCTTGAATTTCAATGACTCTTAACTAGGACCAGTTTAGTGCTGACCACTAGTTGACCAGATTTGTGTGTATAGGCTATATTAATAAATCCTTTGTGCTTAAATTCAATTAATGATCCTGGTTCTTTGCACCTGACAGCATTTATCGAAATAAAAAAAAAGTTTCCTGAAGTTCTCATAGAACATTTAAAAAAGAAAAGCCCAAAGCCAACAATGAAACAAGATGAGAAGATTTTTGATCCTGAGTCCACTGAAACCACATTCACAGATTAAGACTGAAGGCGAATTAGTGTTCCTTCACCAGAGAAAGTTTGCACAGTTACAGATACAAGATAATCCAATAATTTGATACAATTAGGATGTGATAAGCATCAGGCATGTATTTCCTAGCCATGTATTCAACTTGAGTGCCCTGTCAAATGTGAAGGGAATGTTAATACACCATTAGGTGGTGTGTATTTAAGAAACCACATCCCCATTCTTTTCAAGAAACGATAAAACGTTCTAGAAATAGCTTTCGTATCACAATGTATTGCATTGCCAAAAGTGTTGTGTTTTCTATTGAAGGCAGTTTCTACATTTAGTGGCAACTTTTCAAGTAATTAGTCATCAACGGTTGTTTTTCGTAGGGATATATGTGTGAGGTCTGTGAATCAGGATGGATTCAAGCAAGGGAATATGAATCTGCTTTCTTTATGTAATACATGCAAACCAAAGAACAGAATATAAAGGATAGGGAAATCAGTATGTTGACTTGCAAAGTTCTGTATTTTGGAATTATTACCTGTTATAATATAGCAAGAACATACAGGTGGTCCTCGATTTACAGCCGCAGTTGAGCCCCAAATTTCTATTGCTAAGTAAGACTTTTGTTAAGTGGGTTTTGCCCCATTTTACAACCTTGCTACTAACTTATCAAGAGCAGTGATTCATTTAACAACTGTGGCAAGAAGACATTTCGCTTCTTCAGAATTGGATGAGAAGCAACATGTATTCAAGCAAAACCAAAGAAAGGCCAGTTGCCTTTTGAAAAAGCACCTTTGGGATAAGGAACCAATGGACAGAGTTAGTTGGAGAATATAATGGAAAGCTGGAGCATTCATGGAGATGATGAGAAGTAGGGGACATATAATAGGTGGTAGATGGTGAATCTATACTATGACAACAGGCTTCTCAACTCATCATGTAAGATTGTGGGGGATGCATAAAGTAAGGAATGTATATGGTTAGGCTAAAAACTGTAACAAAAACAAAATACTGTGGGGTCCTTGGTGCTCTCTGAGCTTGGTAGTTTTCTCGCAGACATTTCATTACCCAACTAGGTAACGTGACCAGTGCAAGAGGAAATTATGCAATGGAAGATAGAGAATATAGAGAGATCAAAGAGGACAGTGTTGTTGCTGAACAGGAAGCATGGGGAACAATTGGTGCAGCAAAGCTTAGTGGGAAATCAAAGATATAAGGAAGACACTTCATGTCTTCAGAAAATTAGAGTCTTCACCAGCCTGTTCCAATCTGACAACTCCCAAATGTATTTTGATTGCAGCTCCTCAAATAATGAGCGAGCAAGCATAGTGTTTGTAGTTCTCAACAGATCTACTGTAGAAGATCTCCACTTAGGAAAGGCTTCCCAAATATTCATAGCATGCAGAAAAGAGATAGATCTTTGCTGTCCCATATCTCGATCCTACATGTTGGATAAGTGTAAGATTCTCTTTCAATCATTCCCCTAGTTTGTGATCAAACGTGGAGTTAGATCAACATGAACATTAAAAAGAGGTAAAAATATTAGTCTGAGTTGCTGTCATTGGCTTCTTCTCTTTCACATCTTCTTAAAAATCTTCTAATTTCTAAGTAAAGCAGAGGAGAAAAAAGTCAGTCGGTTTAAATCAAAGGACAGTTTACCAAGACTGTTTGAATCTCTGCTACTCGTAGAGACTGCTGTATCCTTTAAATGAAAGCATCAGGAACTTTTTTTTCTTAACCATGAATCAACCGATACATTGCATCAAATTAACCTGTTTAGAATTAAGATTACCAACCTTCATTGTGGACAGAGTGATCGGTATTGCCACCAGTCTGTCAATAAATATGTTTTCTTTTTCCAAGAGTTAGTTTAGTTCTGAAGTTCTATAAATTCCAACATAAAACCTTTCATCAGCAACCCTGAATGGTTAATATTATTATTTCCTCTGGGCACATACACGTTCTTTAACTTATTTGACTCTATAATCATAGAATTTCCATCGGCAATCAGCTTGGCTAAAAATGTTGGGAGTGATATTGAATGGAAGTTGAAGGACACTTATATTGAACAGACTGAATAGGATAAATCTTCTGTTCAATCATGTCTGGTTCTTGAAGATTATGTGGACACGCCCCTACAGTTTTCTTGGCAAGGTTTTTCAGAATTGGTTTGCCTTTGCCTCCTTCCTAGGATTGGGAGAAAGTGACTGGTCCAAGGTCTTCCAGCTGGCTTTGTACCTAAGGTGGGACTAGAACTCACAATAACCTGGTTTCTAACCGGATACCTTAACCGTTACACAAAACTGGCTCTCATGTGTAAATGCCACAACTAACAATATCAAACCACAATCCCTTTTTATTAATTTAATTTGTATGCCGCCCATTTCTATAGCAAGCGACTTTGGTCTGTTCTACTGTTGGGAAACTGCCAGCCAGGTTGGAAGGAGGGGACAAACAGGGAATTAGCCTCAAGTCCTTGCTCAGCCACAAGAGGTGTAAATCTCACCCCACCTCCCCAGATACAAGAATTTATCTCTGTTTGTTCCCAGGGGAAAGCAAGTAGTCTGGGGAGTTTCTTATATTCTAAACAACAACAACAACAACAACAACAACAACAATAATAGAGTTGGAAGGGACTTTTGAGGTCTTCTGGTCCAACCCCCTGCTCAGGCAGGAAACCCTATACCATTTCAGACAAGTGGCTGTCCAGTTTCTTCTTTAAAACTTCCAGTATTGGAGCATTCATAGCTTCTGGAGGCAGGTTGTTCCACTGATTAATTGTTCCAACTGTCAGGAAATTTCTCCTTAGTTCTAGGTTGCTTCTCTGTTTGGTTAGTTTCCATCCATGGCTTCTTCTTCTGCCTTTAGGTGCTTTGGAAAATAGTTTGACCCCCTCTTCTTTGTGGCAGCCCCTTAGATATTGGAACACTGCTATCATGTCTCTCCTGGTCCTTCTCTTCATTAAACTAGACATATCCAATTCTTTATATGTTTTAGCCTCCAGTCCCCTAATCATCTTTGTTGCTCTTCTCTGTACTCTTTCTAGAGTCTCAAGGTAGCTAACAATAAAGCTGCGTTCTTTAGCTATTCACGAGTGGCTCTGTTTGCTGACATTTGCAGACATTATATGCAGGCTAGGAATGCTCGTACACCATGAGTAGGAATATACAATGCCATTCCTATCCCTACCCCATTTTTCTGGTCCTTGCTTTCTTTCACCCCATTTCCCCCTATTTAACCTGTTTTTAAAAACTCAGACACATGTGTTAAGATGAGGGATATGGTTATTTTATACTAATTTGTATAGGCATCCTGGAGGTTGTGAATGTAAAGTTTGGAAAGGGATGAATATGAAAGAATAAATGCCTTTTTGTTAGTGCAGGTAGTCCTCGACTTACAATAGCTCATTTAGTGACTGTTCAAAGTTGCAACGGCACTGAAAAAAGTGATTTATGACCGTTTTTCACACTTACGACTGTTGCAGCCCCCCCACCCCCCCGTGGTCATGTGATCAAAATTCAGACACATGGCAACTAACTCATATTTATGACGGCTTCAGTGTCCCGGGGTCATGGGATCCGCTTTTGCGACCTTCTAACAAGCAAAGTCAGATTCGCATAACAACCGTGTTGCTAACTTAACAACTGCAGTGAATCCCTTAACAACTGTAGCAAGAAAGGTCGTAAAATGGGGCAAAGTTCACTTAACAAATGTTTAAACTTAGCGTCGGAAATTTTGAGCTCAACTCTGGTCGTAAGTCGAGGACTACCTGTATATTGCTTTGGGAAGGGCAAATTAAATACAGTTTGCAGGTGAACAAGAGCTGCAGTAACAACAGGGTCAAGCACCTTTAGTTTTTTTTAAATAACCCCGTGGTTCTGCAGCGCTGTAATTTAGTTCGGCCTTCCTGTTGCCTTATGCAGTACAGGATCTCTGTTGGGGTCCCCAATGTAGCTTATGGTGAAGAAATATTGACAAAATAGTCTAAAGAGCAAACACTTTGACATCTGTAATGTCCACTGGAAGACCTTGTGTATATTTACCCGGGAAGAATAAGAGCAGAATATCAATTTTTTATTTTTTTTTACCCAATCTTACAGCTGGGTTGTTCTGTTTTTCTTACTCAATGTCAAAAAAAAGTCTTTGCAACAGACATGAAGTCATAGAGAAGTTGACTATCTGTTTTCCCCATAAGGCTTTTCTATCTGTAAATTAATTGTTTGTTTGTTTTTAATGGGAGAACTGACTGGATGCCCCAGCTTCTGCCTTAAGAAACGTTATTTTCCCAATTTTCAAATGCCATAGGTATCATTTTTATAACTGTAAGTTGAAAAGCATTTTGTACAAGCTAAAATATTTTTTTCCCTTTTCTCCTACTAACAGGTGAAGTTGGAAGGAATTTTCAACATTTTTTTTAAAAAAGAAAATTCTATAGAGTCCATCCCGAATTTTGCTATTCATGGGCTCCAATTTAACCAGGAAAATTATAAAATAAATTCCAGAATTATATCTAAACTCACATCTAGAATGTATATAGAATTTTTAATTCTTTGTAGCTTCTCCCTTTATTATTTTTATCATATATTTATTAAACCAATTTATCCAGCTGCCCATCTCACAAACAAGCAACTCTAGATGGTGTATGACAGAACTACAGATAGTCCTCGACTTACAACAGTTCATTTAGTGACCGTTCAAAGTTACAACGGCATTGAAAAAAGTGCCTTAGGACCATTTTTCACACTTACGACCATTGCAGCGTCCCCATGGTCACATGATCAAAATTCAGACTCTTGGCAACTGACTCATACTTATGACGGCTGCAGGGTGTCCTGGGGTCACGTGATCCCCTTTTGCGACCTTCTGCCAAGCAAAGTCAATGGGGAAACCCAGATTCACTTAACAACCGTGTTATTAACTTTACAACTGCAATTGTTCACTTAACAACTGTGGCAAGGAAGGTCATAAAATGGGACAAAACTCTCTTAACAAATGTTTCACTTAGCAACATAAATTTTGGGCTCAATTGTGATTGTATGTTGAGGACTACCTGTAAAAACAATTAAAAAGTATGTTAGAAAGTATAAAAACCAGGTTTGCATATACTCATAAAACAGTACAAAAAAGTATGTTACATACTGTTGCATCAACAGAGTTAAAAATGTTCTATCTTAGGTCCAGTGTATTTTTTCGGTTCCAGAATTTTGTCAGGGTAAGAGCAAACATTATTTAAAAGTTGCCTGTCCTAGGGAACTAAGAATTGTAGCCTGTAAAATCCTGGTAATTACAGGGTTGATCCACTTACAAAATGTTGAGAAGTTTACCTACTTATTTGAGTATAGTTTTTCACACTAAGCCCAATGCTCAGTTTAGTATCTGCATTGCTAAACAGCTCCTGTAATAAATGCAAGCTTTTAATTTTCTAATAAGTGAGGAAGCCCTTTTCTTCATTCTTGTTGCTTTGTGAGATTTATTGTTATTCTTGTTGATGGTTTTTATGTTTTATTAAAGATTGGGTTTGGGAAAAAAAAATCTGGCTTAATTTAAATTGTGAATCTGTCTGTTAAGAAATACATTAGGGGTAGAAGAAGCATAAGACATATTAATTGACAGACAGGAACTGCTGTCTCTGAGGTTGATACAAGTAATTTATTACTTTAGAAATGAATGCCACCTCCAGAATGTGCTTCATTAATTTCAAATTTAGTTTTAATTTCAAGCTGTTGCCCCTTGAGAAGAATAAGGTGGCAAATTATGTTTGAAGAGCAGATTTTTTTCCCTCTTCCTCTTGCTTGGAAGAAATGCTAAATTTTGACTCTTTAATTTTAATAAATAAATGCAGTTCTTTGAATGAAACATGCCAACTGCTGATAGAAATGGAGACTAGCAGTCACTAACTGTGTGTTTTATTATCTGTTTTTTCTCTCTCTCTCTGCTATGTAGCTTATGTTTCGGATGAGCTGAAAGAGGCCGCCATGGTGGACGATGACTTGGAACCAGAGGAGACCACGATTGATGGAGAACCTTCTGCAAAATACGCCTGTCCAGAAAAGGACTTTGGCAAGAATTGCCGGAGCTATCAGAACTCTCCAGTGGCCGAATTTTCCAGCCATGAAATGGACAGCGAGTCTCACATCAGCGAGACGAGTGACCGAATGGCCGATTTTGAGAGTGGCTCCATCAAAAATGAAGAGGAGAGCAAAGAGGTTTCCATACCGCTGGAAGAATCTGTGGTGTCAGACAGTTTGGAGCAGATGAAGGCCGTCTACAATAACTTCCTCTCCAATTCCTACTGGTCCAGCCTGAATTTGAATCTCCACCAGCCAGCTGTCGAAAAAAACAATGGCAGCAGTAGCAGTAGCAGTAGCAGCAGCAGCAGTTGTGGCAGTGGCAGCTTCGATTGGCATCAAACCGCCATGGCCAAAACATTACAACAAGTGTCCCAGAACCGAATTCTTCCTGAGCCCAGCCTTTTTAGCACAGTTCAGTTGTACAGGCAGAGCAGTAAGCTTTACGGCTCCATCTTTACTGGAGCCAGTAAATTCCGCTGTAAAGACTGTAGCGCAGCCTATGATACTTTGGTGGAATTAACAGTGCACATGAACGAAACGGGACATTATCGAGACGACAACCACGAAACAGATAACAACAACCCCAAAAGATGGTCTAAGCCTCGTAAACGCTCCTTGCTTGAAATGGAAGGGAAAGAAGATGCCCAGAAAGTATTAAAGTGCATGTACTGTGGCCACTCCTTTGAATCGCTTCAAGACTTGAGTGTGCATATGATAAAAACAAAACATTACCAAAAAGTGCCTCTGAAGGAACCTGTAACCCCTGTAGCAGCAAAAATCATCCCCGCCACTCGAAAAAAAACCTCACTGGAGTTAGAACTGCCAAGTTCTCCAGATTCTACTGGTGGGACCCCCAAAGTGACGCTTTCCGATGTCAACGACCCACTTCAAAAAAATTCCAATCCTTACATTACACCCAATAACCGCTATGGACACCAGAATGGCGCCAGCTACGCCTGGCACTTTGAAGCGAGGAAATCTCAAATCCTCAAGTGCATGGAGTGTGGCAGTTCCCATGATACCTTGCAGGAACTCACGGCCCACATGATGGTGACAGGACACTTCATTAAAGTCACCAACTCTGCCATGAAGAAAGGGAAAACCATTATAGATTCCCCTGTCACGCCAACCATCACAACTTTGCTCGACGAGAAAGTACAGTCTGTGCCTCTTGCAGCCACAACCTTCACCTCTCCTTCCAACATGCCATCCAGTGTCTCCCCGAAATTAAACATGGAAATCAAGAAAGAAATCGAGAAGGACAGAACAGCTGCTGAAGATAAGGTGAAAGACAAAGAAAAATTAAGTGAAGATGAGGAAAAATATGATATCTCCTCCAAATATCATTACCTGACAGAAAATGACTTGGAAGAAAGCCCAAAAGGGGGACTAGATATTTTAAAGTCATTAGAAAATACAGTCACTTCAGCTATTAACAAAGCCCAGAATGGCACACCAAGCTGGGGTGGATATCCCAGTATTCATGCTGCTTATCAGCTGCCCAACATGATGAAATTATCCCTAGGATCATCAGGAAAGAACACTCCTTTGAAGCCCATGTTTGGAAATGCTGAATTGGTGTCTCCTACTAAAAGTCAGCCCCTGATTTCACCTCCAAATAGCCAAACCTCCCCTGTGTCCAAAACAAATTTTCATGCCATGGAAGAGTTGGTGAAGAAAGTCACTGAGAAGGTGGCCAAAGTGGAGGAAAAACTGAAGGAACCTGAAGCGGGGAAGCTTTCACCCATGAAGAGAGCCACCCCTTCGCCATGTAGCAGTGAGGTCAGTGAACCCCTCAAGATGGACACTTCCAGTGACATGGGGTTCAAAAGCCATCAGAATAGTCCAGTTTCTCAGAGGGAGAGCTGCAGAGACAGCCCAACTGGAGAACCTATGGAAAACGGCAAAGAGATTGTCAAGAAAATTGCAAATACTTTGACCAGCAGTACAGCTATTATTACTGACCATCCTCCAGAGCAACCCTTTGTAAATCCATTAAGTGCATTACAGTCTGTCATGAACATTCATCTTGGGAAGGCAGCAAAGCCTTCTCTTCCTGCCCTAGACCCCATGAGCATGCTTTTCAAAATGAGCAACAGCTTAGCAGAAAAGGCTGCTGTAGCAACACCGCCCTTGCAGCCCAAAAAACCAGATCACTTAGACCGTTATTTTTATCATGTCAATAATGACCAGCCCATAGATTTGACGAAAGGGAAGAGTGACAAAAGCTGCTCTTTGGGTTCAGCGCTTTTGTCATCCACATCAGCGTCTTCAGCATCTTCTTCATCTACAGTGACAACAGCAAAGACATCTGCGGTTGTGTCATTTATGTCAAACTCGCCGCTCCGCGAGAATGCCTTGTCAGATATCTCGGATATGCTCAAGAACCTGACAGAAAGTCACACATCAAAATCTTCCACGCCTTCCAGCCTCTCCGAGAAGTCTGACATTGATGGCACGACAATTGAGGAGCCGGAAGAAACCACCCCGGCTCAGAAAAGGAAGGGACGCCAGTCAAACTGGAATCCTCAGCATTTACTCATCCTGCAAGCCCAATTTGCTGCCAGTTTGCAGCAGACGTCGGAAGGGAAATACATTATGTCAGACTTGAGCCCTCAAGAGAGAATGCATATTTCCAGGTTTACGGGACTCTCAATGACCACCATTAGCCACTGGTTGGCCAATGTGAAATACCAACTCCGAAGGACAGGGGGGACAAAATTCCTTAAAAATTTAGACACCGGGCATCCGGTGTTCTTTTGTAATGACTGTGCTTCTCAAATCAGAACTCCTTCAACGTACATCAGTCACCTTGAGTCACATCTAGGTTTCAGATTACGAGACTTGTCCAAACTCTCGAGTGACCAGATTAACAATCAGATAGCACAAACCAAGTCATCCTCTGAAAAACTGTTGTCCCCTTCACCAGAGGAAGAGCTGGGAACTTCCTACCAATGTAAACTTTGCAACAGGACTTTTGCAAGCAAGCATGCTGTTAAGCTTCATCTCAGTAAAACACATGGGAAGTCTCCCGAGGACCATCTTCTCTATGTCTGTGAATTGGAAAAACAGTAGCATTAACTCCCCCCCCCTTTCTTTTTAACAGACATGCTACCCAAACAACTGTACTTGGCTTTGAGGAAAACTGTCAGACATGCTGTTGAGTTTATCCTTTGCCCCTTTCCCAGCCCTGTTCTTGGCACATAATTGTTATTTTAACTCTGGGGTGTCACTAGCCTGGACGACTCTCTTTTTTATATATAACTGTATAGTGTTTAATAGAGGTACATAATCAGCTGTTGTTACTGGTAAAATATGAAGGTTAAAAACTCAGTGGTAAGTGTTTGGAACTTTGTGTAAATTGGGGTTTTTAGTTGCTGTGCATCACTGTGATGCCTCAAGCTGCATGCATTGACAAGACAGTTTACTTAAGCATTTATTAACTAAAATCACGGTACACTCTTTAAATGGCAAATGAAGTGTGCTGGCTGTTTCTCACCTGTAAATCTTTAGCCCTCTGAGTACTTTGAAGCACTTTTGCATTAATTTGGTTTCCTTTTTTTCTAAAAAAAAATATAGACATGTTTTCTTCTGGTTTTTTTTTTTTTTTTTTTAAATCCTGTTCTGGCTTAGAATTTCTTTTTTTGGTCAAGGCAACAAGCCTAAACAAAAAAGTATCAGCAGCCAGTCATGGTATCATGTGATGTTTGCAAGGACACTTTCCTCTTGAGATATTGCAAGAACTGTCACCACTTTGATATGTGGACCAATTGAGCAGCAGACTGGTGGCAGTTCTTGAGATATCCCAAATAGGGATGGATAAACCATACACTTCCAGACTGTAAGTCTTTCTTTCAGAGCACACCAGTCCAGATGTTCTGAAGAAGAACCAGTAGTTTTCTGGAAGAAGATCTTCCAGAAGAGGAAATGACTCATGATGAGCCTAATTGCTTCCTTGTCTAGGAAACCTACTTATAGAACACTACTGGACCATTCCGATATTGGATGATTGAGATGGTGTTCCCTATGAACCATTCTCTTCCTAAGGGAGCATTTTTACATCCCTGCCTTGTTTCAATGCTGCCAATATTTATAACACATAGTTTACAAGTTGTATTAGCTTATTCTACTGCTTCTTCCATTGGTTTTCATGGTCAACATCGGGGGGTGGTGGAGGGGGAGCTGTCTTCTGAGACTAGAATGCGGCCTTTTCCGAAGGCCTTTTCAGTGGGTCCCTCACCCCCTCTTCAGCTCTACATTCCAAGTAACCAGGCTTCACCAATTGATTCAGGGTACAGGAAGAGTTGAATCTGCAGATTTCCAAGTAAGTTAAAACCTGGGATTTAATAAAAGGATTGAAGAGGATCTGAACACATTGGTTTTTTTCTTTGGTCAAATCTGCTTCCTCCTTGCCTCTCCCATGTGTTCCCTCAGGCATGTCATAGAAGATCCTGACTTGGCCCTTGAGCCCTCAGGGGTTTGTAGGTCCATAGTTAATATAGACCTTTCCATTTGACTTCCTGCATGGATGGATGCAGGAAGCTTGACTTTCCCGGAGTCGCAGCTTTTGCATCTGAACAGAATTGATATGAGATCTGATTCCTAAGATCCATACCTGGATACGTCCTTTGTTGAAATAATTAATAATCCTCTGTCTATGCAGGGGTGTGGCACCCATCGTGAGATTTGAAAATATATTATTTTCACATTGAAACATGTGTGTATATATTGTACAGATTTCAGAATCCACTAATGAAAAAAAAAATGTGATTGTGGACAATACCATTTTTCTTCTTTGACATTTTTATCAATGATGGGTTTTCTACCTAATATGCTCTTGAGTCTAAGTGGTACCTATAAATATATAAATATATATATATAAATATATAAAATAATAATGTATATTTCTTTTCTAGGTCAAAAGGTTTTCTTTTAACATCTGAACAATGTAAATTATATGAAAAATACAACAGATAGCATTTATAAAGTATTCAGAAACATTATTCTTGAAGCAAAGTATGATTATTATTGTTTTGTTTTGTTTGCTATACAGTACATCTATATTGATAGAGGTTCATGTTTAAATTATACATATTTATTAGTTATTTGCTACCTTTTTTTTTTTTTTAAAGAACATTCTGATAACGAAGCCACAGACTGGCGTGCATTAGAACTATTTTGCACAACACAAATTTTAAAGGTATTTATTAGTAAAATAATAATAAAAAAATGAAACAATAATTAATTCAAGACAAAGTTCAAAATCAACTCAGTGCTCAAAGGGTTAAATCTATTTGGGGGTGGGAGAATTGGAGGAGGGAAAAATCTTGTACTGTATTTCCTAAACATTGATAAAAAAAAAAAAAAAGAGCCTTTAAAACGTTTGTACTGTAATACTTTGCTTAAAACTTATGAGGCATTCCGTGATATAACCTCTTAGTTATTTATAAGACTCTTGGTTGTTATTTCATATCTAGAATGCCTTCTGTCTCATTTTATTTCTCTCTCTCTTTTCAGTTGGTAACTTTCTGTTTTGTTCTTCCTAATTATTCTCCCAAGATTTCATACTGCAGTTTTATCTTTAAACATATAAAAGGTAACCCGTGGTTACCGGCACACTAAGTGATTCTGTTCGTCTCCATTTTTGGCGGTTAATTTGCAGAAGTAACTGACAGCTGACACCATATGAAAATCTATGTGTACAATATTGGCATGTAAACAGCACAGACCCCAAACTGCACACTCTGTGCCCTGTTCTGTTGTTGACAATGTGGCACCATGATATGACTCTTCATATAACATTTTTTTCCTACAGCCGCATTAAAATTGTCTTTTTTGCTATAATGTTGTGTCGCACTCACAATTATATCTGAAATGTGCTACGACTAATGAGCACATTAAAATTAAATTGTATGCTTGCTGTTTATGATGGAAACTTGGGGAAGTTTTTTTTTTTCCTGTCTGCCAGGTGCTGGCAGGCGAAAATTCTACATAAATCACTGGAGTTTTTGTGAACTTTAGCATTTAAAGAGCAGAGGGACAAATATTCAAAAGCTGAATAAAAAAAAAATGCTCCCACCTCCCTACCATTACTGAATAAAGTGGAGATTATATCTTCTCCTTTTTCTTTGAGTGCAAAGAACAAAGGTTATAAGCAGTGTTAGTGAAACAATGCCAAGGGTACGTTAATATCTAATAAGATCCTGATCCAGAGTGGCTTTTAAACGGATGATTACAGTTTAGGATTTCATTTTGATCTTCATTAACATATGCAAATGTAAATCTTTCTGGATCTTGGGTGGTTAAGGTAGAGAAGAAGAAGGAGGAGGAGGAGGAAGGAAGAAAAAGAAAGAAAGAAAGAAAGAAAGAAAGAGAAAGAAAGAAAGAAAGAAAGAAAGAAAGAAAGAAAGAAAGAAAAAGAAAGAAGAAAGAAAGAAAGAAAGAAAAAGATTGTTCTTGTTGTTGTTAGTTGCAAAGTCGTGTCCGACCCATCGCGACCCCATGGACAACATTCCTCCATGCCTTCCTGTCCTCTACCATCTTCTGGAGTCCATTTAAGCTCACGCCTACTGTTTCAGTGAGTCCATCCAGCCACCTCCTTCTTTGTCATCCCCTTCTTCTATTGCCCTCAATCTTTCCCAGCATTAGGCTCTTCTCCAGTGAGTCCTTCCTTCTCATTAGGTGGCCAAAGTACTTGAGTTTCAACTTCAGGATCTGGCCTTCTAAAGAGCAGTCAGGGTTGATCTCCTCTAGGACTGACCGGTTTGATCGCCTTGCAGTCCAGGGGACTCACAGGAGTCTTCTCCAGCACCATAGTTCAAAGGCCTCAATTCTTTGGCACTCAGCCTTTCTTATGGTCCAACTTTCACAACCATACATTGCAACTGGGAAAACCATGGCCTTGACTATAAAAAGATTCTAGCCACTGCTTAATGTTAGTGTCCACATAGTTCATTCTGAGCTATCTTCAACTACGAGAGATATTTGAAACTGGAGCTCTGTTTAAGTCATTCTTCTCCAATCCAATTCCCTCTAGAAGCGGTTGGGCTCCAATTCCCAAATTGTTCATGCTAACTTGGAATTCTAACTATCTGAATCCCAACACCTGGAATGTTCCAGGGTAATGGAAGAAACTGGAAAGCTACATCAGTGAAACAAGTTAGACCACTTTTTATATTCAGTTTAAGCGACATAAACTTTATGATTTTCATGCATCAACCTAAATAGAATATGAAACTCTATTTAAGGATAGAGGATAGGTTAAGGACAGATTAAGCATCTTCAGATAGCCAGATGCAGTTATTGGTGGTTACTGGCGTATGCCACAGTGCTGCAGGGTGAACAGAAAGTGAGTCCTTAAGATGGAAATGTGGTTTCTTCCACTGCCTTCCTTCCTACACCTTAAATTTTCAAATGACACTTGTTCCTTCTCAAGAAGGAGGCAAAATAGAATCTCAACGGTATTTTCTTTTCCTTCAAAAGGCAACTGGATTGTTTTTTCCTCGGAGAAGAAGAAGAAGACAAGTTTCACTTCTCATTCAAGAAGCTTCATCCGTTCTGATCCTCTGATCATCGGAATCGGTGAAGCTTCTTGGCTGAGAAGCAAAACGTTTGCTGCTCCCTCGAGGAAAAAAAAACAGTCCTGTTGCCTTTTGAAGACAAAAAAAAAAAAAGCATCTTTGAGACAACTATGATCTGGAAGGCTGGGAATCTCCACAGACACTGAGCAAAATAGAAATTCCTTTTCCAGAAGAGAGTGGCATATGATGAGTTGAAATGAGGGGACGAGTGAAATCAGAGTAAGAAAGAAGATCTTTAAATCAACAGTACAGGAAGATGACCCTAGGTTAACCCCACCCAAGTTGTGGCTTGTCCCTGCAGACGGTATATCTTGCAGCCATCAAATTTACACAGTATCTTAAAATAACAGTTGTGATAAATGTGCAATTTAACTAATTTATGGTACTCTGATGTGCTCAGGGCTACAGGGAAGATGAAAATCTTAAATGGAGCTTGAACAGCTCACTTCTCAAGAAGAAATCAATATGCCGGATCTAAGGGGGGGGAAAAAAAAAAAGCTCAAATGAAGACAATGTTTTAGCGCGGGCACCCACGCACCCCTCGCTTTGAATAAATAAATAAATAAATAAAGAGAGAGATAAATAAATAAATCCCGTGAACCTATTTTTAACTTTTCAGCAGAGCCCGGGTTCTGTAATTAATTGAAATCTTGCATGTTAGTGATCTCTGCGGCAACTTCATTATATTTTCTTTTGGCATCAGAAATTGCAACTTGGCTGTTTTAATTATACCGTTGCCTTCATCGTGCAAACTACATTGTAATTTTTCTATCCGGAAGAAGGCAGCTTTTGCATTGTTTAAAACTGCAACGTTCATAATATTAGGCTAATCTATTTCTTTTTTCTTTTTAAAATATCTTTGTGAGTAAATACTCAGATAATTGATTTTTAAAAAAAAAGAAAAGAAAAGAAAAAAAAGAAAGGAAGAAAGAAAAATCTGTTTGAAAAATTCCAGGGCAAAACAGAGTTTAGATTTTTTTTTTTTAATGACATATTTATATCGTTGTTTCATTAAATGTTCAAAATACAGCGAGGGTGGATAAAGATACGAATGCTAACATTTCAGATGAATATTTATTGGTTTTTATTTTAGTGCTATGGCACATTTTTTTTCCAGATCTTTTTCAGATGCAAGGCTGCATTCTTTTTTTCACTGACTCACTAGGATCCACCCCTACACACACACACACACACACACACACAAATAGTCAATGGCAGGATGAAAATTGCATATGATTTCATTTAATTTAAGTTAAAGACAGAGATTAATTTGACATTTATAGCATTGTTCGCTAGATAAAAGTCTATAAATTACGTGTGTGCTTTTTAATTCTGTATTTTTTGGTCTGCCAAAAGCTGCGGTACATTTCCAAGAGGAAATGGATGAAAATGTGTCACATGACAGAAAGACTTGTAATAGAAACTGTAGCTTTATATTTTTTTGCATTTCAAAATTTAGCATGACCTTGAGATGGGAAACGGGCTGCTCCTGCCTGGAATTCAGGATACGTTTCAATGCTGAAAATCTTGTTTCCTTCTAGACGCTCTGCTGGGAAGGTTGCCAATGTCTGGCTGTTTGGATATCCTCGTGGATTACTGGGCTTAGTGAAGAATGCCTCCTTATAGTGGGCACACCTGGTAAGATTTGGGGCTAAAGGGAAGCGTTACTCAATGATAGAGAAGTCCCCAAAGTGCTTTTTCAAAAGGCAATTGGACTTTGTTTTTCCTTTGTTTTCGCTTCTCATCCAAGAAGCTTCTTCAGTTCTGACTGAACGGTGGAGAATGGAAGGATTTATATTCCTTGCAGTCATCTGGTCGTTAGCACTCTCTCTGAGAGTCGTTGAGGCCACTTGAAGGTTTATCTGTGCCCTCACGGTCACCTGAATAGTGCAAATGGGTGTGGAACCTTCTTGGAACTGCTGAAAAGATTGTGTTGTAAATAAAAGATAGGTGGGGTCGTATCCTTCCCCCTTGTTGAGAGAGGGCTGTTCAATCTTAGTGTAGCCTTTTGAAAAAGCACTTTTGGGACAACCATGACCTGGCTGATTGAGAATGTCCATAGACATTTGTACTCTCTGGCACTCCAGTTAAAAACATCACACTGGGCTGTGCATAATCTGGCATGAGACCAAGTTATGCATGGGACCACCTCTCTCCAATAGTATCTTCCCATCCTACTAGGTTAGAGTGGTGGCGACACTCCAGGTCCCTTCTGTTAAATGTTGCCATCTGGTGGGACCTTAGATATGCATCTCCTCTATGGCTCCCACAACATTTTGTGATACCCTCTCTCCTTGGAGAGCCCCCACTCTACCAGCCTTCTGGAGGGCTATGAAGATGCCCAGCAAATGCAAGCATCAGTTTAGTATTAGTGGGATGTTGTGGTATCATGCTTGGGTTATATGGAGTTATGTGAGGTCTGGTTAATCATATTTGTTTTTATTGGAAACTATTGTGAGCCACCTAGGACGATCATGCCTTAGATAGGCAGCAATATATGCTTTGCTTCACACTTCTGTCTAGTTGCTGTGTTTGAATTTAGCTATTTCTTCAAAGACCTTCTGGGAAGTGAAAAGTGATGGAAGGAGAGATTTTTTTTTTTTTTTTGGGATTGGGGTAGCACCTACAAAGTATAGCAGCTATGGTTTTGTGCCCTCTCTGGCTACTTCAGTATGATGCCAATTTATTTTAGCTGCCAAGATAAGTTTGGAGGTCTTTGTGGTTCCTCTTTCTGAGGAAGTCCACATCTCAGTATTCTTACACCCAGAAGTTCTCATGATGGCTCTGGTTGAAAGGAGAACACAATGAGTGATGAGAGAAGTCTCTGAGATCTCGGGAATACAATACCGATCCATCTGGGCCAACAGTTTGATCCATACGAGTCACTTCTAGTCCTGTGCTCTTCTTCCTTGTTTTACTGTTGCGGAGAACTTTTCTGATTGTGAAAGGACTGAAACAGAAGCTACAGTAGTGGCCAAAATTGTGGAAACCTTTTGGGAAAAGTGTACAGTAGAAATGCCACCTTTGGTTAAGTTTCCACCAATTTTTCTTCTAATTTCTTTATAACTGTAGCCTTATTCGCTTAATAATACTATTTTACATCGCTTTCTGGGCAACCAGTCAACTCTTTGCACCACTACTTGAATTTTATTACGTTTTACAAGCCCACTAAATGAAAGAACACAAAAAAAACCAACCAACTTGATAGCGATCACATAACACACTGACAAATGTCCTCCTCTCAGCTTCAATACATGACATCAATCACTGAATCCTACTGTGATCTGATTGGCTCATTGCCAAAACAAGATGACACCAGATTGGCTCTCTAAACACTCATGCTCATTGGCTACAATCAGATGAAGGAAAGCTACCTGATATCAACCTAAGCAAGTTGTGCTTCCTTTTTCTAGCTATTTGGCTATAACTTTTCATAGAATACAGTACAGGTAATTGAACAAACTTTGTTGCATTATATTCTTGATTAAATTATCTTTCCATTGATATATAATTTTATGGTACTACTCCAAAAACAAAAGTGGTGTTATTAGCCATCAAACCTCAAAAATACACTTTTCCCAAAAGGTTTCCACGATTTTGGCCACTACTGTATAAGAAGAAAAGGTTGTTGCCTCTGTGACTTTTTCTTTGGAGGGGGGTTGATCTTCCTTTGTATGAGAAATATTCTTTTTTTCCAAATATTCTGGCCATATGGTACAAACCAAAGTCAATTTTGAATTCCAAGTCATCCACCTTCCAAAGAATAAACCTATAGGACTATATGAGTTTGAATCCAATTTTGGCATTTACCTAGCTTGATAATCATTGCCAATATTAGTATTTATTTCAGTGCTGTTGTTAAAGAGAAATGATTTCAGTTTGACTTGTTGACAGGGGGTGCTTATTCCGATTGATACCCACCTCATCCAGTCTCTTTTTAACACAACTGATAAATAGGGCAGTGCCTTTACATCTGTCATAAACGTGAGTTACTGATCTTTCCAGCCCAATGAAATGAAAAAACTGGAAAATGAAATTCTTTTTAAATTAGAACATTGGTAGAGCAAAGGGGAGGAAAAAGGAGGAGAAGAGAGGAAGGGGATATTTCCCTTTTTTAACAATTCAGTCTTGAGCATCTCTAAATTTGGGGTTTATTTCAGCCAGAAGCAAGGAAGATGCAATTCCCAAAGATTTCAAACCTTTGCAAAAGATGACAAGAGAAGGAAGTAGGTGTGTCAGGAAGCAATTTTATTCTTGGGTAGTATTTTTTTCTTCTTCCCCTCTTGTCTTTTACATTTTTTTTTTAAAAAAAAGAAAGTCGAGGTACAGTCGCTGCAGTTACGCCTCAATGCCCCTGAAACCAAGTCGGTGAAAGCTGAAGGATTCAGCTCCTGAAAGCCTCATCAGGACTTGTCATCGCTCTAATGAATATCATTTAAATTGCTTTGTATATTGGTGGAGTTTGGATGTCGATTTAATTTGTGCATGTGTTTTGAGTTCTTCTGCATGGCTACGCTAACAGAGAGCAACAGCCTAATGAAAAGTGAGTTGATGACAGTGTGATGCTCTCCAACCCAATCAAATGGGCTTGAAGAGCTGTTTTGACTAGGATCTTTAAATGGAGGGTGATGGTGGTGTCTTCTCTTTCTTTTTTATAGTTGACATTTCAGGCTTTGGGTTCCCCCCCCTCCCCTTCCTTTCCAGAACTTTTGAAAGATTCTTCCTAGATTGAATTGTTGTAATTCTCTGAGGTTCCTATCCCAAATGCCAATCTATAAATTAACACAGACTGTCCAGACACAAAGCTAAACAGATGAATGTTACAAGATGAAAAATCCCTCTTTAAAAAAACAACAACAGAACTATTCAGAAATGATTTAACTTGACCATCCTCTGAGGCCAAATGCACCTACCCACAGTGTCAACTATATGGGTGCACTTTCTCTGTGTTATAGATTTTGGGGGTGGTCTTCTGCTACCCTTAAGTTGAATACAACGAATCTTTCCAAAGTCCTTGACATGTTTCTAGAATTTAGAAGGATGCTTCAGCAAAATCCTCTATGGGAAGTGCAATATCCAAATCTTTTCTTGGCGGTTAAGCTCAGTTTTAACAATGGCACTTAGTCCAAGTGAACCCCATCAATAGACAGAGATAAGAAATTACCTAGTAAATAGATAAGAGAAGGTATTAGGTACTATAGTCATACAACCTTTTCTTTATCCCCTTTATCTACTGCCTTTGTGTACTATAGAGAATCAGAGAGATGCCCTTAAGGGAAATAGGCATGAATAATTATGTAAGTAAAGGTACTGTAAGTTCTAGGAAAACAAGAAAGTATTTGGAAGAGCCTCAGGCAGGCCCCTCCCTGATTCACCAGGGTGTAAGAGGAAGGGGAGGTAAAGCACAGTCAGCTTGCTTCCCAAGTTACCTCTCCTCTTAAAGGAGCTTACATGAACATAATGGAAATACAACAGTTGAAACAATCGACTAAAGCATTATAACTTATTGAGGAGCATGGTGACTTGTGTGGTTAGGACGCTGGAAGTTAGCAAGATCATGTTTGAGACCTGAGTGCTGCTGTGGGGTGGGGTTGAGCTTCCATCCTTTACTCCAGTTCCAGTTGGGGACATGAAAGGAGTCCCCAACTGGATCTCTCCCAGGCAATAGCGATGTCGCCAGCTAATCCTTTAAACCCAGAAGTGCCTCAGTGCTTCTGACATGAGTGCAAACTGATTTATTCAAAGAAAAGGGAAAAGAATAAGGAAAAAAAAAGGAAGAAACCATTGATCACACCCAGGCCGAGAGGTATACAATATGGTATATAGGAGATCCTTCATGGATTTTGAGGAGGAAGGTATCCCAGACCCAGGCCAGGAGTCACTGTAGAGAAGGCCCATTGACAAGGAACTGAGAAATAATACTTTGCCTATTTGGTCACAGGAAATAGGTATTCCACTAATATTCCTAGAAACTGATTAGGTATTTGAGTTCAATATCTCTACCTAAGGAAGGAAAAAGCTGCTAGCTTAATTCCAGTGCTAGGTCTTGGATTGTAGGTTTGTAGGTCTTCCTACAGTCCAAGGAATCCCCACCCCATGCACATATGCAAGGTCAAGGAAGCAAGAATTACAGATTGTCGTAAGGTATTTCTAACACCAGTCCAGGGCAAGGATGGAATCTTGACATTTGTCTTATGAATGTGCCAACTTCATTTATTGTACGGTTCATTGTGGTGGAAGTTTTAAAAATATTTTGAGACACTTCATCCCAGATTTCTCTATACACGGGTTAAGTTGCACTTATGAAATAAACTCTCAGCAGACATGGCTTCCGCCTTTTGACTGTTTATATTTGTTTTCTTCCAGTCCTTTAACGGTATCCCCATTACCCGATACGCATCCTAATTGAAACCTAGTTCAGAGATCATCAGAGGGGCAGATGACCAGCTCAAGCTAATTTTTAGACAATTATTTCCCATTACAAGGAACATATTGAAGAAAAGAGATGAAACACTTGAAAATAAACTATCTGGGCCCTAGCTTTCCCAGAGAGTTTTTCTTGGTGTTGATTGTCCTGCCCAATCTTTCCACTATTCTCTTCTTTTAACACAACTCCTCATGCATTTTTGAATGTTTCTTTAGAAGCTTTATTGTTGAAATTCAAAAATAAATGAGGAAGGGATTCCGGATGGCTGTGGACGACCTGCTCTACAGACAAAACATGCCAATTATCAAATTACTTTCTCCTTGACACTTGTCCAGCAACCCAGTAAAGGAAGTCAGTATTATTGTTCCCAATTATAAAGATTGGCTAAAATTAAATAGTTTGCCAAGCCCATGAAAGTGATCCAATAGGCGGATAGCAAATTTGAATTGGAGTTGTCTGTCTGATTCTTATAGTGGATTATATGCCATATCATGCAATGTTTCCCAGCAATTCCTGTTTCTACTTGAGATCTTTTTCAGTTCTATTACAAATCGATCAACCTGTTAAAAAAAAAATACATAAACGGGGGGGAATCCAGCATTCCCCCAAGTCTACGTTTCGTCTTTCTTCCTTTAAAAGCAATGGCAGGCCACTGGATTACAGAGTTTTTGTATGAGTCCATATTTATGCTTCAATGTTTTTTTTTTAAATGCCTGTTTCAATAAAAAGGAGGAGAGCTACCATATGGCCACCTTTTGAAGGTTACCACTGAAATAATGCACTAATCCACGGGTCGGCAACCCGCGGCTCCGGAGCCGCATGCGGCTCTTTGAGGCCTTACCTGCGGCTCCGGAGCTTCCTCCGCCATTTTGGCGAGCGCATGCGCGCATGCGCGGGCGGGTGCGGGGGGGCGGGTGCGGGGGGTGCGCGTGCGCGAACGCGCGCGCACGCGCATGCGTGAACGGGCGCACGTGCGCGAACGGGTGCGCGCGCGTGCGCGAACGGGCCGCGCGCATGCGCGGGTGCGCGCGCATGCGCGAACGCGCGGCTCCCAGGGTTTTTTTTTTTTAGGCCAAACGGGTCCGTGCGGCTCATCCGACGTTTCGGATGGCCGACCCATGCACTAATCATTCAGTGACTCTCATTGATTGCTCTGATTTTGGCAGATCTATTAATCATCTCTTTGATTCTAGGAGCAAAATTATAGTGTGTAGTTAGAACCTAATTTTTTTACATACAACTCTTTGAGGGTCCAACTGTGTTGATCTGTGTTATCCAGCATCTACAAGCCTAGATGTAGCAAATACATATCAGGTGTCCCCCTATTTATTTCCAAGTTCCATAGCTCTGCATGAAGTAGGATTCAGACATCTGCTAGACTGTTTTCTTTCTTATTTCTGCAATACTCAGCTTTTACCATCAGTTGTAAGCTGGATATCAAACAGGGAGAGGGCCTCTCCAGTGGTAGCAATGTATCAATTAAATGCCCATCTAAAAAGGCTTATTTGATGCCAACTTAGCTATTATCACTTTCCCCAGCATTTTCAATTTTGGGAACTGTTGCATTTATGTTTACGAGTTGTCTACTATTTGTATTACAGTTTGAAATCATTTGTTACCCACTGTGGAAATACTGAGAGGTTGATGAACAGCAGACCATAGGAATCCAAGAGAAGAAGAAAGGAGGGAGAGATACCCTGGGTTGTTTAGTTGACCTTATAGATCCTGGGATAGCCATTCTGGAATCAATCAGATTCCAGACTCAATGGATTATATGTTGCAGATATGTAAATCTGACACAGTCAACCTTTTTCAGCAGAAGGCTGAATAGTTCCATCTGGCATCGAAAGACTCAAAGCATCAATTATTTATACATATGTGCAGAACAGTTTAGAATATACAGAATCAAGAATTTCAAAGTAGTCCCCAAAGCAACTGGACTTCCTTTGTTTTTTTCCTTGAAGACGCTTCTCTTCTCATCCAAGAAGCTTCTTCAATTCTGAAGAACTGAACTAAAGAAGCTTCTTAGATGAGAAGTGAAATGTCTTCAAGGAAAAAAACAAAGAAAGTCCAGTTGCCTTTTGAAAAAGCACCTTTGGGACAACCATGACCTGGATGACTGAGAATCCCCATAGACATTTCAAAGTAGATAACGTTTTTTTGCATGGGCTAAAAATTCTGCCAGTTATTGGAGAATCCTGATGGATCCTAAGAGGAAAGGCATTAGCAAAGGACTAGATTTTTCTGTCTCTACTTTTTAATTTGTTCTAAATAAATTAGAATGCAGAGGACAGTCCAAAGAACCCAGGAACCTACCAATACCAATACCAGATAACTATCTAGAACTTTGTGTTTGTCTTACTGAGTTCTATGATTTAAATCAACAACCGGGAAATAAATGTAAAATGGTTTTTGTCAAGGTCCCGTACATAAGATGAAGAACTGGGGAAGTTATTATGAACTGTTTTCAGGGACATGGGCTAATTCTGAGGCTGGGGGGGACTCATTTAGCTATTGAAGCTTTGTTAGATGGATTGCTATCAATTTAGCATGACTACACTGTCCTGTTCTGCAGGGCATTTTTTTGGGGGGGGGAATGGTATTGACTATAAAAATGATGGTTCCCCACTAGGAGAGACAATTTTTCCCTAGAAATTGCCCTTCAGCATCAGGCATTGTGGGGAAACTTAAACATAACACTGATGTGATGGATTTTTGAAATCTTCAGTAAATGAAGACAGGGCAAATCATTTCTCTGCTTTCCCCTTGAATTTTGCAAGGGGTGGGTGATTTATTATTTTCATTTTTGCTGAAATTCTTATCTTTCCAGCTACAAGTTCTGATCAGTCCAACAGTTTAGGAATTTTTCAGGGAAAAAAAATATCACATTAATAAGCCCTTGTATTACATAGTTCTAGTATATGTAATTTGGTTTACGGTTTCCTAAGCAAGAATACATTCCTCCAAACATATTTCCCATAAGGAAATACTTATATTTTGTATATCTTTTCCCTAGCATGTGCATTTTGCCCCAATGTACCTTCTTTTTCTTACAGATTGTGTCAGTTAATTCTGCAAAGTTAACATTACAGTGTAGATATTTGCATATTTGCCTAAACAAATGGCCTGATTTTTTTTTCAAAAGCTCTATCTTTTGATGCCAGAAGCCCAACCCAAATTCAAATCAAAAATAATGGTTGAAAGCAATTGTTGATTGCTAGTAAACACTGCATCAAATTTTAAAATGTTGTACATCACAAAAGGTTTGAATGTTGGATAACTGTAGTGGCAGTGATTAATTTCAAAGCATCCATTTGCCAGTATTTGTATACACATAAACCCACGCAGCATATAAAATATAAAATTCACATCTTCCTCTTTTATTAATATTCTCTAATATTACAATATTCTGTCACCACCCAACTTTCTTTGTCTGTCCAACGTTCCTAGATTTAATCTACCCATTCGATTTGCATTAATTTGAAAGTTGCATTTATTTCCCCCTAATTGGAAAGACATGTCGCGAACATGAGCAGCAGTGATTTGCAAAGGTTTGGGTAGAAGAAGTGTGGAATATTATTTTACGCAAATAACTTGGCGATTAAAGCCAGTGGTCGCTTTCAAAAGCAAATTGTACAGAAATTGTTGATAGGAGAAACAAAAGTCAGGCCGAATTATTTAAAGATAAAAGATTTTAGGACCACATGATGATGAGATTAAAATATACTTCATTCTGCCATGTTTTTCCCCACTGATACCTAATTCTTCCTAGCATAAGTTCAGATAATAAGACTTATTTTAGATCTACAGATGTGTAGTTGTGATTTGGCTTTCATTTGTCAATCTGAATCCAATTTCTGCAGGGGGAGAATCTCCCTGAGTCCATACACGGCTGTGATTTTGAACAGTGCAAATGGGAAGTTTTTCCTCTCAAGCTGACTGGCAGATGTAATAATCCCTTCTCTTCGTCAGATCCATTGTCTTTATTTTGCCAAGAGAACAACTTGAGCTAGTGAGGTAGACTTTCACAGCAGTGCATATTTTAAGGGTTATTTGGCACCACAAGGAAAGCTAACAGTAGCCTCTTAATCTAATTAATTGACATTTCTGAATCGTGCTTTCACAACAACACATGGTTTCATGTTCTGGATTTTAGCACTTGTCAAGCTTTTTTGGGGAATGTTTTGGTCAGGATGACAAGATAATTCATGACTGAGTCTCTGCACTGGAGAAGTGTTTAAGGCTGTAATGATTTATTATCATCACAGAATAACAAAATTTACAAAGCACTTGATCAGAATTTGAGGGGTGGGTGGGTAGGGGGAGGCAAATATTTGCCAGCACAGTAGTGGATCAAATGGGAGGGTCTCACAGTGGTGGACTGGAATAGAAGGGTGGGGAAGTATGAGCTTCTATCATTTAGCATTTTGGAAGATTGATGTCCCACCTTTCAATATCGCACAAAAATCCACAAGGAGGCTTCCCAGATTAAAACATCATAAAATATAAAACATCATAAACTACCCTCAAACAATAAAACTGCAGAGAGCAGCTAAAACCAGATTCAAACGGCAGTGAAGCTAAATAATCGTGCTGTTGAAAAATCAGTAGTAACTAAACGTCATCAGTACAATGCATTTTAAAAAGTGCATTTAAAAACCAACCAACCAACAAAAATAACAAGGAAGGTGATTTTAAGGTTGCACTACAATTTAGTACAATTGGTACCAGGCAAAACATCTTGGGGGTTTTATGTGACATTTATAACGTCTTCCATTTCACTCCCCCAAAATTGCAGTGGGATTATTTGCAGGTGACTCTTTTAAAACGATAACAGAATAACAGAGTTGGAAGGGGACTTGTAGGTCATCTAGTCCAACCCATTGCCCAAGCAGGAGACCCTATATCATTTCTGACAAGTGGCTGTCCAGTGTCTTCTTGAAAACCTCCAGTGATGAAGCACCCACAATTTATGAGGGCAAGCTGTTCCACTGGTTGGTTGTTCTCAGTATCAGAAAATTTCTCCTTATTTCTAGGTTGAATCTCTCCTTGATCAGTTTCCATCCATTGTTACTTGTCTGGCCTTTGGGTGCTTTGGAAAATAGGTTGTTTTCCCTCCTCTCTGTGACAGTCCCTCAACTATTGGAATACTACTATCATGTCACTCCTGGTCCTTCTCTGCTGTATATCAATAAAATGATCACAGAGAGGTAACTTCAGCACAAAACATCAACAAACACCCTCCTTGTGTTCCTTGCATGAATTAGAATTCATCAATCACAGCACTGCTACAGTGGTCCTTCTTCTAAAGGCTAAGACAACTGTTCCCATCATCTCTAATTCATACATCACTGGACAAGTGATGGGAACTGTAGTCCCAACCCAACTGATGGCACAGGGCTAGAGTATACTACTTATTTCCGCAGTCTGCAGTGTGATAGATTTTGGTGGTACCGATGGTCTTCAATAGGGTAGCCACGATTTTTCTCCCCAAACTAGACTTCAGTCTCCAAACTAGACTTTGATCCTGATGCAGGAAGGTTTTCCTCATATAAAGACTTAGGCAAGCAAATGTCTTCAGACCAATTGTACATATGAACCTAGATTCAGCCCTAAGTAGAAAGAGCAGCACCACTTAGTGCAAATACAGCAGTCTATCCTTATTAACCTTCCATCTCACTAGGATCTGGCAGAAAGTTGCATTCCTTCCATTTATTTTAATAAGTTGGGAAAGGAGGCAGGAGTGGCAGAAAGTGTGTGTGTGTGTGTGTGTGTGAGTGAGAGGGAAAGAGAGAGAGAGAGAGAGAGAGAGAGAGAGAGAGAGAGAGAGAGAGAGAGAGAGAGAGAGAGAGAGAGAGAGAGAGAGAACATTCTAACTTTTCACAGCTTTCTAACTTTTACTGAGCCTGGAAATGTTACATTCAATAACAAGCCCTGTGATAAATATATAAACGTACTGACATTTACAAACTCTCTGTGCTTTACCACCTAAAGAAAGCACGCAACATCACTCTTGATTCTTGCCTTGTCTTTATTCCTTGTGACAGTGCTGGACTCTTTGAAACAAATTGTCTAACTTCAAATGCATTTGCACTTACTCTTTCTGTAATTATGTAATTAGCAACAAACCTGGGATGGTAGTAAGTTTTTGGAATTTATGACAGCTATTTGACTTCACAGTCAGAGAAAGAAACACTACTTACTTTCCTGTTACTCTACAAAGTGGGCCTCAACTCCTCTTCCTTTCTTCCCCTCCAATGGTTGCTTAGCATCCTGTTCCTACTGGACATTAAGGTAGAGAGAATGAGAGCATCACACTTTTTCTCAGTCAAAAATGCCCACAAATATATATCTGGAAGGGGGAAAGAAAGGCTTTCTGCAGACAGGAATAGTTAAAACTTAATATTTTAAAAAATTGCACGAGGAAAACTCACCTATCAAAGGACAAAATTATGGATTTATATTAAGAAGGACACTTGAAAGCCTACAATTCATTCATATTATGAATTATGTACGATAGAGGAAAATCATAAAAAGTCTCCTTATGTTATAAGAGGTTCTGAACACAAACAATTTGAAGACACATGTGATTCCCCTTCCCTTTTTTTTCATAATGAAATATTAAATAATAAAGGTTTAGCATCTGGTCTTTAAGAAAAATATATAGATAAACTTGAAGTAAGCCTCCACCTCTTCTTCTCTATTAATCCTTCTGGAGTTGGTGCCGATTTTAGAAAGGGCTTGACTGCTATAGCCCCAGACAGAGAGATATGGACATCCATCCTTATTCCTCCAATTCTCTTCATCATGTCAACTAGTCTATGATATACGTTTGGCTGTATGGAATGGAGGCCATTTGGATGGACTGTTTCGGAATTAAGTATCTTGAACTAGTACTGAATTCACTAGAATGTGAAGTTCATCGCTGCTTTTCATAGCTTCTTCATTATCATCTTTCAAATATTGATGGAGATTCTTAGGTGAGGAACATTTGGGGCCATCCAGATGTTCCCGAATTACACCTATCAGCAGCACTAGCCAGCATGGCCATCGACAGACCTCAGTTTCCTCCTTTTCTCTTGCTCTAAAACCTGACCTGATGCTTGGGTTCATCTCAATGGAGAATGGCTTAAAGGAAAAACAACTAATTGATGAAGTCAGATTTCTAATCTATTTTATAAAGGAAGTTGTGGAGGAGGCAGATGAAATGTCACCACGTTTTGGCAGCGGATCAAAAGTCAATTTCGAATGCAGTGCACCCATGTAAAAAGTCAATTCATTCTCTCCAAACCGCCCAAGAGTGAGTCTTGAGCAGATCAGGTTGTCAAGAGGTAAGTCTGGGAGTGACACATCTGTCAATCTCCAACACTGACTTAGACTCTGAGATGAAGGGGACACCGTCTCTTGAGTCAGTAGAAGACAGATAAGCAGATGTGACTCCTGCAAAAACCTAAGATGATACTTACATGACAGCTAGCAGACATTCAAGAGAGCTGCTAAGAAAGCCCCCATATTTTCTTTTTTTAAAAAAATCTGCCACTCCAAAGAGATAAAAATGCTAAATGATAGCTTTAATCCAGTTGTTATGAGGAAGGAGCTTCTCTCTTGACACGCAGTTCTTCAAACCCAACTGCAGAATCGGTCAATGTTAGACTGTTTTATTTTAAATTCCCATGGACAATGGTCAAGGATTATGGAATAACAACAATTAGAGACCACCAGTTCCCTGAAAAGATGCATTAATGGTCTGAATCAGTACAAAAAGATATTTTGTTTGTCAACAACAGTTCATTTAGTGACCGTTCAAATGGCTCTGAAAAATGTGACACGATCATTTTTCACAGTTACGACCTTTGCAGCATCCCCCAGGTTCACGTGATCAAAATTCAGATGCTTGGCAGCTGGTTCCTGTTTATGACCGTTGCTGTGTCCCAAGGTCACAGGTTCCCCTTTTGGGACCTTTTGACAAGCAAAATCAATGGGGAAGCTAGGTTCACTTAACAAACGGGTTACTAACTTATCAGCTGCAGTGATTGCAGTTTGGCAAAGTCGTAAAAGGGGGCAAAACTGACTTAACAAATGTCTCACTTAACAACAGAAATGTTGGGCTCAGTTGTGATCGTAAGTTGAGGACTGCCTGTATTGAAGCACTCGATCCACGAGCAGAGAAGGAAATGTTAATTACCCCTGAAATGGTTAAATGTAATTCTTGAGAATCCAGCATGTCCTTTTTATGTATTATGTCAAGCACTAAACTCTCTGTATTCAAATGCCTGATCAGCTTGGCATATTACCATGCTTACATTAAATATTTAACTTTTTATCCAATTTAGGAAAGGAAAAATAAAGCATGGTGGGGGTTTTTTTGAGAATACTGCAGGATGATGATATGTAGCACAGCTAAAACCTGTTTTTCAACTATACTTTGATTAGCTCGAAAGCTGTTTTGTGTGGCTAATGAACTTACAAAGTGATACTGGGGAAGCTGCTCTCTGAACATAATTAAATGATAAGTTTGCATACAAGGGACAATTGTAAGTTACCAAGCCTGTCATATCCAGTGCCAGAAATAGGCTGTCTCATGATGAAAACCACTACTAACAGTGTCTCTTCCCTCTGCTTTAGAATGGGGCAGAGGAATTCCACAAGGACTTAGGTTGATTTAAGAACAGTTAAGATAAATCCTTTTGGGGAAAATGGATGAAAGATTTACACAAAAGTGAACTCTACAGCAGAGAGCAAAGTAAACTTGTAGCCTGCATTATCAGCATTTATCATACAAATCACAAATAGGGAAAGTGTCCAAAGAGATAGTGGAGATGGTATTTCCAATCTGTGATAAGAGCATGATACCAAGTTGAATAGGTAACAGCCCCCTCATCTTCTTCTCCATTCGATCCAAGTTTGGCTGTTTTGAAAACTTCTAAAAGTTGTGGCTGAAGGAACAGAAGAATCGCCAGTGGTTGTCTGGCCATCTTCCTCTTGATATTAGACCAAATTAATATGAAGATCCCAGCATCCATAGTAGCACTTATAGCAGGTTTGAGAACCAGCAATCTTGCAGATGCTGCTGTACGCAGGATCCAGCCATACTGTATTTTTATTTGCAAGACAGCCCCTCTTCATACCTTCTCTAAAGTCCAGTGCCACCTCCATTCAAACTATATAACCCATATGATTGGTAATGCAGTTCTAGGATTAAAATCACTGATTAAAAACAACAAAGCAACACAACCATGCAAAAATAATACTATAATAAATTAGAGGAGGAAAATCACATGGGTCCTCGTTCTCTTGCCTGGATTGCTGGAAGTTGTGGTTGTCATAGTTCCAGCTTCTGCAGCTCCTACAATATTGGGCTTACTGTTTCCACCTCAACTATTCCAAATCATCTGGAACTTTAGAAGCAAAAGTGATGGTGGGTAAATGTGGGTAAATCCAGTCTAAACACATGCAATGAATTAAAACTCTGAAATTGTTCTAAGGCAGATCAGTTGATATCTAGAAGTAGCTTTATTTCTCTTGCTCTGCTTTTTCCGGGATGGCTGTCTTGCTATTTGAAAGTTTTGTATCTGACCTCCTCTCAAGAAGATGAGATTCTGAACTACACAACAGTGGGGGTGGTAACAAGATAACACAGCACCTTAACATTCAAATATTATTTTGGCAACTTTGCTTTTTCCTCTCCCCCAATTTAATAATGTGACATACAAGCATTATTTAATAATATCAATTTATTGGGTTTAAAAGGCTACCATTTTTTTTTTAAAAAAAAAACCCTACTCAAAGTAGTGTATGGAGTTAAAACATCTTAAAAACACAAATACAAAAGCAAATGAACAAATACAATGCCCTAGGGAGAATTTAAATAAAGACTGGCAGGTTACTGGAAGATTAGATAAATTGTTGGCTGAACAAATAATTTGATTTATTGGCATATGTGCATCCAATGTCATTTACAAATATGGGTTTGTATGTTGGGTGAGTGTTGTTCTCCTGTGTTTGTCTTTTTACATTACACCATGATCTTTGAAAATTTACTATCTGTATGCATCCCTAAAAGGTGAAATTGCGCTGAACACAATTTCTGCAGATCCTTCTGTTTTGAGCATGCTCAGTTGAAATAAATTGGATTGCCATCCTTCATTGGGACATACAATACTTGTAGGTTTTGCAAGCTAGCAAGAAGTCATTAATCTACTGCCTTCTACTAAGATGACAGTGATTCCTTAGATTTGGCACTCTAGTGGAATATGAATTACAATTGGATGTTGCCAGATAACTGTCCCAGAAGTTCCTTGATGATATGTGATGAATCTATAAGACAATGGTTGTGGGGCATTTTTGTATATGCTGTTAATCTGATGCATGATGACGTGACCAATTATATTAGGCACATGTTCAAAAAGCATGTCAAAACCTGTGTATCAACGGATTAAATCTCTTTTGCTAAGGAACAATTGACACATAGAGCACCACCCGGTTCAAAGTTTCACTTTAGGCAGAAGGTCAGTTTTAATGCATGGCAACTATATTTATCTGGGCTGCCCACAGCTTTGTGTTATTATATATATTTAAAATGGCAGGGTTACAATTTATGCGTCCACTGTTTTGTTTTCACCTCTCGCAAGTGATGTGGATATGATCCATTACTGTATGTACAATGAAATTCTGATTTGATGAAGCTTTTTTCTGCAATACATGCAGTCCTCAATTTACAACCATTTATTTAGTGTCTGTTTGAAGTTCAAACGGTGCTGAAAAAAAGAGACTGGTTTCACACTGATGACCATTACAGCATCTCCATGGTTATGTGAAGAAAATTCGGGCACTTAGCAACTGGCATATATTTATGACAATTGCACTGTCCTGGGGGTCCATGTGTTCACCATGTGTAACCTTCCCAACTTTTGACAAGCATAGTTAATAGTGGAAGCCAGATTGACTTAACGACTGCACTGATTCGCTTAATAACTGTGGCAAAAAGGTTGCAAGATGGAGCAAAACTCACTTAACAACAATGGACTCAATTGGTCTTGCAAGTCAAGGACTACCTCTAAATACCTCTTGGATAGCAATAGGCATTCTTATAAAGGGTTGTTTAGATAAAAGTTCGGCAATGCCAGGGTTACCTTTGTTTCCCCCTTAGTTTCATAGCCAGCCATTGTCTTAGACATGGGAATTAACTAATTTTATCTTCACAATAACTCTATGAGAAAGATTAAACAGGGTTATGTAATGGATCCAACAACTACACCATAAATATCCATAGGTCAGCAGGAATTCTAGCAATGAGTCCCATAACACAAGGCACAAGCTCTTACCAGCACTAGCATCCCAGATGGCATGACCTTGCTTCCCATTTACCCATTCAACTAACATATGGACCCTTATTTTTGAAGGATTGATGGAGAAAGCAGGGCAGGCAGATATGATCAATGGTTGAAGAGCCACACCTAGAGCAAGATGCTTATAAACCTTGAAAAATTTTTTTTCCCCATTGGAAGGATAGCCATTTCCATTGGAAGGATAGAATCTTGCTTTTAGAATAGGGACAGGTATATCCCTACTATCAAAAACATACAAAACAGTGCTCATTCTACATCGCTCCCCAATTAATATTCACAATGAACAATCACCAATATTATATTTCAACCATCATGGAAAGGAAAAGTACATGTAGAAATGTGTACATTGGTCAAAGGAGAAGGGGGGAGAGAGAGGGGGGAAGGGGGAGGGAGAGGGGGAGAGAGAAGGATGTAGACCAAAAGGAATTCTCTTAATCCCAAGCTTGGATAGGAATGAGCTGAAATGAATATAACATTGGAAAGAGGAGAAACCAAAATTGATGGATTTGCTCATCTCTAGAGGAAAAAAAAATGACAATTTTCAAAATGCGTCTGAGCTGTTATGCGGTGTGTGACAATTCACCTCGGTCTATACTTCTTTAACATGATTGCTGTAGGGGACTTTTTCTCCAGTGGAAGATCTTAGAAAGTCTTGGAGTTATTGACAAAGAGGATAGGGGAGCTCATAATTTTGTAGGCCTGAGAAGGAATGGTTGAGAGGCAACATAAGTGAAGAGGTAACCTTTCAGGAAAATAGACTTGAGTTAAAATGCAAGGATTGAAAAAGAGTACAACGACAAAAAAAAAAAATCTATAAAAATGCAATTGCGCTAATATAATTTTATCACTTATTTAAAAATTTAGTCGACCCAAAAGACTACCAAGTGTGAAATTAAGGAACAGCTCCTCTACTTTTATGGAAATCACTCTTCTTCACTTGTCTAATAGCCTGATTTTGTCAGATCATTTATTTCCATGGTTTTAAAATGAGCTTGACAGACAGAATTTTATAACACCACTTTACTGCAAATAAGAACATCATTTTCGCTTATTAAAACTGAAGCTTAGAGAAAGCATTAAAATTAACAGTTCACTCTGCTTTAACCTTTTGAATACTACTGTGACTTTATACTCTAGACCATATTGAAAGTGAGAGCTATTACTGTGGAGTAGGATTTTTGGTGAGTGGCAATGCTAAAGGGATAGAAGACTGAAAACTAAACTCGGTTATTGAGGAGCTAAAGAGCAATTAGGATGGTGCTTTGAAACAGATTCTGTTCCCTGAATATGAGGCCACACAGCCTTATATCTAACATACACAATTACTGAACAATGATCATCCAGTCGCTATCCTTGCAATTTGGGACTGAGCAGAATGAAAACTCAACATCTCTTCTCCTTCTGAACATCTCAGGCCCTGCCGGAAGCTTTGGCTGAGTTGAAGTCAACAACAGAAGCCTTTCATTCTTGGCCAGGAAAAAACCTCCAAAGCGCTGAAATTTTTCTGAAGAGCAGAGAGTCTAAGAGAAACAATGCTCTGTTTAGCCAGGTGCTACATCATGTACTTCTTTCACTGAATGGGTGTTACATGGGAATATAAAGCAGGTGATGCAAAAATTGACCTGGATGGACATCCTCCATCCATGCATGCAACACAATTTTCCATGTCAAGGCAAAGGGGTAATGAGATTTGCCTCCTGAAAACACTTCATCTGCATCCCATCTCTCTGTTGCTTCTTTTCTCTGCCATTTGCAAATAACAGCATTACCCACATAGAATATTTTTCTGGCTCTTCTTGCGAGTGCCGGAAAAGTGACCATTGTCTTGCAAATCCTGTTTGTAATTTCCATACAAACAGCAGAGGAGGAAAAACAGGGCTACAACTCTAAGAATGGTCTGTCTGTCAACTAGAAAGGACTCAACTCAACTCTGCTTCAAATGGTACCAATTGCTTGTGTGGTGCTATCCATGGTGCTGAAAACGGAATCCTGCCTTGCTGCTTGGAGGATTCTCAGGCCCTAAATTGTCAAAGAAATCTAAGCTGGTTCACAAGGTTATGCATCTCTTTGGGGATTGGTCCCAGCTTCAAGTTACGGCTTAGCCTAAACTTTTTTAGGCTAAGCTTGCATTGGTTAATTCTGGATTTGCATGTTTTCTGTCCAGACTCATGCATAATCTTATCCCCAAACTATGCATCCCTTGAACATAATTATATGTTAAACAGAGCATTATCCCAAAACAAAAACATGATTATTTTGCAGACGGGCATACCCATGCTTCTTTCTCTAGCAAACTATTTAAATGTTTTAAATAGTTAAATAGTTGAAATACTGTACTTTTTCTTAGTCAGGTAAAAATGCTTTTATTCAATTGCCTTCATGAAAAAGGCTATTTAATGTAAAATTATATTTTACCTAAGAAGTTGGATTTTAAATTCTCCTCCTCCTCCTCCTCCTCCTCCTCCTCCCAAAATATTTTTGAGGTCACTATTTTTTTTTTTTTGAAGATGATGGATATTCTCCAGTATTGCTGAGTCTAGCTCAATTTTTGAGAGAAAATATCTTCCTTCTGTCTCTTTTTCAAAGAATAATGACATAGACAGAAGTGCAGCCTGACTCATCCACCAGTAGTAGATTCAGCACGGATGGTATAAATCAAATTTTGCTCATGATTCCACATTTTGTTTAACTTTACAGCATTGCTTTTATTCGTTACCTTAGGTGTCTCATGGTGTCATTTATTTGGGAATTATTATTATTAGGGCATTATTATAATTATTATTTACTATGAGTAGTAATTATTTTTTTCCCCAGGAATTAGCTGAAAAGAAAGAGCATTTTGTATTCTGCATGCAAATGCTGCTGTTTTGACATGCCACGAATGAAAGGGATTTGCTATCTAAACTGAATGCTATTATTAACGTCACGTTATTGTAGTCTCAGGTCTGCTGAGCATCTAATAAAAGAAGGGGAACCTGGCAGGCAAATGGAAGGCAGCTCTTCCACCAGTAGTCCCAGCAGGTCTCCAATTTAGCTTGAACTCTAATTGTTGTGTTCTTTGGGTGTGATTAAACCATCCGTTCTTGGCTTGCAGTTAGCAAGGCCTTTAGATGGAAGATCTAAGACTGCAAATCAAATTGCCACTTTGCCCTCAAGTCTGAGGCTCAAATGAAGCTTACTTAAATGAAGAGCTGTGATTGCTGACTGCCCCTTTGTTCTGTGCTTCTAAAAAAGCCACCGTAGAAATGTAACATTTGGTGGAAAGCTTTTTAACTCTAATAGGAAATAATACTTCAAGGTGAGAGTCAAAATTAGATTAAAACTGGGCAGATCTCAACCAAGATATTCATTACATAACTGTAGCAGATGACCAAGCTGAGCTTGAGGTTGCGGTCAAATGCACTATCAATTTGCAGTCTTTACGCCCCCAAAGAGACCTAAGTCCACACACCCTCCCTTGAGGTTTGTTGACTCTTATTAGCCTGGACCATTAGTAGGGTTCAAATACTTGTGTGAAGGTAGCATGAAATAAACTTGTGGTACTTTTGAACTCAGTCCTGGCTCTTGACTTCTTGCACCTGACAATAACCAGAGAACACTCAGGCCTGGTTCATATAATCTAATAATTGCTGAATCATTGTTTATTGAGTGCTCTACCATTGGCTGAGTTGACAAACCATGCCAAACAATAAGGCACAATAGCTTAATTTTTAAAGCTAAGCTTGCTTTGTGAATCCAGTCTCATTTTTACCCTTTCAGCTTTTGTTTTGTAAAAGGCAAAATAGATAAGAGGAATCCAGTGTTATTTAGGATGATTACTGTACAGATGACTGTTACTGTAGGTTTGCTTGTGGAGGTGGTGATGTAGGTGGCATTGGCTTCCATGGAAATATTACATATACATCGTGAAATGAACTGAGATTTATTTAATTTCTTCATGTTAAGCCTCTAGCTCGCCTCCTCTAATTCACTCCAGATTGCCATTAATGAGAATTTGTGGAGCTGAAGTCCACACAAAGGAAGGAAGGAAGGAAGGAAGGAAGGAAGGAAGGAAGGAAGGAAGGAAGGAAGGAAGGGAGGGAGGGAGGGAGGGAGGGAGGAAAGGAAGGAAGGAAGGAAGGAAGGAAGGAAGGAAAATGATAGAGAAAAGGGAAAAAGGGAGGAATGATCTATTTTAGCTATGGAGTTCAATACGTTTTCAGACAATTATAGCAGATGCATTCGAAACAACATATATTGTTGATAGATTTATATTCTGCTTTTATTCCACAAGATCAAGGCATCCCCCCCCCACAACAGCGTTGTGTTGAGGATAGGCCAGAGCTGAAATGAAATTGAGCCTGGGTCTCTTTGATTCTAGTCCTACATGTAAATTTCTCTACCATACTGCTTCTCCATGTGCCACTTCTTCATAAATAACTGAATAATTTTTCATTCAGAAGCCCTCAGTTCCAATTACATAGAATGATGCAACAAAACTAAGTTTCAAATGCCTGTCTGAATATATATACGAGGTGTGAAAAATAAGTTTCTGTTTGCAATCCCTTAGCAGCAAGCTGGAAGACAATACGATTTGCTGGGTTTCCCCCCCCCAATCTATGGATGATATTCAGCAAAGGGGAAAAAAAAATGCTACGAAGTGTGTATATGTGTGGGGAAATCTTATTGTCAACTTGTGCTGTAACAGGCAATTAGCTATTTGATGGTCTTGCCTTCCACAGATAAAGCATCAATCCATAATGAATCTGTGTCCTACAACTGTGCAGAAACACACAACCAGAAACACAACAGCTGCAGTAACAGGTGGTGGGCAAGTGGTGATTGAAAGATCGGGAGCTTTTGGATTGCATGATTCTCTGCCAAAATGTTCAGGTGAAAAGAAAAGAAAAGAAAAGAAAAGAAAAGAAAAGAAAAGAAAAGAAAAGAAAAGGAAGAGTGGGAACAGAGAAAAAGAGAGAAAGAGATGGAGAGGCAGAAAGAGAAAATGAAATGAAATGAAAACGTGCATTATGTCATTCTTTTTTAATGTTCCGTGATGTGGATTCTCCAGAGCGCCACTTTTGGGAATACTGGCGGTGGCTCAGCCAGTTGTGTGGCTTGAAATAGGAAGGTTGGAAGGCATAACTATCCCTGTATTTTCTTGTTGATGCTGCGTGTTGCCATTGAGTAGTCCTCATCTTGACATAAAACCAATGCAGAATTTTGCATCTGGCTTTTAAAGCCACCGCTGGGACTTGTGATAAAACACTGCACGGCTCACATTGTGCCATCCCGGGAAATTCCTTCTCAATTACCATCAAAAATGTGTCAGGGTGGCTTTCAGTTGGTTTCTTTAAGCTTAAGGCTCAGCAAGAAGGAACGTTACAAGTGGAGGGATTGGATATTCAGCAATGTTTATAGTCTCAGGGAAACTGACGATTAAAAGATATATTCGGAGGCTTGGCTAACTCATTTTTGGATCATGAGCCTGTCTGTGTTTGAATACATCTCTTCTGTTCCCCAACGGTGTAAAAAGCCAAGAATATTCTCAAGAAATGAAAAGCTGAATATCCTGGCTGTAAGTGCTTACTTCCTAATAAGAACGCTCCTTTTCAAGACCAGGATGTATCATGTTGTTAAAAAAAGTTCCACATCCAACGGCAGTTTTGGGGTGTTTTTTTTCACATCTCCCCGAACTAAGGAAAGGATAAAAAGGAAATTTGTAAAAAAAAAAAAAAAAAGGCTGCCTTCCCATCCATCTCTGTAAGAGCAGGATAAGTCTTTGGACTTTGAACTTTGAACATGGGACAACCAAAGAAAGGTCAGCTTTAAAAATTGGATTGATCTCGTCAAAAGTTGCTGAGAAAAAAAAAAAGTGCCGCCAAGCACCTCTGTGATGGGAAAGACAAAAGGGGAGCCATCAGCTTCTTCATGCTTAAGCACCCTCCCTCCTTATCCAGACTGAAGCTACTATTAAGAGATATTGGAAAGAAATGATATAGAAGAGGTTGGGATTCTACTCATCAGTGGGATAACTTTCCCAAAGTCAACAGAATGAGACTAAATTGGTTGGAGTACTGATGGAGAGGAGAAGTTGGCAAAAGAAAGCTCAAGTTTCAAAATGGCCTGGAGCAAGACTAAGGCCTCTGGGAAAATAATGTTTTCCCCAAACCATCCCTGTGGGAGACTCAGTTGAACTGAGACTCTGAAAGTTGATGATTATTCCATTCTAAGCACCATCTCTCCTCATCATATGACCCCACAGGAGAACATATCTGCCTGCTCCATGCTTTCCTGGACACAGTCTATGGAGATTCTCAGTCACTCAGGCATGGTTGTCCCAAAGGTGCTTTCTCAAGAAGCAACTGGACCTTTCTTTGTTTTTCCTTGAAGACGTTTCACTTCTCATCCAAGAAGCTTCTTCAGTTCTTCAGAAGGAGGAGAAGCAAAACGTCATCAAGGAAAAACAAAGAAAGTCCAGTTGCTTCTTGAGAAAGCACCTTTGGGATTTCAAGTACACAGGTATATGAAAGCATGCGCAAGCATGCACATACGCACCACAGAAGGAGAGTTATGAAACAAGAAACACAGAGAGATGGAATACATTTCTTCGTTACACAAAAAAAATGCCGATGCTTCCTATAGTGGCTGCTGGTAAACAGATAGGAAAAATGTCAGAATAAATGCTCAAATTTTACTTTTCTACTCTCATACATCTGTATGCTTATTATATCTGCTGAGGTTTCTCCCCAAGCCTTGTGTTTTGCTTATTATAGGAAATTAGCTACTTAAGATCTAACTGGAAAGGAGAAAAATAAAATGGAAAGGCAAACTGCCAACATTTTTGGAAAAATTGCTTGATGTCAAAGTGAATGAGAAATAGGATTTCATCAGCCTGATCTGTAAAATGAGCAGAAATGTCTCTACAGTTATCTTTAAAAGTGGTTTGCCCATGTTTTAGGGCTGAGGGATAATGACTGGCCCAAAGTCACCTAGCTGGCTTCATGCATAGTTGGAATTGGAACTCAGTGTCTTCCAGCTTCTAGCTTGATCCCTTTAACCAGCACACATAAGCTTATGCATGTCCAATTGTGAATTTCATAACGTTCCCCCTTCTAATATATGAAGCATTTCAATCTGGTATAACAATCTCCTGCTTGAGCAGGGGTTGAACTAGAAGACCTCCAAGGTCCCTTCCAACTCTGTTATTCTGTATTAATTTTTGGAGGTTCAAGGTATCCAAGGTTTTGATGGTGACTTCTTTTGTTGGGGGGGGAAGGGTAAATCTTCAGATTTTGCACCTCTGCTCTAAGAAGAAAGTTAGATTTTTCAAATCTGTCAAAAGATGCCAATGAAGTTAACAAGTTTAAGCGCATGCAACTCGTTTTAAGAGTGCGGCCGGAATGCCAAGGGAAATCCAAAATGCCAGAACTGAAGATGGAATTTTGATCTAGGAATGCAAGGTTACAAATTTCCCCACGGATTAAAAAAGCAAGAACAAAAGCAACTGTACAAGAAGATTACAGTATTTTCCCCACTCCCGGCTTCAAGGACCGGCTTGTTTATTGTCATCCACACTTTGCAAACCTCTGAAATTTCTTTGTCCCTCTTTCCCTCCCGACGTAAGAGCTTCATTGGTCAGGACAGTCAGCAAAAGACCACACAGCCAGGGAACGTTGTTATTTCATTCTTTTATAAATGCTCTGGAATTCTGCAGACCTCAGGAGAACGTCTTGAAAATTGCAGAAAGATTAAAGCTGGGGGAGGGAGGAAAAAAGCAAAATAGGGCTGCATAAAATGATCGGGTGGAATGATGGAAGACTGATCTAGGCCCATGTCACTTCATCTCTTTTGGTTGATAGTGCTGCCAGAAGCACTGTGGGCCTAAGCTATGAGCGCACAACTTCTAATGAATGAGAGGCTGCACATAAAATTTTGAGTAGGATCAAGGACCACTATGGGTGAGGCAATGATGAAAAGCCGGCAATATGGGATTCTTGGAGATTTTAGAGTTTTGTTTTGTTTTTAATGTATGAAGCCCTTGATTCTTTCTGAATTAGGTTGTTTGCTTGCAGACGTTTCATTATCAGACTAGGTAACATCATCAGTGCTAATGAGTGTGGGTTTGCTCTCTGATTTTATACAGTAGCTTGCCCTGGCAGGGTTTTCTATTTGGTAGTTCCTGGATTAGACTGTTGTTTACTGCTTAATTGTCTGAGTTGGTAGTTCCTTGGCTAGATAACCTAATAAAAATACTCTAATCAAGGAACTGGCAAGGAGGAAACTGCATCTCCATCAACACTGAGAAGGCAAGCTACTGCATCTAAAGAGAGCAAACCCTTCTCCCTTCTAGCACTGAAAATGTTACCTAGCTGGGTAATGAAATGTCTGCAAGAAAACAACCAAGCTTAGCACCAGAGGCTCCACAGTTCAATCCTGAGCTACATGTATTAAAACGGTATTTATTCTATTTTGGGTTTATCTTGTTATGTCACTAATTTTTGGCAAGAATGATTGAAAGAAGAACGGTGTTAAGGCACCTCAGAATGTTCACACTCAACCTGGATCATGTGGAGTAGAAGTCGCCTGGAACAGACCTCTTCCATTCACCCACAAATCCATTTACTGGATGAGTTCTTCCTTTCTAATTCCAGGTGGGAAGAGTTTGAATGCTTAATAAATTCCTAATATAAGTTGTGCAAATTCGTTGGAAAAGGCATTGATGCTAGGGATGGCTAGTAGAACAAGCAAAGAACATGCTGGCTTGATAACAGCAAATCTGATGCAAAATTGAACATACAACAATTGAAAGAAGCTGTGCTTGACAGAGTAGTATGGAGAGACACTTCTTGCCTATAAAGTTGCCAAGAATCAGACACAACTGAGTGGCTAAAACAACAACAAATACAAGTTGGTAGTTAGTTCCTTCTCTCCAATAAGTGCATTTCCTATGGGCAAGGAGCGTTTCATATAGAAAAGCTTGGGGGTATATGCTTACCTCTCATCCTACCCTATTCCTGATGGGATTTTTCTCTCTGCTTCCTTCCCACATATGCTGAATGGAAAGCCCAATCTTGCGATATCCAGCTAGCTCAGGTTGGCCCTGTTAAAACTTGTAAGCTTCCCTGATCCCTCTTCATTATATACTGCTTAAAATGTAAATAATCTGCTGATTATCTCCCCGTGAACAACAGTCCTATGGATCTAGAATCATCTTTGCATCTCTGACAATCAGTGTGCTTTGCTTATTTATCAGATCTGTCTGCACCTGTGCCATTACTCTTGATTGCAGTTTAGGAAAAACCTAACTTAACTGGATGCAATCTAATTTTTATATATATAGCCATTCCTAGCGTGCACATGAGAGAGAAGATGATTTTGATCAACTTGCAATAGTCTTCAATTCCTGTTCCTCTCTGAATACAGTTACTTTGCCAAAATCTCAGTTGCTGTCAGGCCCGAGCAACCCGGAACTACTCATAAATAGTCTGAAGCAGAAACTTTATTGTTAATCACCTAAGTTACAAGAATCTCACCAGAATGACTGCATTGCCTTGGAAATGGTCAGATATGGCTTTAGGGATTCTGGGGGAGATCAAGTCTGTTGCTTCTTGCAGTGCAAGGATTCTAAGCTTGACCCCCTCTTGACGCCTCCCTCCAGTCTAGCTGGAAATTCCACCACAATTGTTTCTCCAAAAATAGATTTACCAAAGAGACCTTGGGGTTTTTATTTGAAGGAGAGGGATGTGATGTATTTGGATGATGAGGAAACAGCACTCACTGTCTTTCACAGAAATTTATTGGAGAATTTAATTCAGAGTAGATTTTAACAGCAGAGCTGTTGGGCTGAGAGACCTGCTCAAGTGACAACAATGAAAGGCAATGGAGGAGGTTAAAGGGTAACAGGTAATTTTTTTAAAAAACATCTTTGTTAACACTCTGAAGGAGGGAGTAAACAGCTTGTTTCTAAGAAAAATCCACATAGGGAGGCATCATGCCTATCACGGAAGACAGCCACATTATGCAGGATAAAAAGAGGAAAATTAGAAGAATTCATCATGCAAAGAGAAGAAACTAAATAGGGATCCATTTTTTTTTTGTCAGAGGTTTGGAGAAAACTGAGATGCAAAGAGGAGACAAGTAGAAGTGTCCCACTATTGTACCAGAAGCAAAATCAGCTGCACTGGCTTTAAAGCCAATGATCCTTCTTTGATACATTTTTCAGATCAGTGCTTGTCAAGCTTCGCAGCCTGAAAAGGTGTGGACTTCCAAGTCTTAGAGTTCAGAATTCGGAATCCCAGTAAGCGTGGCTGGCAGGGGAATTCTGGGAGTTGAAGTCCACATGTCTTCAAATGGCCAAGCTTGGGGAACACGGCTTTAGATTGGGTCAAGAATTTACCCTGTAATGGACACAATCCTACTTGGAAAGCCAACTAACTACATTTTAATTCTTCCTCCTTCTCAGGCATGTTTTCCCTAGCAAAAGGACCCCTGAAATGCAAAACTTTCTGCATCTTTCTTTTTCCATTTGGAGACCCAAATACCTGCAGATAGTGTTTGGAACTTTAATGCAGGCAGCACAGGAAAACGTGTCCCAGGGTGGAGTAGCTTTTATAAGGATATCCCCTTAACAGCGTGTCCCTTTGCTCTTAAATTTTGTTCTTATCTGAATATTAGGAGCCTGGAGTTCTGGCAGAGCTTTTCTTTCATCCTTGCCCTCTTCTACTTTATCTTCAGAGATGAGACAAAAATGGGAGATAGTTGAGAACAATCTCTATTCATGGATCAGTTATAGCAGGGGTGTCAAACTGCCGGCCCACGGGCTGGATGTGTCATGCCGAAACCGCACCCACCCCACCACTCCTTGTTATAGGCTTGACAGCATGAGTGGATAGGTGGCTGGACACTTCTGTAACATGCAGATTAACAGAATAACAGAGTTGGAAAGGACCTTGGAGGTCTTCTAGTCCAACCCCCTGCTCAAGCAGGAGACCCTATACCTGGGGTCTTCAAACTTGGCCCTTTTATGACTTGTGGACTTCAAAGTCCACAAGTCATAAAAGGGCCAAGTTTGAAGATCCCTGCCCTATACCATTCCTGACAAGTGGCTGTCCAGTCTCTTCTTAAAAGCCTCCAAGCCACAACTTCTGAAGGCAAGCCGTTCCACTGGTTAATTGTTGTCACTGTTAGGAAATTTCTCCTTAGTTATAGGAGATTTTAGATTTTAGATTAGAAGATGGTTAGTGGAGAAGCACAAGGACTCCTTTTAAAAAAGTGAGCGTTTCTCAGTTGTACAAAACATGCTTATATATTTATACGTTGGCAGCAATTTTGGGCAGCAATAGTTGCAGGGATATCTTTATTATGGGCCATAGAGCCAAAAAATGTAACACATATAATAAGCATGCCTGTGATCCTGCTTACTCTACATTGATGTTAGAAAAGCGTGAATCCTACAAACTGCAATTACCAACTTAGCAACAGCAAGAATTATTTTAGGAGTTTTATCTGTCAAAGGAAACTGTATATAATTTTTTTTGGTCTGGACAGGAAATGGACTAAAAAAAATGGTAATAGTCAGTCCTGTAAGCAGCCATGTCAGTAACCCTAGTCATAAATTATAAATTAGAATTTTAACATCAGGTTTTTAAAAAGGAATTTCTTACAATTTACAGTCATAGCTGTCTAACTGCAGAGTTATGAATCAGCATGTTGTATTCAAAAATTGCATGGTGAGGAATAGTCAATCATATTACATATATATATATTTGTACATAATACATACATACGTACATATATATATGTTTAGTCTCTTACCTATTTGTAAATGTGTTTGTAGAATTTGTAAATGCAGAAGGGGGCATATGTAAGCCATGCTGTGATGTATAAATCAGCTGAACGTTTTTACTAAATCTAATGCTTAGAATGATTTTTGAATCAAAACTTTTGGCTGAAGATTTACTGGCAGGTTTTATAAATCAGAAGCAAGATATATAATTCAATCCCTGGGTAGCGTAGATTTATAAATCCAACTTATAAATCAATGAGATGGGGGAAGGGAACCATGTTTGAAGTTAAATAATATTTTATAAATGGCACTCTCATACATCATGCAACTGCCACAAAATGTTTGTATGGTACTTGGTACACCTAATATGTGACTGAGATTTTAAAGAACCCTGTGAAGTAGATGCAATGGGTAGAATAAATTTTAATCTGTGTTAACCACACGGTAGAAATTTTCTGAGGACATTATTTTGCTCCTGAAAATTCAGGGTTTTTAATTTGGGTATTTGTCACGACAGTATATATGATAAAATAATCAATTGATACATGGATAGCTCAGGAATATATACATTTGAATAAGGAGCGTGTTGATCACAATCTACTCATTCATTGGAAGATTTCAGTAGCTCAATAAGAGTTCCTGACATTGAATTGTATGCCAACAGCAACAATAAAAACCCTCTTTTCAAAGCAAGCCATTCAAATATTTGATTAATAGTAATAGTACTATATAGTAGAGCAGCATGGTGGCCTAGTGGTGAAGATGCTTGCCTCCCATTAAGAAGGTTGAGAGTTCAAATCTAGGTAGTGGCAGAAGTTTCTCTCTCCTAGGGCGCAAAGAAAAAAAAAATCTGCTGCGAAAACTTCCTGTGGTGCCAGGAAGGGCATCCGGCCAGTAAATGCTCGGCTCCATCCAGTTGTCCTGATTCTATCCCAAATTAAGGGATTACCGGGTCATAAAAAGGAAATTTAATAGTACTATATTTTTATATGGGTTGCTTCAGATTGCAAAGACTCAAGTCATCCAGCGATTTTGGATCTTAGTTCCCATTAACCCAATGAAAAATAAGAAACTCGAGACTGAGGTTGCGGTAATGTGATCAAAGCCTTACCCCCTTCTACATGTTGTGTGATGTTGTCTACTATCTTGACTTTTCTGAATCCCCTTGAATTCTGCTGCATTAAGTCAACATATCCATCTAGGTCTACTGTATTTCTGCTGCCATCTAGTGGTCTCCTGGAGTTTTGCAATGCAGAGATGGTTATTCTACCATAATAGGCTTGTGGGACCTATAGTACAAAACATTTGGAGAACGCTCAATGGTTGTCATGATTTAAGACAGTGGCCCCCAACCTTTTGGGCATCGGGGACCGGTTCCATGGACAGAGGTTTTTCCATGGATCAGAGGGAGCATGGTTTTGTGTGCTGCCTGCATCCTGCAGATGGGCTTCACTTGTTTGCATGGCCCAGTTGCTGGCATACCATGGCCTGGTGCCGGTCCATGGACCGGCGGTTGGGGACCCCTGATTTAAGACATGCAGTAACTATCTGCATTGCCAGTCTTGAGCTACCATTTTGAATCTGATTTCCCTTGATAAGTTTCAAAGATCTACATAAATACAAATGTAGATACATTCTGGAAATCTGAAGTCTGCTCATTCTTGCTTTCCCTTAAGATAAGTCAGGGCATAGAAAGTGTGGATAGCATAAATGCCAGTTTCTTTTGGGAGATTAACTTTTTTTGTTTGTTTGTTTGCATGCATCTCACACCCAATGAGAGTCAGTGTGAATAGTGACTAAGCTGTTGGGCTGTAACATAAGGAAGATCAGTTCTAGTCCAGCCTTGAACTGGACTTGAGTCAGTAACTTTCTCTCCTCTTAAATTGCCTCCCCAAATCCTCTTGGACAAAATTGGAGGAAGGACTGCTAGGTTCCCCTCAGACTGAGCCCCTAGAGCTGGCCTATCAAACACAGATTTGAGACTGTCAAACAGACTATTGAAAGGGGAAGATTGCGCAATAACTTGCGCCACTTGTCTGCTTCTAAGCTTCTGTTTATAGTAGAGAAACATAATGGTCCAACATTTGTATTAAGGTCTCTAGAACTGCAGGCTGATAAGCATCCTATTTTTGTTGTGATAAAAAAAAAGATTTACATTAGAACAAATATATAGCCAGCCACAATGGCAACATCAGCTAGAAAGAGGCATTATAATAGAAATGGCACATAAACTATACAAGGTTCCAACCCCAGGGTAGCTGATCTTAAAAACAGAAAGTCTCCTCAGAAACAAAGAACTACTAAAGCAGGGGTCTCCAACCTTGGCAACTTTAAGACTTGTGGACTTCAACTCCCAGAATTCCCCAGAAAGGACCAGTATGACTTCTCAGGTCTTCAGGGACCAGTAAGAAATTATAGAATTCTGGGAGTTGAAGTCCACAAGTTTTAAAGTCCACAGGTCATAAAGTTGTCAAGGTTGGAGACCTCTGTACTAAAGAATAACAGTTCTGCCTGTGAGTATGACTTTAAGAAATCATAAGGATTAGCCACAGCTGAGTCTTAGGCCAGGCCCTGGGAGTAGAAGCTGTAGAATCCTCCAAGTGAGTTTACTGGCTATTTGAAATCAGTTTTAAAGATTTGTTTCTTGTGCTATTCCTAGCTGAGTTTTGTGCTTTGCTAACTTCTGCCCTTAATCTTAGCTTCACTCAAGATTTTGATCCAAGACTTCAGGATCTGGTTCTCTGTTGTTCCTCTTGACATGGATTGACCTAGCCTTTAGATACCTCTGATATTTTGCTGGCAAAATTTCACACCCACTATCTAACACAGGTATGTCAGTAAAATGCCATGATGTTATGCTGGTTTTTCTATAATTTCTTACTGGTCCCTGATGACTTGAGAAGTCATACTGGTTCTTTCTCTCATGTATTATAATCATAATCATTATCTAGAATAGCTATTAATAATCCATATAATTGCAGCATTATTTGTTCAGATGTCTCCCATGCATGCATTTTCAATTAGTTTACCGCTATGGAGAGACTTCAAAGTCTCCGAGTTTTCATTAGGATGGTCATTTGGGCCAAATAAAATTTTGGTACTGAGTACTAAATTCATTAAAAAATTCTTTGGACGAGCTAAACAACTTAATTCATTGTAAAGTGGTAAAAAGTGTGTAAGGCTGTAGCTAAATTAGAAGCTTCTGGTTTCATGTAAAATTCCATGGTTTGGATAATATGATAAGAAGCATCTTTTCAACTATTTTTTTTTATTGTTGACTGACTGTTCTTCCTTCAGTTAAATGCTAAATGATATTTTCAGTATAGGTGTCTGCCTTGTGCCTTCTGTGCAGTTAATCCAGTGGTGGGATTCAGCCGGTTCGCACCACTTTGCCAGAACCGGTAGCTAATTTTTTGTTGCCCAGGCCCAGAATGGACTTCTGGAAGCGGCATCCATACAGAGAACTGGTTGTTCACATATTTGAATCCCACCACTGAGTTAATCTCTTTTAAACTAGCTTGCTGATATTAGAAATGTTATAATGGTGGCATTTCTGTGATTTTTCTGAGGTAAAAGTGAGCATCTAGTGAGCTGTCTTGAGGGATTTTAGGATTTTAAAGATGTTTTTTTGTACACTTACAGTAGACTAAGTGGGTGCATATAGATATATATGCACACACACACTCTTATACACTGAATCTTCTATAGTCTTGATAGCAAGTTATATCCAGGTATAACTATAAAATGATGAAGCCATTTCAGGACCTTAATTTCCTAATTTCGGCAGCGATACTGCCTTACTGTGGAATTGTGATGGCGCAGTGGTTAGAATGCGGTATTGCAGGCTAATTCTGCTGACTGCCAGGAGTTCGATCCTAACTGGCTCAAGGTTGATTCAGCCTTCCATCCTTCTGAAGTTGGTAAAATGAGGACCCAGTTTGTTGGGGGCAATAGGCTGACTCTGTAAATAGCTTAGAGGGGGCTTTAAAGCACTGTGAAGCTGTGTATAAGTCTAAGTGCTAGGGCTAAGGCTGTTAATGCTGTTTTTCAATAGGCAAATATGTGTCAGTTTCATTTAGGTTAGATTCAAGAGCCAACTTGGTATCCCCAGAATGAAGTGGACATGTAATTGGCAACCATCTAAAAACTATTAACATTAGTGGAGCTTTTAAATTAGAATTCTCCATCAAGAGCTTCTGCACATGTGTATACATAATATCTGTAATATAAATCAAATAGCAGGAAGCTAAATTGTATTTAAAGAGCCAATTTTGTGTAGTGGTTAAGGTACCAGGCCAGAAACTGGGAGACCATGAATTACAGTCCCACTTTAGCCATGAAAGCCAGCTGGGTGACTTTGGGCCAGTCACTTACTCTCAGCCCTAAATAGAAGGCAATGGCAGACCACTTCTGCAAAACCTTGCCAAGAAAACTGCAAAAACTGGTCCAGGCAGTTGCCAGGAGTCAAAGCTGATTTGAAGATGTCTGTCTGTCTGTCTGTCTGTCTGTCTATCTTACACACACACACACACACACACACACACACACTATATGTGTATGTCTATCTGTATCTATATAGTGTATATACATATAGTGTATGTGTGTATATATAATAGAAGTTCTCCATCCTTGCCCCTGACCCCAGCTCAAAACCTGGATTTGGACAATAAAACTAATTATCTTATAAGTGGAATTAAAAAAAGAAGAAACAATAATAAGATTATTTAAAAATGCTTTGATTCTATTAGGCTTCCACAAAATCCTACAATCAAAAAAGAAAAAAAAAACCCACAATGTATTTGAAACATATTTGCTACAATATAAGGCACCTAATTGTGAATTTTATACACTACCCAGTTATGCAATTAGATACTACATGTCTATTTCACACAATTAGCTGTTGCAAAAAAAAAAAATCTGCCTATAAACAGCATGATATATTTAACAACTTTTTAATGCAAAACAGTTGACATAGTTAATGCCATATTCGTTTAATTCAATTTTAATTAGTTAAACAGTAGTTAGAAAATGCGAGCTTTTCATTAACTCCCAGTGCCAATATTTTTTTGCTGGTTGTCTTTTACCATTTTTTTCCTTCAAATTACAAATGCATAATGGGATAACATCCTTGCAATGCATTATTATTTATGGCATACAGTGCCAAGACTGCTAGTTTTTGATTTTTAGAAACCTTAGACTGGGTGACTATGGGCCAGTCACACTCTCTCAGCCCAACCTCCCTCACAGGGTTGTTGTTGTTGTGGAGCAGGGGTGTCAAACCGGCGGCCCACGGTCTGGATGCGTGTAGGCCACGCCCACCTGGGCTCCGCAAAGACAAAAAACATCACAATATGTCATGTGACATGATCGAGTTTGACACCCATGTTGTGGAAGAAGGTTTATTTCTAAAAATTATAAAGATAGGATACAAATCTCTCTCTTTCTCTCTCTCTCTCTCTCAAGTTGTGCCATATTTTTGATATACAGTAAGTCCTCGACTTACTACAGTCCATTTAGTGACCGTTCAAAGTTACAACGACACTGAAAAAAGTCAGTTATGGCCATTTTTCACACTTACGATTGTTGCAGCATCCCCATGGTCATAAGATCAAAATTCAGACGCTTGGCAACTGACTCATATTTATGACGGTTGCAGCGTCCTGGGGGGGGGGTGTCATGTCATCCCCTTTTGCGACCTTCTGATAAGCAAAGTCAATGGGGAAGCCAGATTCACTTAACAACCGGGTTAACTAACTTAACAGCTGCAGTGATTCCCTTAACAGCTGTAGAAAGAAAGGTCATAAAATGGGACAACATTCACTTAACAAATGTTTTGCTTAGCCTCAGTTGTGTTCGTAAGTCGATGACTCCCTGTACCGACTCCAGGCATCCAGTATGTGAGAAAGGTGTGGGCTAATTCAAACAAGGAAGAGGAGAGAAAGAACAAATTTCCCCTAATTCTGCTTCACTGACCTTTTGCTTAGCTTTTTTGCTCATGTCATTTTCACTCTTGAGATGGCTTTTTTTTTGGGGGGGGGGCAACCTGGGTAGTTGCTTTAGGAAGATCCTGAGGTAAACTTCTGCTGTGCTTTCATTCATAGAGCAGAAAGGGCTTCGTCAGTTCTTCCTTGGATGTAAAATATTCCTGATATAATCAAGGCAACATCTAATCCCTCGAGAGCTTGCTCTTGTTAATTCTGTCACTTCCTACCTTGCTAGTTTCTGGAGAGGAGGTGAAAGGATTTAATTAACCCAAAGTGAAGGATCAACTCTTCTTTGGGAACCGTTTACATTTAAAAATACATCCGCAAATAAGTGATTGGATTATGATGGAAGTACTTAAGAGCAATGGTTCTCAGTAATTATTATGAGGGGAACTGCCCTGACTCTATTACAGTTTTCTGTCACAGTCAGCTGTGGAACTTCAGCAATAAATTGTGCTATCAAATTTTGGTGGTCAAGAGAGGACCACGTATAATAGGAGAAAAGGCCACTGGAACAGAAACACTCATTTTATAATTTAGGGAAGGTATCTTTTAATCAGCCCTTTTAGAATAATGGCATAATGCATGCTGCTGGTAGTAGTGTTTAACGTTAAGATTTTTGTAAATATATTTTTGGGGATATTACTTTTTTTTTTATGATCACAAACTTCCACTGCTAAGCAAGAGAGTTTTATAACCTTTTTTTGGCCACAGTTGCTAAGCGAATCAATGCAGTTGTTAAATCAGACATGTCAAACTCACGACATCACGTGACATCGCGCAATGTAACGTGACGTCGCGCAGCGTATCGGAGCTTTTTCCCCATTGCCGGCAATGGGGTGGACGCGGTTTCCTGGTGACGCGTCCGGCCCATGGGCCAGCAGTTTGACACCCCTGTGTTAAATGAACCACACAGTCATTAAGCAGATCCAGCTTCCCCCATTGACTTTGCTTGTCGGAGGCTCACTGGGAAGGTTGGAAATGGTGTTCATGTGACCTTGGGACACTGCAACCATCATAAATACACACTGGTTGCCTAGTGCTCAAATTCTGATCATGTGACCATGGGGATACTGCAGTGGTCATAAGTGCAAGGACAATTCATAAGACATTTTTTTCCCCAGCATGTTTGAATGGTCACTAAAGGACCAATGAAGGAGAAGGTCACTAAAGGAATGACTGTTAAGTCAAGAATTATTTGTATAGATCACAATATCTACAGTATATAGATTCTGCTTCCAAATTTCTGCCAAACTCAATAGGTCTGAGAATTTAGCCAGGGAGTTGAAGACACAGGCACAGGATTGTCCGATTTCCTTTCTCGCCTCCAAGTATTCAGAGAAGACGCAGAGAATAACATAATGTAGAATAACAGAGTTGGAAGGTCATCTAGTCCACCTCCCTGCCTAAGCAGAAGACCCTATACCATTTCAGACAAGTGGCTGTCCAGTCTCTTTTTGAAAACTTCCAGTGATGAAGCATCCACAACTTCTGAAGGCAAAGCTGGTTAATTATTCTCACTGTCAGGAAATTTCTCCTTAATTCCAGGTTGCTTCTCTCCTTGATTAGTTTCCATCCTTTGTTTCTTGTCTTACCTTCTGGTGCTTTGGAAAATAGGTTGACCCCTTCACCTTTGTGAGATGGAGATGAATCCATTGTCAGATCTTAGCCATGCTCACCATTGGTAGAAATCTAATCCAAATCCTCTATGTACGTTAGAGGTTAGCGTATGGCATATCATAGCACTCACAAGAAATGATTAACAGTAAACATTAAAACCCATTTTCAACATTGATTGCACTACAAATAGGAGGAAGACAACGAGGGGAGGGAGAGGTGGGGGGGGGGGGTGATGGTTGGTAAGCAGCTCACTCCCAACTTATGATGTTTTAATCCCAGCAGCCAGGTCCCCTAGTCAATAATGACCATGTTAGGTAATTTTAAAGATGATTCTTACGACTATATTGCCATGACAATATCATTACATTCCTAAGGTGTAATTAAAGATTGGCCAAGATGTATAAGGTTTTATCGATATGGCCGGAGAATGCCAAAGAGACACATTGAGGCTGGCTTTCACTCAGCACTTTCTATAGCGGTGTGGAATTACAGGATTACTTCAGTGCTTCTTAGAAATCTGTGGGTTAGGCACTTATATGAAGGGCTGTTATTGAAATGGGAATGTTATAGACTCTGTAGGCAACATTTGGCTCTGCCCCTTGGTGGCGGCTGCCCTAAATATGCTGGAGAAAAGTCAGACCAGAAAGAAGAAACTTTTCAACTTTATCAAGGAGCTTTTAAGCATATCCAAACATGGTGTCCACTAGCCATATTGACATATCACAGTCCTCCTCCTCCTCCTCCTCCTCTCCTCCTCCTCCTCCTCTCCTCCTCCTCTCCTCCTCCTCCTCCCCCTCCTCCCCCTCCTCCCCCTCCTCCCTCCTCCTCCTCCTCCTCCTTCTTCTCTTCTTCTTCTCCTCCTCCTCCTCCTCCTCCCCCTCCTCCTCCTCCTCCTCCTCCTCCTCCTCCTCCTCCTCCTCCTCCTCCTTCTTCTCCCTCTCTTCTTCTTCTTCTTCTTCTTCTTCTTCTTCTTCTTCTTCTTCCTTCTTCTTCTTCTTCTTCTTCTTCTTCTTCTTCTTTTTTCTTCTTCTTCTTCTTCTTCTTCTTCTTCTTCTCCTCTTCCTCCTCCTCCTCCTCCTCCTCCTCCTCCTCCTCCTCCCTCCTCCTCCTCCTCCCTCCTCCTCCATTATCCAACTTTAAACTGCCAGAATGAAGCCACCTTTTTGGCTTTGTTGTTGGCCAAAAATAAGTCATGATCAATACATGTTTCTGGTAATAGCTGACATAACAGCAGATGGGTCGGGCTCTGCATCTCTCCACATTCATGCAGCATGTTGTTATTTGCAAAGAGCCTCCACTTGAGCATATTGGGTTTACACTCAAGCACTCCAACCCTCAGCCTATTCAGGGTCCTCCAAATAGTATAAGGGAGGTTGGATGCTTCAGCCATGTCCTCCTTTAATGTTATTCCTCGCTCGATGGTCTCCTTCCTCCATCTTTTAATTCGATTTAGTTCTTGCGTACCCTCAAGAATGTTTCTTCCTGCCATAAGGTGTTCCTAGATCTGAATCGGTGGACTTGGGCTTCACACAGCTAACAGCATATGAATACAGATAGTCCTCCACTTATGACCATCACTGAGCCCAGAATTACAGTTGTAAACTGTGCCAGTTGTTTAAACGGGTCATCAGGTGACTACTCCCAATTTTTTTTTTGCTGTGGTTGTAAAGTGAACACAACAGACAAAGTGAATGCTAGGGTCATTAAGAACCACTTTGGTTATTAAGTGAACCCATTGTCCCCCATGGCTGTTTTTTGTTGGAAACTGGAAGTAAATGCTGGTTGCAAGCAAAAAAAACAAACATCGTAAATCATAGTCACGTGACTGTGGGACACTGCAAACAGCAGTTAATGCAGGCTGGCTGCAGAGCACCCAAAAGGCAATCACGTGACTTCCGGGGGTGTTGATGGTGTTGGTAGTGACCATTGGAACTTCGAATCTGAGTTGTATCTTTTGGGGGGTCTGTCATAAGTTGAGGGCTATCTGTATTTTCATACAAATATTTCATCTTAACTAAAAGGCAGAGAAGTGAAGAATCTTTCATAATATCCAGGGACTTCTGTATGTGAAAGTCCAGCTTTGTTGCAGTGTTGTCCTGTGATGCCAACTGATACAACAATCTGAAGAAGACCAGATGGGCTTGACGCCCAATAGCTTCACTATAAATCCTTTCCTTATAATAAGGATGAACAGGCAACCTGAACAGTGTATCCCACCTTCTGTCTTCCTGAAAGGCAGGACCTGTTTTGTATTATAATACTAACGATCCCAAAGTGGGTGCGTGCAAGAAAGGATTTTTTAAAAATGCAATGCTATGAAATTCTGGCCCCTTAAAAGCACACAATGATAATGTCTTAAGACCAGGACAACGGCAACAATAAGAAGAGACACAGCAGCATAGCTTCAATTAAATGCCTGGGTGAACAAATCAGTTGTTTGCCGGTGCTGAAAGTTTACAAGGCCTGGTGCCAGTTGTAACTGGATGGGAAAGGAATTCCTCAGTGACAGTGCTTTACCCTTAGTTTTTTTTCTTGCTACAGAGTAGACAAGGGTCCTGTAGACCTCAGTGAACATAGGGAGAAGGTGATCCTTCTGAGCTGCACAGAGATTTACCCAGCAACACATGCGTCATGGATTCTTCTTCAGATAGGGGGTCAGATGCAGTGGTCTAAATAGCATCTTCCCATTCCAGCTGTGCAGTTCTTCTATCTGAGCAGCTTCTTCCATCTAAGAATCCATGATCCTGACTTGGTGGTATCCTGGCAGTCGCATGGCTCTTTTGAGCTAGTCTAAATTGTCTATGTAGGTTGCCCTCTTTTGACCTTCACAGCGTTCACAACCCATACTTCTGGCTCACTTCTCTGGCCCAGAGCAAATTTCAGACTCCACGCAAGCTGGTTGCAAGCAAACCTTCAGGACAAATAGATAAAACTAATACCGGTATAAATATATTATGCTGTGGGATAGCAAAGTTACAAATTAGGTTCTAACTTTGAGGAAGCTATTGAAGTTCACGCTTGAACTTCAGCCATGAACATGACACTTCTAGCTATATATCTAAAACTTTGGAGAACAGCACCTTAAATAGGTATTCACATTTTTTTCCCAACTCCCTCCCTCCACAAATTTTTAATTAGCATGGAAGAGTGAAAGATATGTCCCACCAAGAATGCATTTTCCCAAAGGCTGCAAACCCTAAAACATGCATTGGAGGTTTTGAATTTTTAAAAAGCACAGTGGAGCATAGAGGGACATGGGAAGATATGAGAGACAAAGAAACTTTCAGTGCAATTGTTGACCTAAATGATGGGAAACTGTCAGACATGAACAACCAGACCCACAGGTGTAGAAGTTCAAAGTAGCCACTTTATTTTACCATGCCTGTTCTACAGGAATCTCCCCAGACTGGTAGTTTTTGCTTGGGAAAGACTAGATAAGGCTGATAGGTATTGGCAGGAGAGAAAGGGTTAGACCTTGCCCTCTTTGTTTACATAATGAATCCAGGCTAATACCTTGCTTGAACCCTCCTCCTGAATGGGGCTCAGAAACTGAGTTCTAAATGTCTTCTGAACAGAGGCAGTAAGCTGTGAAATCTAGGACAGAATGGACCAATGTGGTTCTATTTCCTTCCATTTGTTAACTGCGGATTAATGTATTGATTTCTAGTTAGATTATATTTGGGTAGCCCTGTCATCTTACATCTTAATGAGCATGGAAGGTGGCTGCAGTCACTAGATACTCACTTCAAATCCCACCTAGCACTTCATTATATAAAGCCCTGCATATGGTTAAATTAGCAGCAGGGTTGACAAGAAGGCGACACAGCTTAACTTATTTTTAAAACTGCTTTAACTTCATGGGTATACGGAACTAGTTGTCTAGGTATTTATAGAAAGAAAGTGCCACCCTTCAAATGTGAAAATATAAAGAACTCCATTCCTATTCTACTCCAAGGGTAAGTTGGATTTGAAAAAAATAATAATAATAATATAGGTTTTGCAAGATTTTGGATTTTGGAGAAGAGGGGGTTGACCTAGTCACCAAAGCACCTGAAGGCAGGAAATAACCGGTGGAAGCTTATCAAAGAGAGATTCAACCGAGAATTAAGGAAACATTCCCAAATAGTGAAAACCATTAAACAGTGCAAGGGGTTGTCTTCGTAATTTGTGGATGCTCCATCATTGGAGGTTTTCAAGAAGAGAGTGCACAGCCATTTGTCTGGAATGGTATAGGGTCTTCTGCTTGAGCATGGGGTTGGACTAGAAGACCTCCAAGGTCCCTCCCAACCTTCTATGTTCTATGGATTTGAAGGAAACAAGTAGGGAAAACCTTGGCAATGGCTTTTTGAAATTCTTCCCAGTGGCCTCATCCAACATAACCGCCAATTCAAAATTGGGAATTGTAGCTTGATTTCATCTTACAGTCCAAGGTTCCTTCTCTCCTTCTATACAAAGGAGCTGTTAAATCGCCTGAAAGTTGGACAGGAAAAGTTAAATCTTCACGGCCGTGCTTGAACATGACGAGCTGGAGTACTTTTACTACCCAGCTGTGTTTTGGTTTCCCCTGACAGGCTCTCCCTGTACAGCTGGGGCTTTCTTTTTATTTAAGGTTGAATGATTTTCAGTGCAGCCATTTCAGGAAATCCTGGTGGATCAACATATTCCAACAGGGGTTGGCAGAAGAGAACTTGTGTCTCTGGAGCTGAAAGAGGCTGGCCTATTTAATTATGTAAAAATGATTTAACCGAACATTAATATCACAATATTTTGACTTAACTGGCTTGGCTAGGGAAATAGAAGTGAGCAGCATACTGAATGCCTTGGTTTGGGATAATCTGAAGATGAATGGAGACAGCAGTACTTGAATTATAAGAGACAGGGGCTTCGGTTTACTTGTTTTTTTAAAACACAAAAAACCCATCATATTTTTCTTCCTCTTCTCTTTCCAATAAGATAGGAGATATTTCAGAAACTAGCAGTCCTGCCTGCAATTCTTTTCCAAAATTAAATCCATCCTTAGCAAATCGCTTTTTTTGTTAAGCTGGGGATTTCACAGCAGGGAAGGCGGAACTGTTTGCAAATATTTATTTCATCAACAAAACCGAATCCCCCAAATTTACCTGTTTCAGGCATTCTTCTTCCAATCCCCAGAGTTGTCTCAAAAGTCATTTTAGACTTAGAAACTCATGATAGCTTACATGGGAATACTTTTCATTTTATTCCCAAAGTAAAAGAACATGAAGTGTCAACTAGGAAGAATGAACTGATTAAGGTCAACCACCGAGGTAGATTGTACCTGGGCCTCCTTATTCCTAGTCCAACACCTGAACTGCTCTACTATACTGATATATCTATAATGCTATGTGGTAAGTGTGTGGGAAGGGACATGGAAGATAGGAGGAAGAGCCACAAACTGGGCAACAGTCAGATAAGAGGCAGCTGAGCCTGAAGAAGCAATGGGGACATAGCAAACATCTTAGAAGGGACACTCTCTAGTTTCTTAGACTGCAAAGATGGGGGGGGGTGTTAAATGAATTTTTAGACATGCAAGATCCTGTTAATGTAAATTTACAATACATTTAGAGCACTTCTAGGTATGTTTCTTGTCTGTAATATCTTGCAAGGCTGACATCGGAATAACAGAGTTAGAAGGGACCTTAAAGGTCAAATCCCCTGCTCATGCAGAATCCCTATACCATTTCAAACAAATGTTTCTCCAATCTCTTCTTTAAAACCTCCAGTGCTAGAGCGCCACAACCTCTGGAGACAAGTTGTTCCAACAATTAATTGTTCTTACTGTCAGGAAATTTCTTCTTAGTCCTAGGTTGCTTCTCTCCTTGATAAATTTCCATTGCTTCTTGTTCTGCCTTCAGGTACTTTGGAGAATAGGTTGACCCTGCCTCTTCTTTGTGGCAGCCCCTTAGATATTGGAACACTGCTATCATGCCCTTCTTTTCATGAATCTTGCAACTATGTGCATTCCCATCAAGAACTTACAAAAACTTGTTGGAAAAACTTGTGTGAGACCTTACTTTTTCTCCCTCTCCCCTTATTTTGCAAAAAAAAAAAAAAAAAACTCCTGCTCAAGCACAAGATTCTTAAGTATCTGCTATGTTAGATGGGCAGGCTACCTGGAAGTCACATGTGGCATCTGAGAGCTTTCTTTTACTTGTTTATAGCATCTCTGACTCTCCTAAAATTTACTGTGAGAGTTCCTATCGGTCATACAACAGGTAAATGAGGAACCATGAGAGATATATAAATAAATATGGGTGTTGTTCTTGTTAGTTGTGAAGTCGTGTCCGACCCATCGCTACCCCATGGACAACGTTCCTCCAGGCCTTCCTGTCCTCTACCATCTTCTGGAGTCCATTTAAGCTCACGCCTACTGCTTCAGTGACTCCATCCAGCCACCTCATTCTCTGTCGTCCCCTTCTTCTATTGCCCTCAATCTTTCCCAGCATTAGGCTCTTCTCCAGTGAGTCCTTCCTTCTCATTAGGTGGCCAAAGTACTTGAGTTTCAACTTCAGGATCTGAAAATATAGGTAAATATAGATAAATAAGCACAACTGAATCCAAATGGAGAGAAATCTGAGCTGAAGCATTTGAAATCATTCAGAGAGACTCTGCCTTAATGAACTCACTAGAAATTAGGCTGGGCAATTTTTCTTGGAGTTTCTGACTTCTTTATTGATCCAGACTAGCAGTGAAACGATCTTACTTTGCTCCTCTAGTTTTTGGTGTTTTGGAGTTGCCCTCACTGTGTGGAATCTAACATGATTTAGTTAGTTTAGTTTAGTTCCTCTTGGCCCAACTCTAAGTACTAAATCCACAATTTGCTCAACCACCGTGTCGAATTAGCTGGCTTTGTAGGTCCTGCAAAAATCATAAAACCATGGTTTACAAGGGATTTACATATCGCAATCTGCTAAAACCAAACAAATTGTATTTAAAAAAAACTAAGCAGGTCACACAGGTCTGGAGACCGAATTAATAACAATGGACTGTCCCTTCAGTTGTCTGTAATCATCAACCATCAGGCAGAATTTTATATGTTTCAATTGTTATGCTCCTCTCTTTTTGACAAACACATTTCTCTCTCTCTCTCTCTCTCTCTCTCTCTCGCTCTCTCTCTCTCTGTGTGTGTGTGTGTGCTGGTTTCTGAAGAATTCTGTGCCTCAATGTGGGTTAGCAGAAGTCCTGAGAGGCTTCACAGGTGGGCCCCTGAAAGCCCGCGCATAACTTTTTCTGTACAAATGTTATTTTTAGCTCCTGCTGCACAGATCATTTTCCTGAGCGAAGATAATCTAAACAGTTTTTCTTAAGCTTGGTTGGCCTGTCTAAAATATTGCCAAGAATGTCAACGACACTTCAAGACAGATTATTTTAAAACAGCAAGAGCGAGCTTAGTTGGGATTGAGCTGCGGTGAGCGACTACTTTTAGGGGTTTTTTCATATATATATATATGTTCATCTCCCACAGTTTTGATAACCCTTATGTGTATATCGGTGAACTAGGCTAGGCATACAAAATCCGAAAATCTACATGTGGTATAACAGAGATGTCAGGGAATTGGAATTTGGCTTCGGACTCCCTGCATGGAACTGACCTTGGTTTTGTTGGTCATGGAGGTTTTCTATAACTGTTCAGCCTTAGGGCTCTCGAGGGCTCAGCTGCCAGTCAGAATGAGCTGTACGAAATGGCACAGTCGTTTAAGCTAGATCGACAAATAGCAGCTATAGAGACCACCAAACTCCCAGACTTCTCCCTCCCCAAACGGAATTTAGAACACAGTTTTTGAAAGATAAGTTGTATATTGATTGATTGGGGTAAGGTGAACCAGACGTAAATGAATTATCGTAAATTTCTTCCTTTTCTTTTCTTTCTTTTTTTTAAAAAAATAATAATAATTCGGTCTACTGTATGTACCACGTTGCCCTCAGACAAAACACTTGCAACAACCCGCAGCCTGATATTAATGTGACTAAAAGTAAACCAGTATAATCGTCATAAGTCACGGATAAGCATTTAAATTAAATAGTTTAATTCTGTTTGCAATAGATAGGTTTCCTTTTCTGGATGGAAAATAGAAGCTTAAATGAGAAAGGTTGCAACTTAATGTGCTTTACAAAGCTGGGGAGGAGAGGGCAGGGAGGAGAAAGAAAAGCTGGCTATTTTGTTTATTATTACTATTTACTTGAAATATTTTGCCACAATCAGATAAATAAAAACCATAAAAGCATGAAACTGTAGGAAAACTGATTACCACTGCGAAAGAGAACCTAGCAGCAAACAGAAGCAATTAGATAGTCAATATTATTTAATGGAATAAGAGTATTTTTAGTTGGAAACAATCAGACAGCAGAACTGATGGAATAGAAATTCATTTGCCCGGTGCAACAAAAAGTCCAAACCCAACTTAGTTAAATGACTATGGTAGATGCTTGCAATGTATGAATTCATCACTGCGGGTTTCAAACCTTTAACATGGTTTTCCCGTACATGTGAATCAGTCTATTTGGCTTGTTCAGGAATCATAGTTAAAGCCTTCAATCAGCATTAAAAAGTCAGCAGAGTAGTTACAAGATAGGGATAACTGCAGAAGATGGAAACCCCAACTGTGCATTGTGGAGGTGTGTATCCTGCATGCTGATTGTTTGATCCGACTTCCTGTTTTGTGCTTTTTTGATTGAGCACCCCCTAGCCAGAACATTAAAATTTGCAGACGTATGAATGCAACAGCTGCCCAACCATCTACGAATGACAGACTCACATGTTCCCTCCCGTGTACTACTGCAGAAGTCTGTGTCAAGCTATGAAGATTTCTTGCATTAGACTGCCATGCTGCTTCTAGCTTGTGTACAATTACAAAGGGAGGGGGAAGGTTTGGAATTCACAAATGGTTTTTATCAGTATGGGAACTGAGGTCACCAGAGAGATGTTGTGGCGAACGTAGACTTTCTTTTCATAACAAATGCTTGAAGACTAATTGGACAATGTGACCTGAACTGTCAGAGAGGGGAGGGAAAGTTTTACTCTTTCAATTATCTTTTTCCCGCCATATTGCCAGAGCTGGTTTTCAATTCTTTAGTGCCGGTATGCTTTGCCCAATAAAGTTTTGCATTATAGATCGGAATCTCTCCTGTGTGCTTACTTCATTGGGTTATTCAGCCGGAACCTTGACCCTCTGCTTGACTCTTAAAACTCCTACTGGTACCAACAAACTGGATCCCATGGTGTAGTACTAACAGAAATGTCTTAAGATAATGGACAAGCAGAAACATAGGGCTCTTAAGTTTGCAGAGCTTTGTAAATTGAAACTAACAGAAATCAGTGGCAAAACACTTCTGTGGATCTTGTTAAAACTGCATAGACGTGACTTTGTAGCAATAACAATATCATTTAGGCTTACAGACTACCACCCCATAGCGCTTTGCAGCACTCTCTGGGAGGTTTACAATGTTGGAGCATTATTTGCATCTTGCCCCCGACAATCTGGGTCCTCATTTTCCTGACCTCAGAAGGATGGAAGGCTGAGTCAACCTTGAGCCCCGTCAGGATTGAACTCCAGGCTGTGGGCAGAGCTTGCCTGCAATACTGCACTTCAAGCACTGTGTCATCAGGGCTCTATCCTACTGTAGTCAATAGAAGCTTAATTTTATCTGAAGAAGACAAACTTTTTAACTTAAAGTTGACACTTTTTTTTAACCAAAAGGAATGACTTGGCAGACTGGAGAGAAGCCCTTCTAGATTTTCTCACCCATTCAGCATACAGCTAAGCTCCCTCTCCCCACAGGGGGCGCCATCCACGTTATTCCTACTAGGTTGAGTTTCAGTTAACCTTCCCCCAATTAAGTCCTAGTCATTGTCACTCACAAGCACTCAGCTCGATGGGCTTCTTGGGAGGTTCCTTAATAATGCAGCCCTCCCAATTAAGTCTATCCTCATTAGATGAAGTGTACAATATTACCGTTTATTGCTGTCTGTAAAGTGCTCCCACTTTGAGCTATGGAATTATTAAGAGGCAACATAAACAGAATTCCCAGCGATCGTGTTGCTTGCTGACCCCATCAATGGTGAGAATGGTCCTGTTGACACTGAAAGCACTTGGCCCATCTTCAGAGGCGCTTATGATTACTTTTGGAGAGCATGAGGAATACTCTACTGTCATTTAATTCTTGACTTCTTTGCTTTGCTGACATCAAAGGGAAGCCTATTTAAAAAAGAATAAGCCAAAATGCTGATTTCTACTTCCTGGAGTTTTGAGGAGGTTAATAGCCACGTTCCCTTCCTCTTCCACCTACACCTGTCTCTGTACGCTGCCACACACGTACTGATTTTACTCCTGTATCAACCATGGTTTTGAGTCTGCCAATTGGAGCAAAAATGTTTGGGAGTCTGTCGCTTCCTTTGCAACCCCTTGGATTTGTTTTTTTTTGCTGCCGGGGTAAATGCAAAATAAAAGCCACCACGAGATGGTCACCAAGGGAACCTCTTTATTTTGGCACCGGAGAGGGAAAACTGAAATGGTCATAGAAATTACGTGCCTAAAGAAATATGCAGAGTCATAGAATGAACGATTAGAAGGTATGTTGAAGTTCACACCGTCCATCTTCTCTAGTGCCTGCAATCCTATTACAGTATCCCCAAATACTGAAATACTCTGAATTATTCTGTCCCTATTTTGAACTATGAGAGTCTTTCAAATACTTGAATATGGCTATCTTCACCAGTCCCAAAGATGCTTTTCAAAAAGGCAATTGGACTTTCTGGGGTTTTTGCCCCCTTGAAAACATTTCACTTCTCATCCAAGAAGCTTCTTCAGTTCTGAGAAGCAAAATGTTTTCAAGGAAAAAAAAACAAAGAATGTCCAGTTGCCTTTTGGAAAACCACCTTTGGGACAACCATGACTTGGATGATTGAGAATCTCCGTAGATTTCACCAGCCTAAACATACTCAACACCACCAACTGTGCCTAATAATTTTTTGGCTGTCCCTCCCTCCCTATCCTGTTTGCGTTCCTCTGGGCACGCTTTGAATGCCGATGTCCTTTCTAAAAATCTAGCGTGTAGAACCGGACACAATATTCTAGGTGTGATGTGTTCAAACATCAAATAGAATAGGGTGACTTTGTTATCTTAACATTGAACTATGGTATTTCTAGACAAATCTGAGGGCTGAGTTCACATACCATGGCATGGAATAAATCCAAACTAAATAAACCACAATATGGCTTAGCGAAATATGAGAGACCATCTCTTCCCCCCCCCTGGCTTTGCTGTTGGGCTTAGCTTGTTTCCTCTGAGGACAAGCAATTGGTTTGTAGTGTGGGATCAGAAATGGCTAGCTAGATTGTCCAATCAAGTGGATAATGCAGAAACATAGTGGAATTGGTCCATAATTAATTTATACCCTCCTGTGCAGTAAATGGTGGTGCAAACCATAGGCTAACCTGGCTTGTAAAGGAAACTGGGTAGATCCATTGGTGTGTGTGTGTGGGGGGGGGACATCCTAATTCAGAGGGACTTCTGGTGTTTCTGAGTGGGATGTCTCTTTGGTTTAATGCAGAAAGGCTGAGCCCTAGTTTTTATGTTGTCTGCTCCCAGTGGAGACTATTTCAAGGGAGACAAGGCAGAACAGTTAATCATTCAGAGACATAAGGACAGCCCACTCAATGACTGGATGGATTGATGGCATTAATGAATTCATTAAAGGATAACAGGCACCTTAAATTACTTTGCTAGGCCTAGTAGTCATTCTCTGGCATCATGTAGATTCTGCAATGACTTTTCAAAGGGAGTTGTGCTTTTTCGTTACTGTTTGCAGTTGGTGTGTGTTATGTGCGTAAATAAGAATGTTATTCTGAAAGGGAACAAATTTGGTCCCTTCTCATTCTGGTCATTTTGACCATACATAGAATAGAATAGAATGTATTTATTGTCATTGTGTAACTCACAACGAAATTAAGTGCTGTCCACAATGCACACTGCACACAAGTAAAAACCACAAATAAGAACATACATTATATACACACACATCCTTCACATTCTGTTCACCATTGCGCTGCCCCTAATATTGCACTTCAATGTTGCTTTATACAGTGGTATTTAATATGGTTACGGCTCTGGGATAAAAACTATTTTTCAGCCTATTTGTCTTTGTTTTTATTATCCTGTACCGTCTGCCAGATGGTAATAGTTCAAAAAAAGAACGCCCGGGATGAGATGAGTCTTTAAGAATATTATGAGTCTTTAAGAATATTATGAGTCTTTAAGAATATATGTTAGAACTAAGTGTCATTTGGCTCAGCTGTAACTTGAATCTAATGAAAATGACACGCATAAGGCAGGGAACTGGTGTGCAATGCCAAAAGAGAGACACCGAGAAGATACAGGAAGTCCTCGACCACAATTGAGCCCAAAATTTATGTTGCTAAGTGAAACATTTGTTAAGTGAGTTTTGCTTCATTTTACGACCTTCCTTGCTGCAGTGGTTAAGTGAATAATTGCAGCTGTAAAGTTAGTAACAGGGTTGTTAAGTGAATCTGGGTTTCCCCGTTGACTTTGCTTGTCAGAAGGTCGCAAAAGGGGATCAAGTGAACCCGGGACACCCGGCAGCCGTCCTAAATGTGAATCAGTTGCCAAGCGTCTGAATATTGATCACATGACCATGGGGATGCTTCAATAGTTGTAAAAAATGGTCCTAAGTCACTTTTTCCAATGCCGTTGTAACTTTGAATGGTCACTAAATGACCTGTTGTAAATCGAGGACTATCTGGATTTCCCACAAGATAGCACCAGACCACATACTAGATGCTACAGACTTGCAATTGGCTGGTACTTACAAGTATTCCTGTCTAGTCAGTATTATCAAGTACATGAGAGCCGATCTAGGACAGATTTTCTCAGATTTTTCTCTTTCAGAACAGACCCATCACAAGACCCTCACCTGGCATTACCCAGACCTGACCCATCACTTGACCCATCACAATACCCTCATTTGATGCAACCCACACCTGACTCATCACAAGACCCTCACCTGGCATGACCCACACTTGAGCCATCACCTAACCCAGACATGTCCAACTCGCGACATCACGTGATGTTGCGCGACGTATCAGAACTTTTTCCCCATTGCCGGCAATGGGGTGGGCGTGGTTTTGTTGTGACGCATCCACCCCTGACCTAACCCATCACAATACCCTCATTTGATGCAACCCACACCTGACTCATCACAAGAGCCATCACAAGACCCTCACCTGATGTAACCTCCCCATCACGAGACCTACAGACCACATTGGAGCCTTTATAAGCAGAACACCGATACTGACATCCCCCTAAACTCTGCTGAAAATGTTACCTAGCCTGGTAGTAAAACATTCGGAAACCAACCTACAAGCTTGGAGAATGAAACTCCACCCTCATCCTACACCAGAGCCACAGATATTCACCACCATCGCAAATAATAATACTGGCATGCACTGAAAATTTCTGCAGCAAAAAAGAGGCTAAATAGACCAACTATGTCAATTAAATGGTAGCACTTCCCCTCACCCTCTTAGCTGCAAGCAAGAATAGTGACATCTATCCCTGATAATTATTTACATCCTTATTTGCACCCTCCTCTTTTCTCTTTCTAATCCCCCCCCCAAAAAAGCTGTTTTCTTCTCCAATACACCACCGAGTTATGCGTATGTGAGAAATTTCTCGATGGTGTAAAATTTACTTCTGAAACATCTGACTGCTAGAAAATCAAAGCCTCAGTCGTGTGTATATAAGAACTTTTGAGAAGAGTGGAATTTTTGAGGAAGTTAGTGGAGTGATTATCCAGAAGATTATTTTCCTTTCATATTCTAGAAAACAGTTACACCAGAAGAGAGTTTTTAAATATTTAAAGGATCTAATTGGTTGCCATCATCTTCGAAATGCTTTTTTAAACTTATAACCTTTTGATGTATAACCTTTGAAAAAATACACACACAGAGAGACATATATATATATATGAGGGTGAAGGTTCACCCTCATCCTACACCCAAGATAGTCACCATTATTGCAAACATATGTGTATCAGTGGTGGGATTCAGCCGGTTCGCACCACTTCGGCAGAACCGGTAGCTAATTTTTTGTTGCCCAGGCCCAGAATGGACTTCCGGAAGCGGCATCCACACAGAGAACCAGTTGTTCACATATTTGAATCCCACCACACCAATGATGTGTATATATGTATAGGTATACATATATATATATTCTCTCTCTCCATCCTTACCTTAAAAGACACATGCCATCCCCATCTCTTTCATTTAGATATCTAATAACAAAAGTTCTTATCCATATATCTTAATCTCATCTCATAACCTTGCAATATTCAGGATACAGAAATATTTGGGTGAACTCGGTCTTCCTGTGTGCAAAACAGTAACCATCATCGCCACTCATTCTATTTCTTCCATAATGTTATCTGAACCGGGGATTTCCCCCCCCCTTTGGAATTCCCTTGATTCCTTCCAGAAGATCCAAACTGCTCGTCGGATTCCAATCTGAATCTCCAAAGGCAACCTTCATACAGCCCCAAACCTGAAGGCTTTTCCTGTGGACACCAGCCAAACTGATCTGCATACCAAGAAGGGCTCCGATTTCCTTGTGCAACTTGCACATTACCAAGTGTGAACTCTCTGCCTCCCTAGATGTAAAAAAAGCTGGCCTCTGAACTAACGTGATGGCTTGACATCCTCGCCCTCACTTTTTGTAGTTAATTCTTCACCAGGGCTTAGGTGCATTCTCTGTTCAGTGACTCATTTGATTGTCACCTACCTTGCACAGGCAGGCACACAACAGAAGGGAAGAGGTGGGGGGAAGCCGGCAGCCCCCCAAGCAGTGTCTGTTGAGGATGACAGCTAGTCACAGTCCTGAGCAGTGTGCGGGAATAACTGAGTTAGAAAAAAGCTGCTGGCGCTGTAATAAAGCGTTTAATGGACATACCACCTCTTTTACCCTCCTTGGGGTAACACTAAATTCCATTTTATTGTAGTTTGCACAGATGTTAGTGAGTTATCCATTTCTCTAATCATCCTTGAAGTTAGCACATCTATCTTAAGTAAGAAGACTGACCCATTGTTGGAGAGAGCCCTTTTTCTAATAAACTTGTGTCAGTTCCAGGTCAGTTTTACCAATACAAATAAAATTCAAACAAATAAAAAGTATATTGTTTTCTGATCAGATGTATGTAATTGTGTCCCTTGGGTCGGTTCAAATGTAGACACCCTGGGTAAGCTTTTGTTGAAATGTGGATTCCACCCCCTGTGACTAGCCATACGTTCTCGTCCTTTGGGGGTTATTTTCTCTCTTTTTAAACGTAGCTTTAAAATCAGACCGAGGGCATTGCAACTTCTCAGACATTCCCAGTATACTCTGCTCCAGACATGCATTTCTTTTCCAGCTGCAGTGATCTGTATATGAAGACATCTCCTAGCTGTTTTGCCACCTTATCCCGTCAATAAGTCATCAAGAATAGGATGTATCGGGTTGTTTCTTTCTTCTACAAAGAAACCTTAGCTGGATCAATAAATGCAGAATATTCACATTTGCTTGTATTCTTTCTGGAGGCATTAGAGGCCAAGGGGAGGAGGAACGAAAGAGAAAAACCATGTCTTTTTGGTCTCCCTAATGGTATATTTTCTGACATTTATTGCATCTTCATAAATAGCATTTTCTTTGGTTAAAAATGTAGCAAAAGAGGGAATTTACTACCACACCAGAATCTCTCTCTCTCTTTCCTTCCTTCCTTCCTTCCTTCCTTCCTTCCTTCCTTCCTTCCTTCCTTCCTTCCTTCCTTCCTTCCTTCCTTCCTTCCTTCCTTCCTTCCTTCCTTCCTTCCAGATAATTTTGTACACAACAAGATGTTCCATCTACTTCAACTTCCAGTGTGCCCGCAAAGGTCAGCTAAAGTTCAGGGAAGGATAAATGACTTTAAGGGGGTCCACAATAAGGGTTGTCCTTTTTTTCTCTCCTTTTTTGCACTGAGTTGATGGGTTCACAGCGGTAGCTGAATTTTGATAGATTGGCAGACACTGAAAGGAAATGCTAAATACGCTACTGGGATTCTGACTCGCTCCATTTTCTAAGGCCAGAGAAAAAGAGAAGAGAGATTTGTTTTCAAGGGCAACACCATCCTCCAGCCTTGCTGACAACTTTGTCACTTGTAGTCTTGCACCCAGTTTTGGAACAAAGGACCAAACCAGCAGTGTGACTGATCACGATAAAGATCCAAGTTCTCTCTCTCTCTCTCTCTCTCTCTCTCTCTCTCTCTCTCTCTCTCTGTGTGTGTGTGTGTGTGTGTGACTTTTGTGTATGCAAACTGATGTTCTTGGAGGCCTCTCATGATAGGAGAAGCCCCATTTCTGCTGCATGTTTGTGGCAAGACACTCTTCACAAATCACTAATAAGACAATACAGGTAGTCCTTGATTTACAACAGTTTGTTTAGGGACCGTTCATAGTTATAACGCCACTGAAAAAAGTAACTTATGACCATTTTCATTCTGACGCTTGGCAACTGACTCATATTTATGACGGTCGCAGTGTCCCGCAGTCACGTGATCCTTTTTTGCAACCTTCTGACAAGCAAAGTCAATGGGGAAGCCAGATTCACTTAACAACCGTGTTATTTATTTAATTTAAGAACTGTAGTGATTCACTTAACAACTGTGGCAAGAAAGGTCGTAAAATAGGGCAAAGCTCACTCAACAAATGTTTCACTTAGCAGCGGAAATTTTGGGCTCAATTGTGGTCATAAGTTGAGGACTATCTGTATTTGCCAGATTCTCTTTAAAACAAAAAGCCCTTTTTTAGCAGGCATGCTTATTCTTAAAAAAACGTGTCCTGGCAACTGACATCCTTATGTATACATGTGTCTATGAAGCATTAAGTTTGTGAGCGAAGATACGTTGGTAATATTTGGCAAATTACCTGCCCTGGAAAATGTCTGTTGATAAGAAGGTCTCAGTGTAGTGCAGTAAAGAGCCATTACTTCCTCATGGCCTCACCTGTATATGTATGCACGAGTATGAATTGTCTGTTGTGGAAGCCTTTGGAGATATTGGGAAACATTGCAAGATATACTATCAGATGTTAATTTTGGAGGGAATTACAGACCTTTCCAAAACAAAGGTCAGGCACATTGAAATCCCAGATTCTGAAGGGTGATTTTTCTCCCCTTGTCAATCAAGAGGTATTTGCAACCAGGAAGGCTGGAAGTTTAACAAAATAGGGTTCAGAGCATAATTGGTTGCTTAAGATTCTTTCCTCACTAGAGGAACCTAAAAAAGATTTTAAATCTGATGTAACCTTACTACTGGTGACCCACTGGTATAGTTCTTTCTTTCTTTCTTTCTTTCTTTCTTTCTTTCTTTCTTTCTTTCTTTCTTTCTTTCTTTCTTTCTTTCTTTCTTTCTTTCTTTCTTTCTTTCTTTCTTTCTTTCTTTCTTTCTTTCTTTCTCTCTCTCTCTCTCTCTCTCTCTCTCTCTCTCTCTCTCTCTCTCTCTCTCTCTCTCTCTCTCTAAATTAAAAGATGGGGAAGAAGGGCACAAGATGCACACAGGAAGAGGTGGAGCCTTCTCTTAATCCGATAGCAACATTTATTTTTTAGAAATTTGGCTATGGCTTTAAAATAAACACCGAACATTTTGGATGGAGCCTGGTTTAACCAGGTGGAGCCTGGTTGAAAATTAAAAATTAGTTTCCTTTCATTAGGCTTTCAAATAGTATGTGTGTGTTCACACTTCTGAATTAAAACATTTAGATTCGACTTCCATAACTTTAAAAACAATCTGCTCCTAGCCTTACAATATAAAATAGTTTGAACTGTTAAGTTTATACTGTATCATTGAGGAGTTGAACATTGTGATTTTATTTTTATTAGCTTTTTAAATACACACACACACACACACACAGTATATACAAAATATTGAGCCTTTCCATCATAGACGTGACGGAAAGAACTTGAGATTTAAAGAATTCAGATAGTTTTCATTATGGTCACTGATCAGAAAAAAAAGATGAATGCGAAGAGTGCTCAGCTTCTGAAAATGTTGTGGTAATGATTTAAGTTGCTATGGTGTCTTTTTTTGCTGATCAAACAAAAGGCACTAGAGTTAGAAGCAGCCTTTTTAGTTGCTTACTTTACGGAAACTTTAAGAAGAACTAAGAACTCTGCAGCCGTCATAAATACGGACCGCTTGCCAAGCATCTGAATTTTGATCTCTTGACCATGGGGATGTTACAATGATCATAAGAGTGAAAAATGGTCATAGGTCACTTTTTTCAGTGCCGTTCTAACTTTGAGCGGTCACTAAATGAACTGTTGTAAGTTGAGGACTACGTGTATTTCTATTTTTGCAAAGCTGCCCCCTTTACTTCCCGTCTTTGTTAAGGGCTACACTTGGCTTAATGCTGCTTTAAAGGTAAGCTAGGCAGTGAGTAAAACAAGAACAACAAAAAAATGGATGGCAACAGACCAAGTCCTAAATTTTGGTTCAATTAAAAATTAATTGCAATTAAAATTAAACAAATTAAGTGCAGATAGTGTGATTATTAAATACCTGGGGATCAATTTACCTCATCTGCTACATTTAGGTTGTTTCACAGAACATGTTAAGATGAGGTTTGCTGAATGAACTACAGTGTTCTACATTTACACAATCTGATGATCAAGAAACTACAATGTATAGACCCTGGGGGCTGGGCTTGTGCTAACCCCTAGCTAAACAACCTGCATTAGGGCTTAGGAATGTATGAAACCAGTTGGAATATTCTAAAAAAGTAGCCATTTTTGGAAGGACTCAGAAGGACATACCCAAAACTTCGGGTAGAGTTTACCCTGGAGCTGCAGATTGTTCCTCCTGTTAGATATCTGTGGAAGCCACCATGATGTTATAGCATTATATAATTTGTGGGATGATCTTATGCTGCCTGTGACCTCACTTCCCATCATTCCACCCCTAGTCTTCTTGAGGACATCCTGCTCCTTCTTTAACTGGATTTCTTTGGTCATCGGAGTCTTGCATCAATGTCACTAAAAGACTTGGATTATGTGGCAAACTCATCTAGATCTTCTGAAGCTCCTTTCAGTTTAAGTGTATGATGGTATGTGGGAAAGACCTTGAGAGACGAGATCAAGGGAACAGTTAGATACTGATACTTCCAAGTAGGAAGCACCAAAGAACTTCCATGGGTGAAAGCATTTGCCATCCCTGTTCCCTGGGGGATGCCCAGTTGGAGGCCCTTTCGCATCCCTGTGAAGTTGCCCACCAAAGTGGCACCCATTTTATCTACTTGCGGCTGCCTGGTTTGGAACTGCTGGGTCAGCAAGAGCTGGAGCATGTGACAGGAGCTCACCTGGCCCATGGCAGCAACAGGACTCCAACCTGAGCCCTCCAATCATCAGCCCGAGATTCTTATCTTGCGAGCCACCCTGCTTCTAAGAGTCAGCATGACCCACAACTGGATAGCGGATAAGTCAAGGGGCTTAGAAGAGACTCTCCCGGGTTTCTTGAGCTATAAAGAAATTGGGAGGAGAGATGCACTAGCAGAATTGCAAGACTCTGTCAATGTAGCTTTACAATAAAGTAGAATTAGCTCACCTGGTTGCGATCTCTATCTAGTTTACCCTGCAAGGCTTACATCAATCTTGAAAGTCTAAAACTACATCTCCTTCCCCCCCTCTTCCCCTCTAAACTGGCACTTAGGGTGATCCAGGTGTCTAGTTAAAATAATATGAGAGGCCATTTTTAGAACCTTTGCTATTCCTTCTGGATATCAAAATATAAACAAGACAGACGTGTTATACACCAATAAAATATTTTTACTTCCAACTTTTTGGGAGCTCTTCAATCCTGCCTATTGGAGCAAGTCAAGATTTTTAACGCTGTTGGAGGAAATTAACTTCTCGTGTCTATGAGAAGCAGTTGTAGCAAGATGCGTTGTAAGGTAATTGCACGTTCTGCTCAAAATATTTTAAATGAACTCATTCTTATAAAGAAATAAGTTATGAAGTTAACTTTTTTTTTTGCCTGTGTGTGAATAATTAAAGTATTGTCACTACTCTAAATTACCATCCATTGTTAACTTACATCATTAAATCTTGCCTCTTTGCTGAAGAATAATGAAAAATACACTTAATTAACAGTTATTGCAAGCTTCAGGCTATTGATAACACTGTTCGCAGAGTGAATTTCACAAGTGTGTTTTGTACTACACCAGAAATTGCTTTGCTTTGTGCCAGACCCCTGCTTAACTATGTAGGCATAACATATTCTTATATCAGCAGAGCAAATACCTCTCCAAAAGTACATCAATATTAGTTAAGATTGGGTTATTGCAACTGAACAAAATGGATATCATCTTATACTTCTTCTCCTTTCCCTCCCCAAAATCCAATATGGAAGGAGGATCCAAGACTAGACTGTTGCTGTGATCATTTGTGCACTGAATTGATGAAGAAGCATAAAGTAGAGGGCTGGGCCTCACCAACATTTACTCTCTTAGGTTGGCATTCAACAACAACAACAACAAAATACAACAATGTGGGAGGAAGAGTTTTTAAAAAGACATTTTTCCTCCCTCCCGTCAGCTCTCATTGGAGATCAGAGCAATAGTTTTGAAAAGAAGACTCTTCTTGTTTTGATCAAAGAAGGGATAGATTTTGACCCCTCCTTCTTATTTTTTTTTCCCTTCTAGTCCCTTTTCTTCCCTTACCAGGATATGGTTAAAAAGGCTTGCCAGCTCAGTAAAGAATACATTGCATTCTTCCGATGAAATAAAGCCAATCACTGGAATAATGAGGAAAGTAATATCTCCCTAGAGAATCTGATTGGGTTTTCATCAAATCAGCCAACCTTTTCTAGTCATTTAAACCAGTGTTCACTCCATGCCCGGCTGTCTCAAATCTTCTCCTTCTTCCTCTTTTTATTCCTGGATCTTTTTCTTTTAAAATCCCCTTATGATTATTATTACTGGTAAATGGAATAATTGGCAGAGAATTGATGCACCGCTACAGCCTTATAGCCTGTCGTATGTATTACAGTCTATTGCTCTTACAGTCTATGATCTGTAGGTTTGTGATCTTTGAGGATTGGGGTGTCTTTATTTTAAGCAAGAATATGCATTGTCTTCCCTATATTTTTTGGAAGCTGTTCTATAGCTGAACCTAACTGTAAACAAGTCAGAGTGACAAAAAATGTCTGGAATCTACCCAAAGAGATATTTCTCTCTTGAAAGTGCCTGCCCTTTTTATTTTTAATGTGTGGGCTAGTCTCCCATGGATTCCAGCTTATTTAGTGCAAAGTCTACCGCCCCGTGACAAGATACCCAATTCTTGTTGTAATTAGAGACTGACACATTTATTTTTTATTTATGCATTCATTTGGCTCTCTGGAATAAGGCTCTAAAATGAGTCATTTAATTTACAGAGAGACCGAGAGAACAACAGTTACTGCAATGTTTCATTATTCCCCTTCTTTTCCATCAAAGTTGAGTTGCATAAAATGCAAGGGCAGCACTGCGGAAACACACAGAGGCACATGGACACACCCACTGTAGGAGAGTAGCACGCACAAGGTGGCTGCCTGCATTTGCCAGCAATTATGACCATGGTGAATGGACACACTTGGAGTCACATCACCAGTGCTAAACCCGACACCCTTCTAGCACTGTTACCTAGTTGGGTAACGAAACATCTGCACGAAAACAGCCAAACACAGAGAGCAGCAAAGACTCCATTGGCAGGTGCATTAGGGTGTTTACCACCTTGAATTGTGTACAGGTACTCCTTGACTTAATGACCACAACTGAGCCCCCAATTTCTGTTGCTTAGTGAGACAGTTGTTAAGTGAACTTTGCCCCATTTTATGATCTTTCTTGCCAGAGTGGTTAAGTGAATCATTGCAGTTGTGAAGATAGTAACAGGGTTGTTAAGTGGATCTGGATCATCCCCATTGACTTTGCTTGTCAGAAGGTCGCAAAAGGGGACCACATGACCCCGGGACACTGCAACTGTCATAAATATGAGCCAGTTGCCAAGCATCCGAATTTTGATCACCTGACCCTGGGGATGCTTCAACGGTCGTAAGTATGAAAAACGGTCATAAGTTACTTTTTTTGGTGCAGTTGTAACTATGAATGGTCACTAAACAAATGGTTGTAATTTGACTGGAGGGGGCAATATGCTAAGTCATAAACCACGATTAACTATTGGGCCTGCATGCCTCTCACAATCCCAGTGGGATAAACAAACAAACATTGGAATCAGAACACTAAGTACGGCTTGAACCCCTGAAATCTATGCGTGTTTTCGTCTGTGAGACTTGGGCGATGTGTGTATGTGTGTGTGTGTGTGTGTATACACACACACACACACACACACACGTGCTACAGGAGCTCCATGGGAGCTTTAATATACAGCTTCTGTAGCCATAGACCCCTTCTCCAGAGCAATCTCACTTTGTGTCCCGATAAAGTGGATTCTGGATGGGAGGCAGAAGTTGAATCAAGATAGAAATAGTTGAGTTCAGATTTCCAGCTGGGCAAATTAGCATAGCACTGTGGAAGGCAATGGAGTCATAGCTGTTGGTGCCAGCTGATGGTTTAGAGTTGGTGTGTGTCATTTATGCAAATGAAAGCGAGTGAGTGGCTTACAGCAGGGATACAGTCTTACGGGATTAATCAGCCATTTCTTATGGATCTCTCTGATTCTTTTTAAAGAAGACAACACATATCTATACAAATGCTTCCACTTGGCTATTGTTAGTTGTCAACAGAACCTCAAAGCTACATATAGTATTGACAGTGAAATGAAAATAAATATTTCCCATCTACTTTTCATATTCAAACAAAAATGTACTGAGCATCTAAATACATCTGTGCTTCCCTCATCTTTAGGATATTAGGCACAGAAATCTGATTTGAACACCTTTTGCAGCCTGGATATTATTCTGCCTACTTGTTTTGGAATTGGGGGCTTGTAATGTAAACGTCGTGGCCTTTTTAAACTCAAAGATGGGGAAAGTAAAAAGGAACAGAAGGTGAGAATAAGTTTATTGGGAGATATATCTGGAACATGTTGAAAAAAGAAAGATATGTATACAAAAATTGCTGATTGATTGCCACTTTACAATGCCTTGGTAAGGCCACACTTGGAATATTGCATCCAGTTTTGGTCACCACGATGTAAAAAAGATGTTGAGACTCTGGAAAGAGTACAGAGAAGAGCAACAAAGATGATTAGGGGACTGGAGGCTAAAGCATATAAGGAACGGTTGCTGGAATTGGGTATGTCTAGTTTAATGAAGAGAAGGACGAGGGGGGACATGATAGCATATCTCAGGGGCTGCCACAAAGAAGAGGGAGTCAAGCTATTCTCCAAAGCGCCTGAAGGCAGAACAAGAAGCACCGGATGGAAACTGATCAAGGAGAGAAGCAACCTGGAACTAAGGAGAAAACTTCTGACAGTTAGAACAATTAACCAGTGGAACAACTGCCTCCGAAGCGGTGGAATGCCCAACACTGAAGTTTTAAGAAGGACTGGACAGCATTTGTTCGAAAATGTATAGGGTTTCCTGCTGAGCAGGGTTGGACAGATGACCTCCAAGGTCCCTTCAACTTTTTTTTTTATTATTATTATTATTATTATTATTATTATTATTATTATTATTATTATTATTATTATTATTATTATTATTATTATTATTATTATTATTATTATTATTATTATTATTATTATTATTATTTTCAGGGATGTCCAACCTTGGCTACTTTAAGACTTATGGACTTCAGCTCCCAGAAATCCCAGCCAGCAAGATTTTTTTATCTTTATTTTGAGTGGGCAACTCTTTCTAGTCTTCTCTCTGGACCAGTGCATGGAAGAAATGAACTCTGGGGAAAAAAAAATCTTTTCTTCCAACATGAAAGGATAGAGGAATGTTTTTGTTCTGCAAACTCATCTAGAATGCTTGGGACAAGCTTCTAGAACCACAGCTACACCAGCATGAGCGACTTCATTCACATCACAACAGCATCTATTATAATGGATATATAGCAACTACAGTTTTATTGTATGAATTAGTAAGCAGAATTTTAGCCCATCCTTTTTGAACAGCTTTTTTAAAGGATGTATGGAGCAAACTGTACCTATTTTTGCCTGAAAGGTTTCCTAGGAGGAAGATTCCATAGATGTTTATGGAGACTCTCAATCATCCAGGTCATGATTGTCCCGAAGGTGTTTTTCCAAAAGGCAACTGGACTTCCTTGTTTTGTTTTTGCTTTTTCCTTGAACTGAAGAAGCTTCTTGGATGAGAAGCAAAACATTTTCAGGGGGAAAGAAACAAGAAAGTCTAAGTTGCTTTTTGGAAAAGCAGCTTTGGAAGATTCCATAGGCAACTTTTCCTGTAGAATTTTTAAATCACCCAAGATGCCTTGGTTAGTCCCCCCCCCCCATATGTATTTCTCTGCATCATTCATTTTTACATCGATTCCTCTCATGTGAGTTTTGATATACAAATTTCCCCGATACAAAAATAAACACAGGGTTTGTTTATTTTCTCTCCAAGAGGTTTCCCCCCCCCCCTAAAACAAAAGTAATTTGAAGGAATAAGTGCCTCTGGAAAAAGATCTTTGTCTGAAGCTAGTTGAACTTCATGCTAACACTTCATTTTTCCTATTTGTGCATGGATGATGGTCTCTCTTTCTCCTCCTTTGTGCCCCTGGTGGTGTTGCTAGACAAAGACAGTGGCTAGAGAATGTCATTCCACCAATAAAGATCCAGAATGTGGAATTTTGGAATTCTTGGTGGATATACCTGGTTGCCTTTTACTAAAATTGGCTGGTGGACTTCTTTTGCATCTCTGCATAGTTACTTCCACTTAGCAATCATTAAAAGTATCCATATTGAATTTGAGGGAAGGGGGAAGAAGGTCCACAGATGAGGGTGAGTGTCAGATGGAGGGGAAGAACATGCCTGGCATGTGAAAGTTACTCCCCCCCCCCCTTTCCTTCAAAGTGAATTGAGCTCCTCTCACCCTGGTCCTCCCACACTGCTCAGCGAGTGATTCAGAGCCCTCCGCGTGATTTCATCTGTGCAGGCTCTAATCCACTTACTTAATGAAATACATAATTAACATATTATAATTGCAGTAAAGATGGTTTTGACAGAAATCATTTCCCGTATCTAATACCGTGGTAATTTAATCTGTTCCCCCACTCCCTAACACGACCCTCCGTGATTAAGTTTCATAAGAATTTTTTTTTTTTTGATTGATTGATTCATCTGATGTGCCTGGGCCTTGCTAAAGGAATGGCTGTCAGCTTCCAAAGAGTCACATGGTGCTAAGGCAGATGGCTGAAGGGAAGCATTTGCTTTGTGTCTGGGTGGTCTTCTCTCTTACTCCATTGCTTAGCTTCTCTTCCTACCTTCTATCAATGCCCCAGTCATCCAAGTGGATTTACGTTTCGATCTACTGAATTATTATTTACTGTCCAATGGGTGTATGCTTGCATACATCAGGAGGGACAATAGGAAGACATCCAACTATGAGGTCCTCAACACCAATTTTGTTATTCCTAAGCACGGTCTATCCCCAGTTCTTGAAGATTTAGCAGCTTGTCATCATTTTAAGGAATAGGAGCCCCTGAAGATTTTACTCTGCTAGTTGTTGCCGATTATAGGGAGTGATGCTCATCTCCATTTCAAGGCCATTGAGCCAGTGCTGTCCAAAAATATTTCTGCAGTCATGTGGTACCTATTGATCTGCTCACAAATTGCATGCTTTTGAACTGCTAGGTTGGCAGGAGCTGGGGTGAGGATGGGAGCTCACCCCGTCGCGTGGGTCTTGGGTCTTGAACCTGGGCTGCTGGTTTTCCAGCTGACAAGCCCAGTGTCTTAACCGTTGAGCCACCACACTTGCCCATTTTAAGGAATGCGACTCGCAAAATTGCCATTACTCCCTTTTATGACCCTGTAATCTCTTAATTCAGGGTAGAGTTGGGGTGACTGGATGGAGCTGAGTGTTTACTGGCCAAATGCCTTTCCTGATGCCTTGCAGAGTTCACAACAGATATTTTTTTCTTTCTTTTCATCTAGGAGAGAAATATCTACCACTACCTAGGATCGAACTCTCAACCTTTCAAGTGGGAGGTGAGTGTCTTCACCAGTAGGCCACCACGCCACTCTATAGATTGCCATTATTAATTGAAATAAACTTACCTAAGTCTTTAAATACAATCCCTTCCTGCCCCACTCCAGAAGACCCAAGTTACAACTATCTTAACATCACCCTACTATATGAGATGATGCAAGCTAGGTGGTAAGGGGTGAGCCAACCACATTATGCAAAGCTTTGGCATGCTTATTAAAGAAATTACAGCTAACCGGGTTCAAGTACCCAATGCCCAGAGAGCTGCCAAAAGGATCATATGTGCATTTGCATTGATAACATAATGAGGGGGAGGAGAAGACTGTCTAAATGTATGGTGCTGTTACTGTAAATTTATAAACAAACTCATCTAGATACTGAGTGGCAGTTGAAACATGCATCAGAAACTATGACTGTAGTTTAATTTCTTCTACCTATCATAATGTCAGGTGCAAACAACCACATTTGAAGACTTCAATTAGCTGTTTTATTGCTCAAGTCTGTACACAGGAATCTTCTCAAGACTGATGATTTGCACGTGGGTGAGCCTAAATAAACTTCAGTGGCACTCAAAGGGAATCAGACTTCGCCCTCTTGTGCTCACCTAGGGATTTTAGACTAATTCCCTGTTTGACTCCTCGCCTAGCTTGGCCAGTCTCTCTCTCTTATGCATTGTGTGCTACACATGGTTCAATTTCCATACTTTTTTTGTCTGATTTTTGATGTTTCTGTTGGGCCACAATCTTTTTCTCTTTCTCCCCTGCTTCTGTAAAGATATAAATCCATACAGCTTTGATATCCTACAAAAGCAGATTAAACCAAAAGTAAAGGGCTATGCTTGACAGCCTAAAGCCAAATCAAATAGGAAGGTCTTAAGAATGATTCTGAGTATGTTGATGTTCAGTGTTGAGTCTCCAGGGAAAAACAGTTTTATGGTTGTGGATCACTACTGAGAATGTCTAGTTAAATGCTCCTTCTGTCTGGATTCACTATGCAGATGGGAGAATCAACAGGGAATTCTCAACTAATCTAACAGGGCTCGGTGTGACAGATGGGGGGGAGGAAGGTCTCTAATGGAATTTGGGGTTTAAACCATTTAAGATTTTTAGGTTAAATCTAGAAACTTGAAGTCACATGGATGAATATATAAATATTTTGGATATCTCTAAAGCCACCATTTGGAAGGAAAAAAAAACTGGTTAACAAGGCTAACAATGTTTTAAAATGAGATATTTCAAATTGTTGGGGTGTTATTAATGATCACAGTGAAGTATGCATTATATTAGAGAAATACTTTTGCTACCTGCCATTTTCTGATTTGTGGTGAGTAGACAGGGTATTTATTGTGGAATTTTGAGGTATGGACCTTGGTTGTACCTTCTGAATCATATCTCCACTGCTACTATTCCTGGCTACCAAATAATGGCTTTAGTGTCGTTATTTCCCTGAAATCTCATTCAACAGAAAGCTACTTTTTCTGTTGCTAACCTATTTTCGAGACAGGCTGAAAACTGATTTTGAATGAAAAGGTGCTTTTGCTTTCCTTTTGGAACATTGATCGGTTGATGGGATTGTCCATCTTCAGCTGACATGATTGCAACAAGGCTATTTCTTGCTTCAGTTCTGTCTTGATCAGCTTTTGGCATCCAGAGTCCTTCATGATCACCTGGGTTGCCTGTAAGACCTGTAGTTTCATAGGCTGCTTCTTCACACCACTACTTCAAGCCTGTCCATGCAGAGATTGATTTGTATTTATTTTCTTCAGTTTAGTGAATGGGTCATTCAAGATGGATCTCCTGTCTCTTAGTTCTGGGCCAGCTTCATCTCCAATAGCATGCAGTGACCTCTTGCACTGATATTCCCCTAGCCCAGGGGTCTTCAAACTTGGCCCTTTTATGACTTGTGGACAGCTTGCCTGGCTGAGGAATTCTGGGAGTTGAAGTCCACAAGTCATAAAAGGGCCAAGTTTGAAGACCCCTGCCCTAGCCCTTTCAACAAATAGGCTCTTTCTTTTAAACAAAAAGGCAGAAAGTCTATGGAGATTCTCAGTCACCTGAGTCATGGTTGTCCCAAAGTTGCTTTTTCAATGTTTCTCTTCTCATCCAAGAAGCTTCTGACACTTCTGAAGTTCTGAAGAAGCTTCTTGGATGAGAAGCAAAATGTCTTCGTGGAAAAACAAAGTCCAGTTGCCTTGTGAAAAAGCACCTTTGGGACAAAAAGGTGGAAGACAATCCACTCCAAAGCCTGCTCAGATAATCTTCACCTGTCTAACTCTACAAGACCTTTAGCATTGACTGCTCTGTGGATCTGTAGTCTGGTCTGTTGGATCATTCCAAAATTATATTTCTTTGATTTATTTTTAAATCACAATCCTTGGATCATTGGCTACATTGCACGCAGAAACAAAGAGAAAATCTCATTTCCTGGGAAGAAGTTAACAACAAACCACTTCCATAATTCTGCCAATAAAACTGCATGGGTGCCCTTGCAGGGTGTTGAGCTTCACTGAATGGCATCTTTCCCCTAACATTACTTATCATGAGGATTTTTATCCTGAAGAGCAGGATAGAAATAACTGGAATAGATAAATACATAATCAAGTTGTATTTATTTGCTTGCTCACTTAGGTCTTTATTGTGTGTTTGTCTTTCTCAGCAATGTCTTGTCTCTGCTCAGTCCCATTTTTGTGCTCTTATTTTGTTTCAGTCTTGCTAAAGAATTCATAAGGTTTCGTTGATGTTTTGTTGATGTTCTTCAGTCAATCTTGGTCTTAGATGCACACCTCCTAGGGCAGGGGTAGGCAACCTTGGCTCTTTTATGACTCGTGGACTTCAACTCCCAGAATTCCTGAACCAGCATGGCTGGCTCAGGAATTCTGGGAGTTGAAGTCCACGAGTCATAAAAGAGCCAAGGTTGCCTCCGCTGTCCTAGGGGGCTTGAGCTCTTTCACATGAATCTTCAAGCACTACACAATATTCAATTTTTCTGCCTATTTGTTAACTGAATTTGTTTTAGCCAAGTGGTTCATTCTTTTATTTCCCCACTCAGAGGAGCCCTTATTTTGAGGATGGTGCCATTTAGAGTTACATTCCTTCATTGCTAGGACCCGGTCCACCATCCCTGCCCCCAGCTCATTGTCTCCAGTGCTGGTTGCTACACCTCAAGAAGCATTCACACATGCTGAATCAATTTTAAAAAAAGGGACAAGGATGAAAAAGAGACAATGTGGATGATCAGAAGCATAGATGTTAAATCTCTAGAGGGCTCAATGGAGGACTTTTAAACTTGAAAAAAAAAAACAGAATTGAGAGATACCTATTATAGAAAGGAAGAGAAATCACCCAGAATAAAAAGCCAAGATTTGTTCTAAATTAGAGGACACGGAACAATGGATTTTTCAAGGAGGCAAATTTCAATTAAATGTTAAGTAAAACTTGCTTATGGTAAGAAGGATTTGACAGTGGAACCAATGAAACCCAGTGAACTCTTTTTTTGCTGGGAGTTCTCAAGCACGGGCTTATAATAGGGATAAGATCAGTGGTGCCTTAGCCCTAGCACTTAGACTTATACACAGCTTCACAGTGCTTTAAAGCCCCCTCTAAGCTATTTACAGAGTCAGCCTATTGCCCCCAACAAACTGGGTCCTCATTTTACCAACTTCAGAAGGATGGAAGGCTGAATCAACCTTGAGCCAGTCAGGATCGAACTCCTGGCAGTCAGCAGAATTAGCCTGCAATACCGCATTCTAACCACTGCGCCATCACAATTCACAGTAAGGCAGTATCGCTGCCGAAATTAGGAAATTAAGGTCCTGAAATGGCTTCATCATTTTATAGTTATACCTGGGTATAACTTGCTATCAAGACTATAGAAGATTCAGTGTATAAGAGAGTGTGTGTGCATATATATCTATATGCACCCACTTAGTCTACTGTAAGTGTACAAAAAAAACTTTAAAATCCTAAAATCCCTCAAGACAGCTCACTAGATGCTCAATTTTACCTCAGAAAAAATCACAGAAATGCCACCATTATAACATTTCTAATATCAGCAAGCTAGTTTAAAAGAGATTAACTCAGTGGTGGGATTCAAATATGTGAAGAACTGGTTCTCTGTGTGGATGCCGCTTCCGGAAGTCGATTCTGGGCCTGGGCAACAAAAAATTGCCAAAGTGGTGCGGCTGAATCCCACCACTGGATAAGATGCTTTACTTTGACTTCCTGAACTGAGTAAGGGGTGAGCATAGCAGCCTTCCAGGTCTAATAAATAATAAACACCCATAGAACCTGTCCACATTATAGAATATGCCCCTACGTTTCCCCACCGTGAGCCCATACACCCGGCTGCAGAAATCTACTTCACTGGCATTTGAATCCACGGGGGCGCATCGCGTATTCCCATCTGCATGGTACAGTTGAATTAGATCTCTACAGAGAATGCTCTTGCTTTTTTCCTTGGGGAGGGGAGAACTTTTCTGAGTGGCAAGTCTACATGGACACCACTCCCTCAACTGCCAATATGTTATGAGGACTTGGTAACAATCTGGTATCCCCAGGGAGCTTTGCTGCAGTTCAAGTGAGTATCAGACAGAGAGAAAACAATTTCTGGTGCCAATAACACAGGCCAGATGAAAAATGTTTTAATATTTGAAGCTGCTTTATGGCAGAAATAGTGACAGTGATGGAGTCAGTGTCAGCTTTTTTCCTTTAAATGTCATCTTTCGTCTGTGAGGATTTTTTCCCCCCTCCCTCCCCTTTTTCTGCTCCGGAGGCAAAGTGAATCTAGCATGGAGGCTGCTTGCAACCATTGATCATTGATTTTATTCTAAATGGAACGCTTGCCGAAAGACTTGAAATTCTAGAATTTATTAGGATTTCTTTAAGAGGCACTTTAGCTCAACCCTTCTCATTACCGTCTTTACACTGTTACTTATTTTTCTTTTTATGTCATGTGATTTGTAAAGGGATGGGACTTGGAGAACAATACGCGATTAAGCCCGTTGTGCTCGCTTCAGCTTTGCCAATATGCGTAAGAAGATTCTTCGGAAGAGCACGGCTGCACGTTTAAAAGTCTGTCTCCAGCGCCATTGTTTGAAATGCACAGGGCTTGTTCGGCATTATTTAAGCTGGCATTCCAAATGGCTGCTTTTATTAAATAAGGCAACTTCCCTGTAATTATATAAATAAAAAGTCATCTTTATATTTTGACCCTGATAGAGCCATTACTAAAGGCAAAGCAGCAAGATGAATCTAATTTACAGAATTGCTGTTCACCCTTTCCAAATCTTCTCTCTCTTTCTCTCTCTCTTTCTCTCTCTCTCTTTCTCTCCTTGTAATACTTCCTGTTCACAAAGATACATGAAGTAGGTAGCAAAATGTATTAGGTAAAAAGAGTAAAACCAATCACTAGCAGGAGAAAATTACCTTATAAACAATCAGGAGGGGCACATCAAGTATTCCAGGAATCTCTTTTTCCAGGTCATTAGCAATAGCAATAACACTTAGACTTATATACTGCTTCACAGTGCTTTACAGCCCTCTCTAAGCAGTTTACAAATGTTCATGCAATGAACATGCACCCACTCATCCTGTGAACTTGCTAAATCTCTTGTGCGTTCTACAAAACTCATTGTTGATGTACATATGTGTAGGTATCCATGAAGAGACTGTGGATTTCGCTCATTTTTGACTCTCTTGAAATGAGACCTTTTCTTGAAATACCTTTAACATACTTCTGAATCTTCACAATGATGGGCAATCTGCTCTAACACCTTGTCCACCATACCTAGAGTGACCATACTACCTTTATTATAAAGGACAGTCCTTTATTTCAGAAAGCTGTGTCTAGATTTATTTAATGTGTTTGTTTTCTTGATTTGCCTTTGAATTTTCCTTTGCAAAGCAGAGTGATAAACATGTTTAATCCTTATGAATTTCTTTCAGATTTATCCCCTTTTCAGGTTTGTCCTTTATTTTTTCCAAGCAAACATGGTCACTGTAATCATAACTCAGCTCCCTTGTTCAGGACCTGGCATATTATGGGACACGCTGAGGATCTGTGAAAGTCTCTTTTCAACATTCCTTGTTCCATTAGTTTCCTGTTTCCTTCAGGGTTGTAAGGACACTATCCCAACCCAGCAGATATGAGATGGACAGAAATGGACCTTAAATATGCTGCAGCCTAAGATGGAAAACAAAATACTACCCTTTCTTATTCCATACTCCCCAATGATTAGAGTACCAGTTGAATCTTTCTTCAAACTTGGGTATGGAATTGTACCTTCTATGGTACCTGAAGCAAATACCTTAGGTATGGTGGGTGAATGGCACAAGGCAAGTGTCTCCAATATATTTTAGTTATCTGCCAGGATCTGCCATCAAAAGAAACAGCTCTACTCTATTTCTTTTCTTTCTTTTGTTTTTTTTTAAAGCTTGTTACCATTTGCTTAAAAAAAACATTATTTCTTTAACAAATAGCTTATAGCTTATGACACAACTTAATTTAATGCAGAAAATGCATTATTGTTGCTGTAACACTTTTACATTTATAGTTTCCATTGTGTGGGTTCCATAAAACATTTACACTCTGCATGCTTTCCAGCTAATTACAGGGAACTGATACTATTCACAATTGCACTAGAAATTCAGGGTGGAAGTGGGCAGACTTAAGCTCTTGTTTATGTATTTGTAAATTAGATAGCTTTTAAAGAGGGACTGAAGATACATGAAAGGTCTACCAATGTCTATTTAGTGGTAGACCACATTCTGTTTTTTTCCTTGTCTTGATCCTCACTATTTAATAAGGGCAACCCTAACTTTTAAAAATAAATAAATATTGATTTAATGCCACCACAAATCAATATTTATCAATATCTCATTCCTATGTCAGATTCATACATTAACACATGGGATGGTGCATTGCATGAATTTAACATGACTGTGAATGCTCTAAAACTTTGTAAATGAAAGGAGCTCAGATGAATTTGGTCCAACGACCGACATTTTTTCTAGTAAGCACAAGGCGGACAATATTAAGAATTAAGCTGAACCATGTTGACAGGTTGTCCGTTGATGGATATTGAAAATATGGCACGTATTTAGTTGCTTTTTTCCTCTCCAGAATATTCATTTTGATCAAGAAAGCACTGATCCAGAATAGATCTCAGTCATAACTCTTTCTAGAAATGAGTTTCTAAATAGATGTGCAAGGTCATCCTTCCGAACAGTGAGAGGTTTGTAGTTTTGTCATCCTTATGCTTGTGGTAGCAGGTAACCTCAATAAAGTTACAAGGCCAGCAAGAGAGAGAACCGAAGCTTGCTCCCTCCCTCCCTCCCTGGGAAAATGAATTTTGGAATATGGTATATCAAAGAGTTCCCTGGGTGTTACAAGATGTTTTGCCAAAGTGAAGAATGGGGGGAGTCAAATTCCTCCACCTGTTTCTTCTCCTAAACATTTTAGTGTTGAACTTAAGTCATGCTTACAACTCAGGGATCACCTTATCTATCTATCTATCTATCTATCTATCTATCTATCTATCTATCTATCTATCTATCTATCTATCTATCTATCTATCTATCTATCTATCTATCTATCTATCTATCTATCTATCTATCTATCTATCTATCTATCTATCTATCTATCTATCTATCTATCATCTATTTTCAAAAATGTGCTCCTAGATGCCTGGATTAGAGAAAAAAAAACTACGCAACACACATTCATATTAAGGAAGACTTCCTCACAAACCTGCAATTGTTAGGAAAAGGACATAGCCCAATGTGGAAAAAGGAAATCATGATTATTATTGTCTTCAGGTCAGTCTTGACTGCCAGAGACTGTCTGCACATGTTTTCTTGGCAAGCTGTTTTGGAAGTGGTTGGCCATTGCCTCCTTCCTAGGGTTGAGGGACAGTGACTGGCCCAAGCTGCCTTTGTACCTAAGGTGGGGCTGGAACTGATAGTCTCCTGGTTTCCAATCTGACGCCTTCACCACTGTGCTAAACTGGCTCTCTATACTTAGGTTTACACTGGTGACTTAGATTTATATTGTGCTTTTCCACCAGTTATGCTTAAAATTAGGGGAACCAGATATGCTGCATTGAGCTCTTGAAGAACAAGGGGGATAAATGCAAGAAATAAATATGAAAAGAGTATTCCCTCCTCCATTTTGTCATCACAAATCAGATTGTGAGATAGGCTGGGATGAGGCCCATTGGCCCATTGACCCAAAGCCACACAGAAACACCCATATCTCAGTGTATCTTAAATCTGGGTCTTCCTGATGCTGGTCTAAAACATCTTAACCACCATTCATGATAACTCTCTATGTGTCAATGTTTGCAAACTAAGATAGAAACAAACCAGAATGTATTCATTTGTGCAATACTGAAAGTTCCCACCATCAGAGTAACAACCGTTCCATTTAATCCAGTGAAGGCCTGAAAAACAGTGTTTTCCTCGCAAAGTTTTCATTCTTCTTGTTGCTATACTATTAATAGCATCTCATATATTCTGGGATTTGAAACTGAAATGATCCTACATCTGACCCCCCCCCCCAAAGAAAGGTCTCACTCGGTTTATTGAAGAAACACGAGACCTGAAGTCTAACATCGGCTTGGTTTAAAGGAAGCTATTTTTAAAGTAAAGACGCCTCATGGACAAATAGGTTGAACTAGGTTGTGTCTGTTTTCAGTTTCTTTAAACCGCTGCTTCCCAAGTCATTAATTTTAAATACGTTCTTGTGTGTGTGTGTGTGTATGTGTGGGGGTGTTTCTGTGCAAAGGATGCATCTTGTAATGAAATAACTCCAAAAGACGTTGGAAGAAAACAGCAGTAATCACACGACTGCTTCTAGTTATGCAGACAAACAGCCTCTTTAACCTGTTTACCTTTCCTTCATTATTTGTCTTGTAAGGAACATGTTTTTTTTCAGAACAGAAAAATTACATTTCTTTTGAGGTGGCAACGAGCATGTGATGCTTCATGATGGTTCAAGAGAAACTGGCTTAAATAACTAAACTGCCCCCCTAAATACTGATTGGGTGAGTTTTATTGGAACTATTTGGCAATCCTCTCTAAATGACACTGATAGTCATAGTAAACCTTTCATATTTTTTTTAAGGAAATGATGTGCATGTTTGTTTCTTTTTCAATGAAACCATATTTTAACCTGCACTTCTCTCTAGTAAGGATAGCTAGGCGTTGCTAAGTATTTGTCAGTTGAAGAGTGAGAAACACAGATCTTCCGTTTGCTCATACATTCCCCAAATTGTTAACAAATTCGCAGCTTTGATAACATGTATTTTTTTCACTCAGATCAAGTAACATAGCAATAGTTGTTGTTGTTAGTTGCGAAGTCGTGTCCGACCCATCGCGACCCCATGGACAACGTTCCTCCAGGCCTTCCTGTCCTCTACCATCTTCTGGAGTCCATTTAAGCTCACGCCTACTGCTTCAGTGACTCCATCCAGCCACCTCATTCTCTGTCGTCCCCTTCTTCTACTGCCCTCAATCTTTCCCAGCATTAGGCTCTTCTCCAGTGAGTCCTTCCTTCTCATAGGTAAAGTACTTGAGTTTCAACTTCAGATCTGCCTTCTAAGGAGCAGTCAGGGTTGATCTCTCTAGGACTGACCGGTTGATCGCCTTGCAGTCCAAGGGACTTGCAGGAGTCTTCTCCAGCACCATAGTTCAAAGGCCTCAATTTTTGCGCTCAGCCTTTCTTATGGTCCAACTTTCACAGCCATACATTGCAACTGGGAAAACCATGGCCTTGACTATACGTACTTTTGTTGGCAGGGTGATGTCTCTGCTTTTTAGTATGCTGTCTAATTTGCCATAGCTTTCCTCCCCAGGAGCAAGCGTCTTTTAATTTCTTGGCTGCAGTCCCCATCTGTGGTGATCTTGGAGCCCAGTAAGATAAAATCTGTCACTACCTCCATTTCTTCCCCATCTATTTCTTGAGAGGGCCGGATGCCATGATCTTGGTTTTCTTAATGTTGAGTTTATTTGCCAGGAATTGAGAGGGCCGATGCCGATGTTTTGGTTTTCTTAATGTTGAGTTTCAAGCCAACTTTTGCACTCTCCTTCCTTCAACCCGCATCAAGAGGCTCTTAGTTCCTCTTCACTTTCTGCCATTAGAGTGGTATCATCTGCATATCTTAGGTTTGTTTGAATATTCTCCCGGCAATCTTAATTCCAACTTTTGATTCATCTAGCCCGGCCTTTCTCATGATGTGCTCTGCTATAAGTTTAAATAGGCAGGGCGACAGAATACAGCCTTGCCGGACTCCTTTCCAATTTTGACCAATCAGTGTTCCGTGTCCAGTTCTCACTGTTTGCTTCTTGACCGCATATAGGTTTCTCAAGAGACAAATAAGAGTCTGGTACTCCCATACTCTTTAAGAACTTGCCACAATTTGTTGTGATCCACACAATCAAAGGCTTTAGCATAGTCAATGAAGCAGAAGTAGATGTTTTCTGGAACTCCCTAGCTTTCTCTCATATCCAGCGTATGTTGGCAAATTTGATCTCTAGTTCCTCTGCCTCTTCGAAATCCTGCCTGTATTTCTGGAAGTTCTCGATCCACATACTGCTGGATCTAGCTTGTAGGATTTTAAGCATAACTTTACTTGCATGTGAAATGAGTGCATGGTGCGAGTTTTTGAACATTCTTTGGCCTGCCTTTCTTTTGGAATTGGAATGTAAACTGACTTTTCCAATCCTGTGGCCACTGTTTGAGTTTTCCAAATTTTGCTGGCAATTGAGTGTAGCAACTTTACTGCATCGTCTTTTAAGATTTTTGAATAGCTCAGCTGGAATACTAGTCACCTCCACTAGCTTTGTTGTTGCTCAGCTTTCCTAAGGCCCATTTCACTTCACATTCTAGGATGTCTGGCTCGAGGTCAGTGACCACCCCATCGTGGTTATCAGGGATGCTAAGCTCGTTCTTGTATAGTTCTTCTGTGTAATTTTGCCACCTCTTCTTAATCTCTTCTGCCTCTGTTAGGTCCCTGCCATTTTGGTCCTTTATCATGCCCATCTTTGCATGAAACGTTCCCTTCATATCTCCAATTTTCTTGAAGAGATCTCTGGTTCTCCCTATTCTATTGTTCTCTTCTATTTCTTTGCACTGTTCATTTAAGAAGGCATTCTTATCTCTTCTAGCTATTCTCTGGAATTCTGCATTCAATTGGGTGTATCTTTCTCTTTCTCCCTTGCCTTTCGCTTCCCTTCTTTCCTCAGCTATTTGCAAAGCTTCCTCAGACAGCCATTTTGCTTTCTTGCATTTCTTTTTCTTTGGGATGGTTTTAGTTGCTACCTCTTGTACAATGTTGCGAACCTCCATCCATAGTTCTTCAGGCACTCTGTCTATCAGATCTAATTCCTTAAATCTATTTGTCACCTCTACTGTATATTCATCAGGGATATGATTTAGTTCATACTTGAGTGGCCTAGTGTTTTTCCCTACTTTCTTCAATTTAAGCCTAAATATTGCAATGAGAAGCTCATGATCTGAGCCACAGTCAGCTCCTGGTTTTGTTTTTACTGACTGTATAGAGCTTCTCCATCTTTGGCTGCAGAGCACATAGTCAATCTGGTTTCTGTGTTGACCGTCTGGTGATGTCCATGTGTAGAGACGTCTCTTGGGTTGTTGGAAAAGAGTGTTTGCTATGACCATTGTATTCTCTTGACAAAATTCTATCAGCCTGTGCCCTGCTTCATTTTGTACTCCAAGGCCAAACTTGCCTGTTATTCCATTTATCTTTTGGCTTCCTACTTTAGCATTCCAATCCCCCATGATGATAAGGACATCATTTTTTGGTGTTGATTCTATAAGGTGCTGTAGGGCTTCATAGAACCAGTCAATTTCATCCTCTTCAGCACCAGTGGTTGGGGCATAGACTTGGATTACTGTAATATTGAATGGCTTGCCTTGGATTCGCACTGAGATCATTCTGTCATTTTGGGGATTGTATCCCAGTATTGCTTTTCCTACTCTTTTATTGACTATAGTACAATAGTACTTAGACTTATATACAGCTTCCTAGTGCTTTACAGCCTCTCTAAGCAGTTTACAAAGTCAGCCTATTGCCCCCAACAATCTGGGTCCTCATTTTACCAACCTCAGAAGGATGGAGGGCAGAGTCAACCTTGAGCCGGTCAGGATCGAACTCCTGGAGTGAGCAGTGAGTTAGCCTGCAGTACTGCATCTAACCACTCTGCCATCACGGCTCTTCAGTGACACAACCCCTGGCCTGTTAGGGGATTATGCTTTCTTTAAGATGAATTAGGATAGGTACATAGATTTCAATTCAAATACTTAACAGAATTGTACAAGAATTCTGCCCAAAATTTAAGTGGGTAATGAAAAGACATTTTTCTCTCTGTCCACCAAAGTAGTAGATGGGGGGGGGGATAGTGGAAAGGGAAGCTGAAAACAAACCTTCCATTGATGAACAGTCTTGAGACATAAAATACGAACCAAGTGCTTATGTGCTTCATAAAACACACTCCCTACTAATCTTCATTCTTTTTATGAGTTGTCTACGATTCTAAGATTATGGGCTGAATTTATGTTTAATTAAGTTCAAATTGGTTGCATCAGAATGATACCCAGCAAAACATTTTTAATTAATAGTGTAACAGTTGTGGCAATCAATCTTCTTATTTAATACCTGGATCTCTTAGGCTTCCTGTTACTTCTGAATGTGTTTTTTTCTTATAGTTGATTTTTATTTTTTTTACTGGAAGGGTGTTGTCTTAGAAAATCTGTTGGGCATGTATCGCCTTCTCCTCTTCCTCCATTCCAGGCATATAGTTACTAATATAGCTTTATATCAGCTTGGCAACATCACGGGATAGAGTTCAAAAGCGAACTACTGAAAAGAAAAGGGAAGATACCTAAGTTCAACAATAGCAAACAGAAGATCATTGCAGAAGATAAAACTTAAAGGTTCTGAACTCCATGGAGAAAGAGCAGCATATAAATATTAGGAATAGTGATGATTACTATAGGATCAATAATGGTTAGCTTAAGCATAGTTTCTTCAATTAATCAAGTATTTTGTTTCCTGAGCCATACTGAATCGTAAACTAATCAATAAGTACTACCTTATAAGCAAAATGTGCTTGATTAGTGGCTTAGTATGTTGAGAGGCTTGGTGGCCTAGTGGTGAAGACACTCGCCTCCCACTCGGAAGGTTGAGACTTCAATCCTAGGTAGCAGCAGATATTTCTCTCCTGGGGTGCAAAGAAAAGAAAATATCTGCTGTGAACTCCATGTAGTGTCAGGAAGGGCATCTGGCCGGTAAATGCTTAGCTCCATCCAGTCGCCCCGACTCTATTCTGAATTAAGGGTTTATAGGGTTGTAAAAAGGGACCCTATAGTATGCTATTTTCTTAGTATGCTAAGAAAATAATTATTAAAGTTTCTAACATTCCATCATAATTGGTGATCCCAATATCAAATCAAGATACTGGTCTGGAAATTAAAAGTGGGAACAGGAATGACTGGCTTCCTAAAACAGAGCATCTTTCAGATGGGCAAGAGAAAAGTATAGTTTTGCAGAAAGCCGTGTTGAATACGAGTGTTCAAAACATTGGAAGAAATAATCAAGCTACATTGTGTTGCTTGGGATGGAGTTCTGTCCTCCTTATTAGTCAAGTGGGACCCATAGAACGTAGAATAACAGAGTTGGAAGGGACCTTGGAAGTCCTCTAGTCCAGCTCCCTGATCAAGCAGGAGCATACCATTCCAGACAAATGGTAGTCCAATCTCTTCTTGAAAACCTCCAGTGATGGAGCATCCACAACTTCTGGAGGCAAGTCCTTCCACTGATTAATTGTTCTCACTATCAGGAAATTTCTCCTTAGTTCTAGGTTGCTTCTCTCTTTAATGATCTTCCACTTGTGACTTCTTTTCTTCCCTTCAGGTGCTTTGGAAAATAGGTCGACCCCCTCCTCTTTGTGACAACTCCTCAAGTACTGGAAGGACAGCTATCATGTTACCCCCAATCCTTCTCTTTGATTTAGTTTACCCAGACATGGCCAAATTATCTGGGCTAGGGGAAAAAAGACTATCCTGATACCTAGCAATAAAGATTGGTACAGGAGTAATTCACAGTTGATGGCCCACTCATGATGTTCCTTGAGTTGGCCACTTAACTGCATCATGATAAGGCTACTGCTGAACGTCAGACTCCTCAAAGAAAAACCTTTAGAACCAGTTTTAGGGGATGTTTAAATTAGAGTAGGGAGAGTTGCTTAATTCTATCAGGGGTAGAGGCCTACATTGAAGAAGAGGGATTTCAAACTGAATCATTTGAAAGAAGAAAACTAGAACTCCATTTGGGAGTGACTGTGTGAATTTCTTGTAGAGGGTAAAAAAAAAAAGAACTTGAAATTAGTTTTGCCAAAGAGTTTCACGGAGGTCCATGGACTCTAGTTGCTTCACTGGATATTTATCCTAAGCTTACCATACTCCCACGGTTATTTAAAAGAGAAAGAAGAAGAAATAGGAAAAACACTGGTCAGCAAAGCTTCATTATGTTGTCTGCGCTCTGTCCTTTTGAAATAAGCCAGACATGCAGGTGCAAGTAGAGAGGCCAGTAATGTGGGAGAAATGAACTTCAAGCGCATGGAGAGATTAAGAATGTAATATAGAAATGAAAAAAGCTTGCCTCGACTTTGATGGATGAAATTTGAAGCAAATTGATGCCCCTGTGTTTTGTTTTTGTTTTTTGACGATATCTTTTGTTTAAGAAGAAAGCAGGCTGAAGCAGGGAAGGATATTAACCTCTCTTTTGTTTTCCTAGTACAGGGGTAGGCAACCTTGGCTCTTTTATGACTCGTGGACTTCCACTCCCAGAATTCCTGAGCCAGCATGGCTGACTCAGGAATTCTGGGAGTTGAAGTTCACGAGTCATAAAAAGCCAAGGTTGCCTACCCCTGGACTAGTACATTCTTTTCAACATGAAAGGAAGTGTTGAGAAGACAGGATGCTACCATTGGCGATCGATATGGAGTTAGTCTAGTTATGGACAACTAGGACCTCAAACAACAGCTTGTGATTCTACAGCCTACCTCCTCCCACCATCTCTTGTGATGTTTGAGGATCTCAAAACACATGCCAAACTACATAGTGGGTTAACTGCCCTTCTTACACAAGTGACTCTGGTCAGTTTACAACAACATAATCAAATCATATAAATATATGAAGAAAGGCATAGCTAAAACATGGCATAGGGTCTCCTGCTTGAGCAGGGGGTTGGACTAGAAGACCTCCAAGATCCCTTCCAGCTCTATTCTGATTGAATTAGGATTAAAAACAAGTTTAAAACTTCCAAGTAAAAAATAAATCTAAGGAGAAATTTCCTAACAGTGAGAACAATCAACCGGTGGAATGGCTTTGCCGAAGTTGTGGGTGCTCCATCACTGGAGGCTTTTAAGAAAAGACTGGACAGCCATTTGTCTGAAAAGGTATGGGGTCTCCTGCTTGAGCAGGGGGTTGGACTAGAAGATCTCCAAAGTCCCTTCCAACTGTGTTATTCTGTTGAGTCAGGTTAAAATTTAAGGCAATGGGAGTGTCCTCAGGTCACCAGGCTGCCTTGTAGTATTTTTTCTCTCTGTTCTCCCCTGATCTTGTCTGTTGATTATTTGTTTCTTGCCCAATAATTTATTTTTATTTATTTATCAGGGTTTATTTATTTATCAGACTTATGGCCATGCAGCCCAAAGTTCTTCAGGATGGCTGAAGGGATACTAAAAAGGCTTTTACAAAAGAGGACAATCTGCTTCCATTGGAAAAAGCAGTATTTCTGTCAAAGCAAGAACTTCAGGTTTTTTTGTTTTTTTTTGGCTGAGCAGGGCATTTTAATAAACAAAACTGTCTATGAACTTCAGGGCCGTGAACTTCAGGTGTGTAGGATGAGGCAGAACCACACACATCACCAAGACTGTCTTCCTTCAAGCCATGTGACTTGATGTATCTAAAATATGCCTCCTTTCTGGTTCACAGATTAGGAATTAATTGAGAATTATCAGAGCTGTCCATCGTAGCTTTGAACTTCTGCATTAACTTTTTTTTTTTCATAAAAAAAAAATCAGTTTAGTGAAGGCTGCTAAGAATTCATTTGGGGAGACAGTAAAACATGCATAAAGATTGATTGGACATTTTAATAAAAGGGGGAAAAAAGGAGGGGCCCCAGAAGCCTCAAATCCACCTCTAATAATAACAAGTAATTCCAACAACCCGTGGCATGTGAAGTTTCTTTCTTGTTTGGTTTCGTAAATGCTTTTAAAGAGAGCTGGTGTGAGTTTTGATTAAACAGCATCATTGGTTAGGAAACAAATTATGTATGACAGAATAGCAGCCACGGCTTTTGCTGAAAATACGTTATTGTCAAGTTGATGTCTTCCTTTGCGCCTTCGAAAATGCAAGCATTTGGCGAGAGTGAGATTTCAAGTTTAAAACGGCTGGTTTCAGACACACTGCCTAACGTGGGTGGGTAACTGTTAAGCTGAAGTTCAAGGAAGCCATCACACTTTCCTAGCAAGGATAGAAACTGTCTCATGAAAGCGGCCGATGCCAAACTGCTCTTTTTTGCTGCCTCAGATGCATCGCATCCAATGTTCCCTATTGAATGACTATGGAGATGAAATTAGCTTCTAAAGAATCCGATCTGTGGTTCATCTAGAACAGATGTGTCCAATCTAGGGCCCAAGGGCTGCATGTAGCTGTGGACAGCTAATCCTGAGACCCCACAAGATATAATACAAGTATTAAAAAAAAATAAAGAAATTTTGTTATTTATTTACATTAACTAACAACATTAACTACACACACACACACACACACACACACACAAACACACACAGGGCCCAAGACAATCCATGAACATATGCAAACCATAATGCTCAAAAAGGAGCATTTATACCATTATTCGCATCTCCTGCTCAGTGCAAGAAGCTAAATTAAAGCCACTTGAACAATCTTCAAAAGATCAAATAACTGAAGATTTGCTTTGCAGGGCAAATTTTTACAGTATAGTATTTGGTTCATTGAAGATAAATTCTGAAATCTGGGGGGGGGGGAATTAGCAAACAGTCTTATCATGGTGACAGTTTAAGATACCTATCTTGCAGCTATGATCCCACAGAAGCCCTCTCATTGTTATCATCAATGTTTAACAGGATGACGACATTATACATCACAGGAATATTACCATTAATTGCATGCTACTAATGCAATGTAGCAGTAGCAATAGCACTTAGACTTATGTACTGCTCCATAGTGCTTTACAGAACTCTCTGAGCAGTTTAGAGAGGCAGCATATTGCCCTCAACAATCTGGCTCCTCCTTTTACTAGACTCGGAAAGATGGAAGCCTGAGTCAACCTTGAGCTAGTCAGGATCGAACTCCAGCCTGTGGGCAGAGTTAGCCTGCAATACTGCCTTCTAACTACTGTGCCACCATCAATGTCATTTCCCCCCCTAGAATTGAAATAACAATCACATTGTGTTTTTGCCATGGCCCATCCATTTTTGAGAATACAACTCCAGCATATAAGCATATAAGGCATATAAAGCATATAAGGAACGGCTGCTGGAATTGGGTATGTCTAGTTTAATGAAGAGAAGGACGAGGGGGGACATGATAGCAGTCTTCCAATATCTCAGAGGCTGCCACAAAGAAGAGGGAGTCAAGCTGTTCTCCAAAGCAGCTGAAGGCAGGACAAGAAGCAACGGATGAAAACTAATCAAGGAGAGAAGCAACCTAGAACTAAGGAGAAACTTCCTGACAGTTAGAACAATTAACCAGTGGAACAACCTGCCTCCAGAAGCGGTGAATGCTCCAACACTGGAAGTTTTAAGAAGAGACTGGACAGCCATTTGTCTGAAAATGGTATAGGGTTTCCTGCCTGAGCAGGGGGTTGGACTAGATGACCTCCAAGGTCCTTTCCAGCTTTATTATTATTATTATTATTATTATTATTATTATTATTATTATTATTATTATTATTATTATTATTATTATTATTATTATTATTATTATTATTATTATTATTATTATTATTATATTTTCAAAAGTCAACAGCACCTTGGCCTGAAACAGGTGGAAAAGGATCAAAGAGTAAACCATTCAGACAGTTCTTGCTAGCTTCACTAGTCATCACTACCAAGCCTTCTTGGAAGCAGAGTTCCTTTGGCTTCACAGGGTCCACCATGCTTTTTCTGATGGGTGGAGTAAGGTTTATAAGACGTCCGCCAACGTCTTTCTCCAAATGTCATGAATATCTTGATACTATATCTTCCAATAAGTTTCCTTCTCTTAGGCAAAAGGGTCTGAACAGGAGAGTTGGAGGGAGGCCAAGCAGACTCAATTTGGCTCATGCCATCGGATTCTTCAACTTTGTTTACAAGAGGTGGTTATCAGTTGCAAAGCCTTCCTTGCCTTTATGGACACTGGCATATATTACAGTCCATTATATTACGGAGAAATTATAGTTGATCCTTAAAAGTAAGTAATGATTACCGCCATTATGAAAACCTGGGAAAAAATTTGCTCAGCAAGAAAGCATTCCTTTAAAGAATATACTTTTAAGGGTGTTTCATTAACTGGATTTATATCCTGTTACTTCGATATCTGCTCATTTGAGTAGTGCCAGTGAAATACTTCCAGCAGACTTTTGCTTTATTGCTATGTCCAAGCAGTATGTTGAAATGCAAAGGGCCGTATTTTAAAGGAGGAAGGGTTTTTTTCCCCTTCCTTTTTTCTGCTTCCCATTTGACCCTTTTATTTTCAGTTGCCAAATCCCAGCCTGATTAGCAAACTGATTTATTTTACACGAAAAGAATAAATTTTGCTTCCTTTCTCCCCTTTTTCATCTACCATTTACAATTTGGGGTTTATGACTTCATCCAAACGCCAGAAAGCACGGCCCTTAACTTTTTGCTGGGTAACTTAAGGGAATACAGGTAGTCCTTGACTTAAAACTATTCATTTAGTGACCGTTCGAAGTTACAATGGCACTGAAAGCAATGATTTTTTTTTTCACACAACCGTTGCAGCATCCCCCTGGTCACATGATCAAAATTCAGACACATGGCAACTAACTCATATTTATGACGGTTTCAGCGGCCCGGGGGTCATGTGATCCCCTGTTGTGGCTTTCTGAGAAGCAAAGTCAGTGGGGAAGCCAAGTTCACTCTACAACTGTGTTACATCACCACGATGTAAAAAAGATGTTGAGACTCTAGAAAGAGTGCAGAGAAGAGCAACAAAGATGATTAGGGGACTGGAGGCTAAAACATATAAGGAACGGTTGCTGGAATTGGGTATGTCTAGTTTAATGAATAGAAGGACGAGGGGGGACATGATAGCAGTCTTCCAGTATCTCAGGGGCTGCCACAAAGAAGAGGGAGTCAAGCTATTCTCCAAAGCGCCTGAGGGCAGGACAAGAAGCAACGGATGGAAACTAATCAAGGAGAGAAGCAACCTAGAACTAAGGAGAAACTTCTTGACAGTTAGAACAATTAACCAGTGGAACAACCTGCCTCCAGAAGCGGTGAATGCTCCAACACTGGAAGTCTTTAAGAAGAGACTGGACAGCCATTTGTCTGAAATGCTATAGGGTTTCCTTGCCTGAGCAGGGGGTTGGACTAGATGACCTCCAAGGTCCCTTCCAACTTCTTTATTATTATTATTATTACTAACTTAACAACTGCCGTGCTTTACTTAACGGTGGCAAGAAAGGTCGTAAAATGGGGCACAGCTCACTTAACAACTGTCACTTAGCAATAGAAAGTTTGGGGTCAATTGTTGCCGTACGTTGAGGACTACACGTATCTATCCATCCAAACATGGGTGCATTTCTGTTGACATAAACATTTATTATGCTGCTGTCTGGTAGACCTACTTTTGAGAAATTTTGGAACTATTTTGCAATTATTTCCTTACATATTTATTTGCAGAAGGTTAGCTTTGTTTAAGGATTTCTTTATTTTCTTGTTGCTTTTAAAACTGTGGGTTTTCAACCAAGATATCCATAGAAGCCACCCTTTCAAATAGACGATTTCAGTAGAATAAAACGCCATTGCAAAACACCATTCAAAAGCACGTACTGTCAAAATATTTAATTAAAAACGGGAGAAAATATTTTTCAAAGCCCTCTTATGATCCACTCTTGATAGACAAAGTTCTGTTATGTCACCAAAGACTATTTATCTTTTCTTCCTTGTAAGAAAAAGAAACTAGATGGTGTTAAAAGCAAATGGGAGTCTCTGCAGGAGGCTTTACCTGACCAACCTTGTCTAATCTGAAAGGGTAAGCAAGATTGTGCCAGTTTAGCACTTGAATGAAAGATCTCTAGGGAATCTCAGGGTAGTAGGCTAGATTGGAAAGCTGAGAAAACATCTCAGAGGAAGACAGATGCAAATCAAGTTTATACTGCTGCCATGATACAGGACTGTGTTCATGAAAGTAGGCTCAGCTTGAAGGAGGAATAGAATGGAATAAGAATAGAATAGAATAGAATAGAATAGAATAGAATAGAATAGAATAGAATAGAATAGAATAGAATAGAATAGAAAATGAAATGGAAATGGAAATGGAAATGGAAATGGAAATGGAAATGGAAATGGAAATAGAATAGAATAGAGAATGAAATGGAAATGGGAATAGAATAGAATAGAATAGAATAGAATAGAATAGAATAGAATAGAATAGAATAGAATAGAATAGAATAGAATAGAATAGAAAATGAAATGGAAATAAATGGAAATGGAAATGGGAATAGAATAGAATAGAATAGAGAATGAAATGGAAATGGGAATAGAATAGAATAGAATAGAATAGAATAGAATAGAATAGAATAGAATAGAATAGAATAGAATAGAATAGAATAGGACAGGACAGGACAGGACAGGACAGGACAGGACAGGACAGGACAGGACAGGACAGGACAGGACAGAAGAATAGAATACGGAACAGAATATTCTTTATTGGGCAAGTACGATTGGACACACCAGTTATTTATCTCTGATGCAGAAGCTCTCAGTATACATAAGATACAATCATAATCATAAGATACAAACCACAAGTGATAAATCATAAGATACCAATAGGAGAAGACAGTAGGGAAGATGAGAAAGTTAAGAAGTTAAGAAGATGACAAGGATAATAGCAATACAGCTATTACAATTATTATTTTGATTTAATTTATAAGAAAGCATTACACAAATCAGTAGGTTAGATCCCAAGGATGTCTCTCATTTGATTTTTTCGTAGAGTTCCTCAACCGACTTCCATAAATCAGTTGAAAAATCAAAATATGTGGTCCACTCTTTATGACGAGCTGATTGCATGGGACATTTGACAAAGAACAGCAGAGATGATAGGGTGTTCAGCCACAATAAAGAAATAATCTGCTTAAGCTTCTCAAAACCTTCTCTGGATGTTGAGCGGACACCAGAAATTGATTTTTTTTAGACTACATCCATACAGTTTAAAGGAATTTTAATCATAGCCAAGTTGGGTTCTATTGATATCATTGTGTCTCCTCTGAAGTATGATTAATTGTGAATCTAACTCATATTTTTTTTCAAAGTCAGGTTGGCTTTAATGTTTGGCTAGAATCCTGTCCTCCTTTCATCAGTGTTGTTTCAAGCCCCACGTAGTTTCTCCTACATTCTTTACCCAAGAAATAATTGTACCATTCCAGAAGACGTGATAACATATGCTTAGAAGATCTTGAACAAAGCTTGTGTGGCAACTCAGATTAGGCAAAATGCAGGGGCAGCTTGCTGAAGTCTTCTGCAGAAGCACCCATATCTCTCCTTTCTCTCTTTTTCTTCCCACATGGGCACAGAAGGAATTTGAAAGCATCTTCTTTCTGACTGAAACCAGCTACATATATATATGTACTTTCTTTGGATATGTGCTTTGAGAGCAGGCAACAACATTTCATTTTTAATGTGGGCCAGTGTGCTCACAGTAAAAAAATGACAGTAAAGATTATCTTATTTTATCTTACATTTTGAACTGTATTACAATCATTGCAACAAAGAAGCTTAAATAGCCAAATGAACTCATCAAATGTTAACATCAAACTCATGTTAACGTACTGGTGAAATCTAGGCCAATCTTAGCAAAATGCTTAATTGAGACACCTAAGAACCAATAAAGATTATTTAGGCTGTTTATTTTCTCTTAATAATTTCATTTCTTCTTTAGTAAACATTTTTGACAGGAAGATAAAAATGAATACAAACTAATATGAAAAAGAGGAAAGAAAAATAAATCAGACAAAAAGCTAAAAGCGCAAAAAAGGGGGGGGGGAAATCCAAGAAAAATAGGAAAGATTTTTTTTTAAAAAAAAAGACAAAGCAGTAGCTTCTGAACTTCTTTACAGCAGTTATAAGTATAATTATAAATTTACCAATGATACATCATTTTATAAAATTCCCTTTAAGATGATAACATAATGTATATTTCAACCCTTTCAAACACTTATCTTCCCATTGTTCCACCTTACAACAAAAATTTCTAGCCCATGTTATTGTGTCTTTTACTTGCTCTTCTGTTTCAAATTTTGGTAAGTTTGTACATTCTACCAATTAAATGTTCATCATTTGTATATAATTCTATTACATACTCAGACCTACAATGTTCAAAACCATTAACTCTTTTGTCTATTTTATTCTTTCTAATAATCATAAATAAGAAAAACATTGGCAATTATATCTCCTTATATTTCCTTTGGCAAAATTCTAGTTTCTCATGATAAGTCAACCATTTGGGCTTGCCTATTGTTTCTTGTCTACAAAATGTTCTTGTGCTGATGACCATAAAGCTGTTTTGGGGAACAACTTTGGTTTCTATCTATTCCATATTCTCAGTATGATACATCAAACGTAACAATATTTAAAATTCAAATTAGCCTTAACTTTGTTGTACCGCAAATATCCATACCACCCAAATCCCAGGTCGTATCTTTCTTACTTCTTTCTTTCCTTTGTACAACTGATAGCATTACAAGTTGCCACTTAGTGTATGTTAAATCACCAAATCTCTTCAGGATCTCAGTTGTGCATTGCCTTCCTGTCATGGAACTTTAGAAGGCAGACAAAAGACGCACTGAAACCTCTTACATTGTGCGTCCATGCCCTTTTCTTCACTTTCTACCCTTCTTTCTTAAAGGAGCTGTGTTTGTTCCAGAAAGTATATACAACGTTATAATTATTATGCTTAGTACTGTAAATATCGCATATGATTAATCTGGTCTATCTAAGGGAAAACAGTGTGGATCCCTGGCCCAGCAAGATGTGTTTATGATTGGCTGTTATTTATGTATTAACAAGGAGTATAGGAAGGTATTTTCTTCTGGGTCAGATGGATGGGTCCAGCTAGTCTACAATTCTCAACCCTAAGATTTTAGACAGAAGGTTATTCAGCCAGGACCAAAGTTTATGCATATGTTCTTCAAGAGTACTATAGCTTTCTATGACTTTTGGCTTCTGGAGATGAATGATGATTGAAGACAGAGCAAAATGGCAACCAGGAAGGAGAGCTTAGGGGACATTTGATTCGTATGAATTTCAACCAGGGGGATTTGAAGTAAGCTTTTGAGGAGCCCTGAAGGAAAGCAAAAAGGGTTGGCCAAACAATGACAAACTGTAATAGTACATGGAAATGCCTTTGGGAGCCAGGAGGAAAAGCTTCAGCTTGGACAACTGCCATATAAAAGATATTTCAGAAAACAGAAGGAAACAGATTGTGGGAAATTTATCAGAAGGGATTCACCCTAGTTTTCAAAAAAAAGTACAGGTAGTCCTCGATTTACGACCACCATTGAACCCAAAATTACTGTTGCTAAATGAGACGGTTGTTAAGTGAGCTTCACCCCATTTTACGACCATTTTTGCCAAGTTGTTAAGTGAGTCTCTACAGTTGTTAAGTTAGTAACACGGTTGTAAAGCGAGCCTGGCTTCCCCATTCCCTTTGCTCGACAGATCTCAAAAGATGATCCGATGACCCGGGGAAATGGCAACCATCATAAAATGAAGCAGTTGCCAAGTGTCCGAATGTTGATCACAGGACCACAGGAATGCTGCAAGAGTCATAAGTGTAAAAAAACAGTCATCAGTCACTTTTTTCAGTGCCATTGTAACTTTGAACGGTCACTTAAATGAATGGTTGTAAGTCAAGTAAAAAAAGAGAGGAGGGGAGAAATACTTTCCGTTTGTGTTAATGTAACCTTACAACAAAGTTAAAGTCACTACACATGGTCGTGCTTCTTGTCTGGACTAGCTGGAAAGGCTAACGCAAACGTTTTGAGCAAAGACTTTACACATGCTGTTGTTTCATTCCAAACCAAGCAGTTGGCTCCCTACAGTTGAGAGAAGTCAAAACAAATTACTTACTTAATGACAATTGTAGGTCAATTCCACTCCCAATGGAATCTGAGTGGCGAACCAAAGCACAGCAGCCATACCATGAAAACAGAAAACGGATACAGCAACTTTCCTATTGGAAAAACAGCAAAGAAACATGATTCATTGTATGAAAATGCCTTTCATAACAGCAGATTTGTGCTGGCCCGTTGCGAAGTTGAAGTTGAAACACAGCAAGTTACAGAACACAAATGCAAGGAGCACAAAACCTGATCTTTTGGAAACGGAAACGTGAGGAGACCTCTAGTGAAGATTTCAAGTTGAGACTCCTGGTGACTGATCTAAACTCGGTTTGACAAAGAGCTACACTTGTCTACAGGCATCAAGAGTGCAGAAGAAAAAGACGGCTTCTTTGAATCTTGAGTCATTGTTGCTTAAATCAGTCTTAAACCCGGCTCCATCACTGCTCCAGAAATGATAACTTGGAGAAAATCCCAAGCTGCCATTTTCAATTTTGGTTTAATCCGTTCACTTGGCGATGGAAGGTAGTAGGTCTACTGCTTCCTTTATTAACCCCACCCATTAACATCAGATCACGGCCCCATTAGAGTTAATATAAGTTTCTTCCAGCCCACCACCCTTCCAAAAACATACTGGGTAGAACATGTGCTACAGCAAATATTGGAGTAGGATTCACATCTTAATACAGAAGATTCTCAAAGTGAATATAAAAATAAAACCAGAAACTTTTTTTCTGGGTTTAATGGAAAAAGACTTGGAATTTTTTTTTTGGGAACTTTGATATTTTATATATGTTGACAGCAGCAAGATTATACACAAAAATGGAAGGACACTTTGATTCCTACAACAGATGAATGGCTGCCAAAGTTGATGGAGTTAGCTGAGATGGATAAACTGACTTCTTTGATCAAAGAAAAAAAACCACAATTAGTTTTGTTTCTATTTGGAAACTGCTTTTGGACTTTGTGCTTCAGGTGGGGGGGAAAATGAAACTTTGATTTTGGGTTTTACTGATTAGATATTTTTGTTGTTATAGAAATGGCTAGCCTCCTTCCGTTATATATTCAAGATGGACAGTATTTAATATTTATTTGTTACATATTTGTAGGGGTGTGGGTCTATACATATGTTGTGTATAGTATGTTTTAGATGTGTGTCATGTATGTGGTTCACTTTGAGAGCGGGCAACTAAATTTCATTTTTTGATGTGTGCCATTGTGCCCAGTAAAAAAAATGACAATAAAGGTTATCTTATCTTATCTTATCTTATCTTATCTTATCTTATCTTATCTTATCTTATCTTATCTTATCTTATCTTATCTTATCTTATCTTATCTTATCTTATCTTATCATGTAAAAGTAAAAAGTTGAGCTTTGATGCTGTTATCTTATTCTGCTGCACCAAACGGAACCAGGAGTCAATGCCTTTTCTTTCTCCCCCCCCTTTGCCCTATACTTTTTCCTTTACCCACCCTTATTTTCCTACTATTTTCTTTTGTATTTTTGTATTTAACATTATAAACTAATAACTAAACAAATTACAAGAAAAAAGAAAAGAAAACCAGACATCTCTGCCTCATTAGAGTTAATACAAGTTTCTTCCAGCCCACCACCCTTTCCAAAAGCATACTTTTTGAAGAGCTGGGTAGGAAAAAAAATAAGTGTTCCATTTTCATGCCACAAGACATGTTTGGCTCTTGTGAGGCGTACGCAGCCTCACAAATCACCATGCAGTGCGCTCACTAACTTGCCTGCATTATGTTCATTTTTCCGGGTGGCAATAAATATTAGAATAAAATAAACTTAAGGGCTGCTGGCTGAAGCTCTGTTAGCTATCTTTATGGTTTTCACGGCAGCTGAATGACAGCTTAACCCACAGGCCAGCAGCCTCTCTTCCCCCCCCCCACCAAGTAAATTTAGCCTTAGGAAGAACGAGTCTCATCTGATTCTTCAGCTGTGATGCTCTATGTCAGTCCATAAATCAGTCAGATTTTAATTATCGGACACATGACGGCAAACAGTGACAGGGTGCATTCCTTCAAAGCTGTTTTGAAAAACAGAGTAGCAGTTGGAATGGGGAGGGGGGGAGAAGAGGAGGAAGGAGGGAAGAAAAACCTGACCCCCCCCCCCCCTTTGGCCACAGATGAATTGCAGCACATTAATAGCCCTGTGGAATTTCTAGTTTATAATTTTAACTGCTTCTTGGCTGTAGCCTATCGGTGGTGAGAAAAGCTAGGGTGGGAAGGATTAAAGCAGCATTAATTTTTGCAGTTGGGGGGGGGGGTCAAGTGAAGAAAAGGGAACCGAAAGAGAAGGGAGGGTGGAGCATAGGATGAAGTTTTGAGAGGCTAAAGGAGAAATTTCCTAACAGTGAGAATAATTATTCAGTGGTCGACTTGCCTCCAGAGGCTGTGAGTGCTCCATCACTGGAGGCTTTTAAGAAGAGATTGGATAGCCATTTGTCTGAAATGGTGTAGACTAGAGTCTCCTGATTGAGCTGGGGGATTGGACTAGAAGACCTCCAAGGTCCCTTCCAACTCTTATTTTGTTATTCTGGTTTGTTTTTTTGCTCAAGATCTCTCTGCCTTTGACCTAGGCAGCTGTGCAAGACCAGAGGTGATAGGGGCAGAGTTACAGTGCAATCTGCTTAGTTGAGACAGAGTTTTTGACAGCAAGCCATCCCATTGGCCAGGGGCCTTTAAAGAGCCAATTTGGAAGGGACTATACCATTCAGACTGTATGAGCTCTATTGACTTTGGGCCAATCACCAGGAGACTGTGAGTTCTAGTCCTGCCTTAGCTATGAAAGCCAACTGGGTGACTTTGAATCAATCACCAGGAGACTGTGAGTTCTAGTCTTGTCTTAGGCATGAAAGCGACTTGGGTGACTTTGGGACAATCGCCAGGAGACTGTGAATTCTAGTTCTGCCTTAGTCATGAAAGCCAACTGGGTGACTTTGGCCCAGTCACTGTCTCTCAGCCCAACTCTGCTTACAGGGTTCTTGTGAGGAAAATAGGACGAGGGAGAATGGTGTGTGTTTGTTGCCTTGAGTTATTTATAAAGAATAAAATAAATAATACTAGGCTATAAATATAAAATAATAATATATAATTGGGCAATCTTTCAAAACAATTATATTCTTGTTTTCTCTTTTGGATTCTGCTTTTTCTGCTAGACAGGGAGGCCCTAAAGAATGCAGCTAATAGTGTCACAAGTGCATAATGTTCCTTAACTAAAAAAAAAAACAATTTCAAAATCATATATAATGCACTGGGATGATGCATCTATTGAAATGTATAACCCTTTGCTCAGATCTCTGAACAGCCCAGATCAGCTGGATTCTGGATTCTCATATCATAAGAGGACAGAAGAAGATATAGTTAATTTAGTGCACTCTCTATTTTAATCGATGGCATACATTTTTACTGAATATATATAGGAATCCTCTGTATAGCAATTTTAACAAGTCTACCTAATTAACTCTATTTCATGCAGTATCTTTGTTTTCCCCCCAGCTTGTTTCATGTTTTAAAGAAATTCATACTCAAATCATGCAAAATATTTACACACACTTTCTACACACTGTTTTCCAGACCATCTTCCCTAATATAATGGAGCTTTGTATGCATTTTTCACAAATTTGCCTCTCTTGGTATGCCTTCTTTTTCCCCTTAACAAACATGTTATCCTGAAGATTTTCTGATTTGTCAGCTCCATCAAAAGGTGGGCAAAATGCAGTGGCCAACAATTTGCTTAGGCATCCATAGAAATCTTACCTGAACAAATTTCTCACCCTGTTTTTGACCTGCTTCCTTAGAATAGACAATGATGAATTGTGATGGATCTTACCCAAAAAAATCTCCTACTTCCTAGCTGTGAACATACTACTGCAGTTCTCCACCCCATAAAATTCTTATCTTGTATCATCCTTGTTAGCATTAATTTCTGTCCCCCATATATGTTCTGATCTTACCAGTAGGCATTGTTCACCTACTTTTTTGTCCTTGAGGACTAGATGCTTATTTGCAATTTATCTGTGTGTAATTAAAGTTGAGATTTTTAGAATACTGAATCCTACAGTATTCTAGCCCCGCATTCAGGCAAGTTAAAACCACAACATGCCCCTGTGATAATTCCTTAAGGAAGAAACCCAGTAATGCTTTTGTTTAGTAATAATTTTCTTAACTTTATTTAAATTACAAAAGAGATTAGTCAGTTAATTCGGAGCAGACTGTATTGAACAAAACACTAATACAAACTAGAAACTAAAAAAACAACAACCCCAAAACAAAAGCCAAAGAGAAAGATTTATTTACTTATTCAATGATGTAGAAATCATGACTGCATATTTGTACAAATCACTACAGTTCGATTTTTTAAAACCGTATGATAAGTTTTAGAAAAGCTGCGTAGAGCTGATGAACACATTTGTCAGTGTTTCTTTCTTCCGCACTTGTTAGATTCCCCAACTTCTTTCCATCAAGTGTGTGACAAAATGGGCAGGCTTTGATTCAAGCTTACAGCCTGAAAAAGACAAAAGACAAATAGAAAAAAAAGGGAGGGAGGGAGGAGGGAGGGAGGGAGGGAGAGCGAAAGGGAAATATTGACACTTTTTGATGCTGCTACTTTTGAGTTCTTCCACTGAAGAGAGGGGGAGCTGAATTTCACAGGGAACGAGAAGGCAAATCGTATTTTGTTCCTCAACCGGATTGTCTTTAAGGGAGTTAATAACGGTGGCAAGAACGGTCGTAAAATGGGACAGAACTCACTAAACAACTGTCTTGCTTAGCAATGGAAATGTTGGCCTTGGTTGTGAGCATAGGTGGAGGACTATCTGTGTCACATTTAGACGGGACACAGATTGAGCCTGCTACAGAATTTGGGCTCAAAATTACCCATTTCCACTTTACGGGAAGTTTTCTGGTGGTATCGAACCATTTCAGAAATGCTTCAAGGTCAAAAGAACCCTGTTTTTGAGCTCCGGTAATGTCAGAACAGCACAGTTGACCCGCCAAGCATTAGAGGTTCAAAACATTTTGCACACAACCCTGTTTTTCTGATTGGGGAATTAGCCTTTGTTCGGGCAGCCATATCTAGCCAATTTAGCACCTGACAGAGATCAAACAGGTCGAAAATAAAGCCTACCTAACAGAGTAACAGAATAAGAGTTAGAAGGGACCTTGGAGGTCTTCTAGTCCAACCCGCTGCTCGGGCAGGAAACCCTTACACCATGAGTGGTTAACAGCCCTGAAACAACTATGAGATGTAAGTTTTCAGAATCAGAGTTGAAATAACTGCGGCCGATATTACGTTCTAGCATTGTAAAATGGAACCTGCTTATCAAGGAACCGCTTACGTTTCAAATACCATCTTCTCCATTGTCTGGTTATTTGTTGGTTTGCTTATTTAAAGCAAATTGCAGGATTGTTTGGGTTTCTAAGTTCATCCCTTTGACAAGGTTTTGGTTTTTATCTGTTATTGTTTTACACTCATTGGCTGGCCTCTGTCTCTTGAACTGAGTCTGTTGCAGAGAGGCTGCTTGCTTTAAGTACGGCGTAAGATATGAGCCCCAGCATCCAACGTCGGGTTTTATGCTAAAAAGCTAATGAACTGAATTCATTGTAGAAATGGATAAAAGATGCAAATCAGCCTGCATGAAAGGACGAAGAGAGGAAGAGCTACACAATGGATCTCAGTATTTACGTTTTTTATCTATGCACCGAGAAGCTGATTACCTGCTACAATTATTACTTGCATACTTGGGGGGGGGGGGGTTCTTGTTTTCTTAATATCTGGGAGGGGAAAAGGTATCTGTTGTTTTCTTTGGTTGGTTCCCCCCCCCCTTTCCTGGTCCTTTTCATTGCAGAGCGTTAACAGTTTATAATACATTTAACTGCCAGTCCATCGCCTTGACAGGGTCATGCCTTTCCTTTATGGACTTTTAAAATTAATAAGAGACAGTTTGTGTCTGTTGTGCCCTTGCTTCTACAGCAGAATGTAAGTGTTTAATTGTACAGCAGGCCTCCGGTGACCAAACGTGCCCCATGTTTAGCAAGGGTTGAAAATATGGATGTTAGGAGAAAAAGTGGCAGAAGGCTGACAAGGCATTTTTACTCATAACACACCAGTAAAACTTTAACTTGGAAGATTTACTGCCAAGGCCTCCAGTCAGCAAGCCTCAACCATATGCATATTCCCCCCCCCAAAAAAAACCATCTAAACCGATGGTTTTGCAAAGTGTGCATAAGCAGCTTTTATTGATTATGATGTTAAAAATTGAGAGCATCAGTATCATTTAGTGGGAGGCACTTTTAAAAAGAAAAGAAGAATAGGGAGGAAAGAGAGAGAGAGAAAAGCATCCATTTTCATTTTATAAACCCTGATTGGCTAGACCAGGGGTAGGCAACCTTGGCTCTTTATGACTCGTGGACTTCAACTCCCAGAATTCCTGAGCCAGCATGGCTCAGCTTGGAAACCTCTCCCTTTTCCCTCAGCATGGCTGGCTCAGGAATTCTGGGAGTTGAAGTCCACGCATCATAAAAGAGCCAAGGTTGTCTACCTCTGGCCTAGGCCGCGTTATGACTCGTGGACTTCAACTCCCAGAATTCCTCAGCCAGCATGGCTCAGCTTGGAAACCTCTCCCTTTTCCCTCAGCATGGCTGGCTCAGGAATTCTGGAAGTTGAAGTCCACGAGTCATAAAAGAGCCAAGGTTGCCTACCCCTGGGCTAGACAGTGAGGCTCCCAAAAGAGAAGAAGAAAACAGGGAGACAAGTAAATATCCCGTTTCCTAAAATGTATTTCAAAGAGCACAAAGTGTCAGAGAAGCTTGAAGAATTGAATCACTTCCTGTGAAAGAGCAGAAGCATGGATGCGTTTGGTAACCAAAGACTAGTGTTTGACTATGTTTTTCCCTCTAGCCTCCCAACCCCCTTTCCTTTTGTGGTATACCTCTTCAATTGCATAGGTAGGAACTGAATGGTAGGAGGTAGCCTAAGTATTGATTGCTAAAAACAATGGAAAACTTTTGGTGGCTGAATAATGATGAATTTCTGATTCTGTTGAAACTAAATGACTTAGAATGAGTAATGGACAAGACTACTTAGTTGAACACAATTGCAGCCAATTTAAGCCACCACGAATAGATAATAGAGCAGGAAGCTACATTGCTAGTTATTTGGCCCAGAGAAAACTTGGGAGTCATCACTGTGACCCCATTGGTCCCAAGTGTAATTGCTAATTCAACAGTCAGGAAGAAGGAAGATCTTAGACTCTCTGTCAAAATATTACTATGGGGACCCCAAAGGTGCTTTTTCAACAGCCAACTGGACTTTGTTTTTCCTTGAAGAAGTTTTGCTTCTCATCCAAGAAGCTTCTTCAGTTCCTGAACTGAAGAAGCTTTTTTGGATGAGAAGCGAAACGTCTTCAAGGAAAAACAAAGTCCAGTTGCCTTTTGAAAAAAACACCTTTGGGATAACCATCACCTGGATGTCCGAGAATCTCCATAGACATCACAATGGACATTTACAATTGCAACTGAAAGGAATAGCACATGTAATGTACAACTCACAACCCCGTTGGAGAATCCTAAACAAAGTTGGAAGACCCAACCGAATTTGCTCTCTAAACCAATGCACTCATTCTCAAGCTATTTATCTAATTTATGTAGCTTTAGATTAATATTTCATAAATGCAGCAAAAACCAACAAACAACCCTCAAATCAAATCCAAAGAAGTCCAGGTAGCTTCCTCAGAAAAATCTGATGAAACAAGCATTTGTTGAAAGAACAAATGGTCAGATTTTATATTTTTTTTGTACAATGGATACTTACTCTCACTGTGGTGGAAATTGTGTTTGATCTTTAATTGGGATTGTTTTCAAAATCTAACACAACATTGGAAGTTTTTTTTTTATTTAAAAAATCATGATTTATTTCCTTTTGGTTATTTAAAGGCATTCATTTGCATTATAGGCTAATTTTCATGAATATTTTAATATGCAAGGGAAATGTTTCATTTCTGAGACTGACAAAAGAAGGAAATGGTTCCTTTATTTTTTAAAAAAAGTTGAGTTAGAGCAGAAGGTTTTGATTAAATAGAGCAGAGCAAGGTGGTGTTTTTTATCTCTTTTCTTTCTGCTATGCAGTTTTTGGAGCTTAAATGTTTCCTCCAAATCTTTTCTCAAAAGTGCCCCTTTTCTAGGAATCTCAAGTGCCGTAAACATAAGAACAAAACTCTGGGCATGTAATTAAAATAATCATATATTGTTTTTCTTGTATCTTCCCCTCTTATTTCCATTATGTGTACTATATTGTCTATAAGTAAAGTCCCACTTTTATATACTATGAGTAGATGAAGCTTTCCTTCCTTGCTTCCTTGCTTCCTTCCATTATGGGTGCCCAAATCTTTCTAATATTTGTCCTAGTTAAATAATTATTATATGGCCAGTAACTTTTTTCAGTTGATTTTTCCAGTCTTTGCATTGCATGCGTGTAATTTTTTTAAAAATATAACTGTGTTAAATTTCCAAAACTAATAAAATACAAAGTAATTGAAAAAGAGAAATTACAAAAGCAAGAGAAAGAAGAATTAAAAGTGTAACAGGAAAAGAAATGGCAGAAAAGAAATTTTTATGATTAAAATTTGTATGTTATCCACTCCTTACAAACCTACAGCAAAGGAAGTGGAGGAGTAAATTCTCATAGACTAAACAAGCCTTATTAAGAAAAATGCAAAACGCCATATCTCTTTTTGTGTACAGCTTTCCCAGAGCTTTGTTCTTTGACAATGAATCCTTCTGAAGCAAACCGAGATCAGTTTTTGTCTAGACCAAAAAGGAATTAGCAGACTCAAATTCAGGGGTGCTATCTGTGCTGGGTTAGATCCGTTTCTGATGATGCTTGCAAATCTGCTCCTAGACAAACACCTTTGCTGACTTTCATTTATGTCCCAGCAACCAGCCACCCTAGCTCAAATCCCTCTACTCCCTTGCTTGTTCATCTTTCCTTTGTCATTTGGCTGTGCAGCCCCATAACCTTCTCCCCTCCCCTTGCCTTGATCCTATAAATATAACTCGTGCCCTAGATTTCTCCTGTCACCGTGTCAGCTCAAGCTATTGGTGCATCAGTCACCGCTGCGTGGTTCATTCATCACTGGGACTGAGAAATAGGGTACGGTTCCAGGTGTACACGAAACCTTGATGCAGCTGATGAAGAGTCGGTGAAAGTCATGATTCTAGATCACTTGGCCTGAGCTTTTCCTTGGATTCTGCAGATTCCGTGCCAATGTCCTATGACATATGGGTGCTTCTTACATAGGTTAGGAAAGAAAGTATTATTTCAGGATTCAAGAGATGTCTGCTTATAAGTTAATTGGAAAGTCCAGTGATAAAATGTTGTCCTATTTCTAATCAAAAGTCTGTGTTAACTGGGCTTCTGGTACAAGTCATAGTTGACTGAAGCTGTCTCCGGAAATCAACAGAGAGGACAACCACTGTGAAGAATGGAAGGCCAGCAAGTTGATCAGTCCTTTGAATCTCTTTGGAGAAAGAGAGATTGGGAGATTGCCCAGGAGTGCTTGGAAAGGCAGATTCTTGAGATGAAATGGTAAAAGAGTGGCCTCTTGTGGGTTTGAGCACCAGGAGCTGAGGGAGAGGACATCTTTCTACTCAGCAGTGATGGATCCTTCACAAGGACACTAACCCAACTTAATGTACTTTCTAATCACATTTGGAAATGTTTCACTCTTTGATGGATATAAGAGACTGCCAGACCTGCCCCGGTCTAATCTCCCAGGGAACTAAAAGTCTCAACTCCATTCGTTTGAAGTGAAAAGGCACTTTTACTAAGAGATGCTGACTGCAGTGGAGTCAAACAGAATCTAAAGTTGAGATGTGATTGACTATTAGTAGCTCGGGGTGGTAGTCGGGCTGTTGGTTTGATCTCCAAGCTTGGCGATTTGGCTGCAAAAATGTAAATGTATGTAAAAAAAGATGTTGAGACTCTAGAAAGAGTACAGAGAAGAGCAACAAAGATGATCAGGGGGCTGGAGGCTAAAACATACAAGGAACGTTGCTGGAATTGGGTATGTCTAGTTTAATGAAGAGAAGGATCAGAGGTGACATGATAGCAGTGTTCCAGTATCTCAGGGGCTGCCACAAAGAAGAGGGAGTCAAGCTATTTTTCAAAGTGCCTGAAGGCAGGACAAGAAGCAACGGATGGAAACTGATCAAGGAGAGAAGCAACCTAGAACTAAGGAGAAACTTCCTGGCAGTTAGAACAATTAACCAGTGGAACAACCTGCCTCCAGAAGCAGTGAGTGCTCCAACACTGGAAGTTTTTAAGAAGAGACTGGACAGCCATTTGTCTGAAAATGGTATAGGGTTTCCTGCCTGAGCAGGGGGTTGGACTAGATGACCTCCAAGGTCCCTCCCAACTTTATTATTGTTATTGTTATTGTTATTGTTATTGTTATTGTTATTGTTATTGTTATTGTTATTGTTATTGTTATTGTTATTGTTATTGTTATTGTTATTGTTATTGTTATTGTTATTGTTATTGTTATTGTTTTGTTGTTATTGTTATTGTTATTGTTATTGTTGTTATTGTTGTTATTGTTGTTATTGTTGTTGTTATTATTATTATTATTGTTGTTGTTGTTGTTATTATTATTATTATTATTATTATTATTATTATTATTATTATTATTATTATTATTATTATTATTATTATTATTATTATTATTATTATTGGAAGGTAGCAAGTGGATGCAAGAGAGAACTAAATGCAGAAAAGAGCTAGAATGGCTAAGCCAGCTATAACTAATTTAATAACTAACTAATAACTAATATCTTGTAAAAATGATACAGATTTAAATGGATAAATTCTTAGAAGGTGATGAGAATTAAAAAAAAACCTGTTATTTGATATAGACATGATAGTTTGAAGGCGTGGAAGACTGCAAAACTGAGATTACCAAAACTGGAATAAAAAAAGAAAAATCAAGAAAAATTTCTTGGAACAAGAAATCCTGGAAAATGCCTTTTTGTGGGATTTGTGAAGTAGGCTGGAGAAAACTTTGAAGACTCCTTTTAAATGCAAAAGAGTGAGGCAGATCAAATCCTGCTTGCCATCGTCGGAGTGACTTAAAGGACAAGGATGTGCAGAGAAAAAGAAGGAATATAAATTTGGATTATCTGACCAGGGATAAATTATTTGTTTGATATTTCGGGTAACTCCTAATGGACTTTGTGCTGAATGAAGATTGAAAAGATGATGGTTTCCGAATTGTATATAGATAAAAATTGGGTTACGGACAGAACAGGTTTTTTTTTTTATTTGAAAAACTTTGAAAGAGGGTGAAAATTATTATTAATTTTGTTAGTTTTGGTTAATAAATTATTAATTAATTAGCTTATGTTCCGAGTGTTGAAGTTTGGAAGCCATTTGTTTATTATTGCCTTTGTCGCCTTTTTCTTTTCCCTTTTACTTTTCCATTCTTTTGGGGTTTTTTCTTTTTTCTTTTTTGCACCTCCTGAAGTTGTCTTCTTACCCCCCCCTAATTTAGTTTGTATTAGTTTTTACTATGTTTATTAAAAACTTCAATAAAATTATTAACGAAAAGGGTCTGTGTTAACTAATGCTTATTGGATGTTGAAATATGGCAGGAAGCCTGTGTAAAATGCACGTGCAAGGCCCTTGAATATCAAACAAATTCATTATGATGAGTGCTATTACAGTGAATACCAAATGAGTTCATAATGACGGGACAATGAAAGTGTTACTGATAGATTTTATTTCTGTAACAAATCCTCCATATAAGGGTCCCTTCCTGTAGCATTAATTCTAATATAAAACCTGCATCTGTACATTAGCATTGTCTGGTAAAATTATGGCTTTGAAGAGCTTGAACAATACAGTTTTGCTATCTAGTCCATCTTTTTTTTTTTTCCTCTTAAAAAAAGGAAAGGAAGATAAGCACACTGGGTCCTTAAAGTGCCACGACTCATTTAAAGGGGGCAGCACTTTATTTTTAAGTGTCCAATTGTTAGGGGTTCATTTAATATTCATTGCAATAATACTAATACAATAGAATGGAATGAATAAAGAATTCATTTGGTATTCCTGCAGATACGATAAGTTCTTCGAAGAGATCTCCACTCTAATTCAGCGTTAGCTTTAGCCTTAGTTAATGGGTGCTTAGAATAAAGTGCTGCTGATGCAGATGCCTCAGTTTCAACCATTAGATATTTAGACTTTATAAAAGAAGTTTTTTTAAAAAGCAGTCGCTGAATCAGAGTATCTGTTGAAGAGCTTTGGTTTAAGTCAGTTAGAAGGAGCCACTGGAAAGAAATTGCAAAAAAGGTTTAATTTGGGGATGCTTTGTATCAAAGTCCGCCCCCACCTCCACAACTTGCATTAAGATTTGTGGAATCTCCACAATCAATTCATAGTCGGGGTGAAACTAGAGCAGAGTATACCAAGACCTACTGAATCTGTTGAAGGCTTTTAGAATTTTAAAAGCTTGCAGAGATTTTGTCTAATTTTTAATTACAGGTGCTCCTCAACTTATGACCACAATTGACCCCAACATTTCTGATGCTAAGTGAGACACATGGTAAGTGGGCTTTGCACTATTTCTTGCCACAGGGGTTAAGTGAATCACTGGAGTTGTCCAATTAGTAACCCGGTTGTTAAGTGAATCTGGCTTCCCCATTGACTTTGCTTATTGGAAAGTTGCAAAAGGGGATCACATGATCGCAGGACGCTGCAAACGTCATAAATATGAGTCCATTGCCAAGCATTTGAATTTTGATCACTTGACCATGGGGATGTGTAATGGTCATAAGTGTGAAAAATGGTCATAAGTCACTTTTTTTCAGCGCTGTTGTAACTTGGAACAGTCGCTAAACACATGGTTGAAAGTCAAAGACTACTTATATATGACTACTTATATACCTATGAATTGCATTTATTTTTTTCCTGGCTACCCTAGCTCCTAATGCTTTTGCTATAAAGTTGCATATAGTGCTACAGCTATAGCTGACAAGTGGAAATCTAATCGATCTTCCTATGATGGGAAAACTGTGAACAGGTGATCAGTGTACCTGAACAAGCTGCTAACTTTTGACAGCCAACCTGATTTTCTTTTTTATGCCTCTTTGGTTTGATCACTTGGAATAGGCCTATCCCTGCTCCTAAAGGTATCCCCATCACTCACACAGACATGTTGCAATCTGTCAGTTGGTTGCCACGATAGTCAAATATTCTTCCTTCTCTGCACTCCCAGGAAATTAATCTCGTTTCTTTCCACATATGGAAAACATTTGCCTCTTCAGCTTTAAACTGAGCATGAACTGGACCACCTGACTTCTTAACTACCAGAGGTGCATGGTGTCCACATCTGGCTTTCTGACGTGATAGAAATAAATGGAAGAAAACACTTTTTCCATCAAAGACTAATTGCAGGGGCTATGGGTATGGCTAGTCTAGAGAAAAGAAGGACGAGGGGAGATATTCCAGTATTTGAAGGGCTGCCACAAAGAAAAGGGGAGAAACTTATTTTCCAAACAAGGCAAGACAAGAAACAGTGGACAAAAACTTAAGGAGAAAAGCAACCTGGAATTAAGGAGAAACGTCCTAACAGCTAACCAGTAGAACAGCTTCCCTTCAGAAGTTGTGGGAGCTTCATCATTGGAGGTTTTGAAGAAGAGACTGGATGGCCACTTGTCTGAAATAGTATAGAGTCTCCTGCTCGGAGGGGGTTGGACTAGAAGACCTCCAAGGTCCTTTCCAGCTCTATTCCAATTGATTGCCTATGGATTTTCAACTTTTCCTTTCCCTCATGCCCAATTTTATTCTTTGCTGCTGGAATTTGGTAAAGGCTACCCCGACATAGAGATTCACCAAATCATTTTTGAATTTTGAAAATATTACAGAGATTCGGGACATTAACTAATCAACTGGACTGGAATTAGTAGGAAAAGAAAGAAAGACTGTTTAGGAAGAATCCAACCTGCCCTTAGCAATCATTAAGGTGTGCTTACATGCCCCTCACTACATGAAAAGACGGGCAAGAAATGGGTGGGGAAAAGTGAGGATGGAAACACATCTTAAAACTGAAAATTCCAAAACTGGCCAATTCCCACGTTTCTAGTTACTGTCCTATCAAGAATTAATGCAATCTCATATGCACACACCATTACTGAAAAATTCTCCGCTGTTTTTTGCCAAGTGTTCCTATATAACAATTTTATCACGAGGCTGACAGCCGCCATAAAAATTCCAGCCATTCTATATCAACAGCCCTCTTTGTACTAAGTTATTAAACATTAAATTTTTATTCGTCATTTGTATTCTGTTATGCAAAATAAGCTCCTTGATAAGATGTGTCTTCTTAATTGGGCCCTTGATGTTTCTTGGATCCGAGTTGTCAGATTAACTGGAGGAAGAGCCTTTGCGGTGAAGCCAGCTCTGCACCAGGAGACCAATAGCTTTGTAACAACGATATTAAGTTAGAGGGGCGAAATGGAGGGCATTGCTAGGCTCAGGTGAGACTCTACATCTGTGCATGTCTTCTGCTGAAGCACTTTTCTCATAGCATCAGCAAGGCTGATGGAAATAGATTTGTTTGTTGTTTACAGCGTACAGCTGTGGCTGTGGCTGCATGGGAGTTGTATAAGATTGAAGCAAATTTGTACTGAGACTAAAATACTCAGCTTTCCCTCCAGTCAGCAGTCTCCAGAATCTTATTGTCGAAAACTTTATCCAGTTGGAACTCTCCCCGGGGCCATGTTCATCTGCAGCTGCCCCGTTCTGTCTCTCGCCGCCTGTCCCAACTTCCTGGCGTATTAGTTGCCTAAAGGAGGACTTTCAGCAGTAGGCTGAAAAAGAAAAAAAAGAAAAAAAAAAAAGGGGGGGGGGAAATGTTTCCACTGGTCTTCGTCGTTGCAAAAACAGCCCCATCTCTTCGTTGCAGGTTTGGCTTGCAGCTTGATTTAAATTCAGCCATCATCTTCCTACGCTTTCCTCTTTTTTTGCCTTTTGCTTTTGCGCTTTCCCAAGGTTTACAGACACAGGCACACACACAAAGGGATGCATGCTTTACCCATAATGCTGTTTGTTTGATTGGTTGGTTGATCAAATTTATTTATCACCCTATTCACGGTTCAGGTAAACGTGGACCAGAACAGAGGACTGCAGGGGTGGGGTTTGGATGGGGAACAACCTGAGGAGAGACCATTGTCCTGGGGAAGTGCGGAAGGTATTTCTACAGTATATTGTGAATTTTCCTGCAAATGAAGAAGTATGAAGTGTTTGTTTTTCCAGAGTCATGAAAAAATCCTCCTCCTCCTCCTCCACCTCCTCCTCCTCCTCTTCCTTCTGGTATTTTTGCAATCGGAATTCTCCACTTCTTTTTGAAATCTGGTAGCATTGTGATCAGTGGTGGGATTCAAATACCTGAACAACCAGTTCTTTTATTGGATGCAGGACTGGGCCTCCTAAGGCCTAGAATGGACTTCCGGAAATGGCATCCATGCACTTCCAGCGGTCCGTTCTAGGCCTGGGAGGCCTCCTCCAGACCTCTGAAGCCTAGACTGGACTTCCAGAAGCAGTGTGCATTCAGCCGGTTCTCCGAACTCAGCAAAAATTAGCTACCGGTTCTGCTGAACCAGTGCGAACCGGCTGAATCCCACCACTGTTTGTGATGCTTGCAAGATGTAGCAGTATCGGGCAATGTTGAGAAGCCTGCAATGAAAACGTTCAGGATCGTGACTTTCTTTGTATATATATTTAAAAAGCTCCTTTCCAAACAATTCACATTTTAAAAAGAATTTGCTTGATAGCAGTGCATTTGAATGTTAATGGCATTTGGAGCAGGTATGGTAAAATTCAAAGATTTTGAATTTGGAATCAATGAATTCCTGGTTTGTTTATTTATTTATTTATTTATATTTATTATTTATTATTTTATAAAGAATTCAAGGTGACAAACATACTATTATTCCCTCCTCCTATTTTCCCCACAGCAATAACCCTGTGAGATGGATTGGACTGAGAAAGAGGGATTGACCCAAAGTCATCCAGCTGGCTTTCATGCCTAAGGTGGGACTAGAACTCACACTCACAGTACCCTGGAGATTGGCCCAAAGTTACCCAACTGGCTTTCATGCCTAAGGCAGAACTAGAACTCACTGTCTCCTGGTGATTGGCCCAAAGTCACCCAACTGGCTTTCATGCCTAAGGCAGAACTAGAACTCACTGTCTCCTGGTGATTGGCCCAAAGTCACCCAACTGGCTTCCATGGCTAAGATGGGATTTGAACTCACTGTCTCTTGGTGATTGGCCCAAAGTCACCCAGCTGATTTTCATGCCTAAGGTGGAATTAGGACCCATATCCTCTGTTTTCTAGCCTGGTGTCTTCACCACCAGACCAAACTGGTTTTAAAGGATAAAAATCCCTAGGAATGAATAATTTTGCCCTGTATTCTTATAGTTGGTGCTTTTTTTTTTTTTTTTGCTCCCCAAAGATCCTAATTACCAAAAATATTAGCAGGAAGCAAGTCTTGTCCTTCCCTGGACAATCTTATTTTAAACACACACATACACACACACACACACACACACACACACACAGAGAGAGAGAGAGAGAGAGAGAGAGAGAGAGAGAGAGAGAGAGCGCAATGTGGAAAATCTTAGAAAAAGGCTGTTTCGGTTGTACAGCACATCTTGAAACAACTGTGCGAGCATGATCCATCATTCTTATGTAGGGCAGTCTTTATATCTTGGAAGCAAATTCAAACTACGGATTTTCTGATTGGTAACTGGATCTTATGGCCACAGGGTTAGCTTTGCAAGCAACATTTCTGTCTCGGGTTATGGATGACTGGAAATATATGAATATATGAATCAATCTACTTGATCATCTTCTTTGTCCTTGAATCTGAGAGACACGTCATGTAACAGCTTATAACAGAGAAATACACCTCCCCAATAAAAACATCACATCATCCCTTAATAGAATCGAGAAAGCTACCCAGTTTTGAGGGAAATACGTCAGGAGTTAAGTGCTAATTTTATGCATATGTGGCAAGCATGTTGATTTGTCAGTGTATTTTGGAAGCATGCCTCAAAGATTATTTATGTAATAATGGGAAAGATACTAAGATTTGATCCTTTTCCCAAAGGTGCTTTTTCCAAAGGCAACTGGACTTTCTTGGTTTTTCCTTCAATATGTTTCGCTTCTCATCCAAGAAGCTTCTTCAGTTCTGACTGACAGTTCCGTCGGAACTGAAGAAGCTTCTTGAATGAGAAGCAAAACCTCTTCAAGGAAAAACAAAGAAAGCCCAGCTGCCTTTGGAAAAAGCAACTTTGGGACAACCATGACCTGGATGGCTGAGAAGCTCCATAGACATCTGACACTAGGAATGAGATCCTTCCATCCTCCACCATTCAGTCAGAACTAAAGAAGCTTCTTGGATGAGAAGCAAAATGTCTTCAAGGAAAAACAAAGTACAGTTGCCTTTTGAAAAAGCATCTTTGGGACAACCATGACCTAGATCATGGGTAGGCAACCTTGGCTCTTTTATGACTCGTGGACTTCAACTCCCAGAATTCCTCAGCCAGCCATGCTGGCTCAGGAATTCTGGGAGTTGAAGTCCACGAGTCATAAAAGAGCCAAAGTTGCCTACCCCTGACCTAGATGAATTGAGAAGCTTCATAGACATTTGATCCTTTTATGATCCCAATGAGTGGTTTGAAAAATGGAGCTGCATGATAAAGTGCATCTCAGTGAGTACCTATCTGGAGTATCACTGAAAAGGTGAGGAAAAATAATAATAATAATTGTATGATGGTTAAAGAGCCGTGGTGGCGCAGTGCTTAGAATGCACTATTGCAGGCTAATTCTGCCATCTGCCAGCAGGTCGATTCTCACTGGCTCAAGGTTGACTCAGCCTTCCATCTTTCTGAGTTGATAAAATGAAGACCCAGATTGTTGGGGGGCAAGAAGCTGACCCTGTAAACCACTTAGAGAAGGCTGTAAAGCACTATGAAGTGGTATATAAGTCTTAAGTGCTATTGCTATGGTTAAGATTCAAAACAGCATTGTAAGTAATAGAAACGGGGAGGAAGGATTAATAGGTGTAATACAGTTGTTTTTGAGGCTGTCAGCCAATACTTTTGGACATCGTGAAGAAAGTCTTTTTTTTTTAATGTTTGGGCCTGGGATTGCTTTGAGGCAAATCCCACTTAAATAACAGGAGAATCCTTTTTTGTATGATCATGATCTGGCACGGCAAAGTCGCAACCAATGTCCATTCCTTGGTATCTTCATGCCTTGTCTCTGTGACTAATCTTCTTCCCGCAGTTTCACCATCTAATTATATCATTCGAATTGGCCATCCTTCCGGATAATTTATAATATTGGGCGGATTAAATCTATGAACCCGGGGTAGCCGACATTTTTAAGGCAATAGATCCATTTGAAATTTGAGGACATATTCTTGGTGCTGTCACGAAATGACAGCCTTGATGGATGTAGCCCGGCCCAACACATCCATTTATTTATTTTCTGGATAGAAAAATAACTAGTGCAGATATTGCAAGAAATAATAGCTGTTGTAAATGGCATGTCCAGAGCAGTTTGTACATCCAGAAGAGGTGGAGTTGGTGACGATGATGATACAAAGAAATATTCTGAGTGAATTGGCTTCACTTTTTGAAACAAGATAAATTGCTGTTCCAAAGAAATTGGAGAAAGCAGTCTATTTCTACACTAAAGTAGTCTATATGTCTCAGTTTGAGAATGATTTTTCTGCTTTACAAAGGGTAAGGAAAAAAAGTACTATATGGCTATAGTACTGAAGTACTATGTGATAAATTCCAGCTGATTAATTGCTCACGCCCATACACAAGAATTTAGTCAACTAATGGTCAACACTCAATTAGTGCCAGATAAAAGTAACCGAATTCAAGAGAGTTGGACTTAGACCAGTTGTGAGGACATCATGACTCCGCCCCTAGGCACTGCCATCTTTCTACTACAGGTGTTGTCAATCTTTTGGTGATGAAGACAGCACTTAGGACTTCATAGTGGATAGGTTTGGGCAACTAATGTAGTGTGATAGGTTTGGGGAACTAATGTAAGAGATGAGCAGGCTAAATCCAAGGGAGAAGTCAAGTACAATTTGCAGTTCCTTTATGCTCACAAGAGATCTAAATCCCGCCCTCCTTGAATTCTATTGACTGTTATCTATCATCAGTTTGCTTTGAACTTTAACGGTTCAGATTCTTGTAGAGAATAAACTTATACTCATTTGAACAATCCTGGTTCCTGATTTCTTGTGCCTGACATTAATTTTTAAGAGTAATGAAAACCACCTAACCAACTGCCTTTGGGGCAGTAGAACCTCCACGGCTACCCCCACTAACACTGACAGGGCAAGCCACTAAACTGAGAGCAAATCCCACTCCTTATTAGCACTGATAATGTTACCTAGTTTGAGTATTGAAATGTCTGCAAGAAAACAACCAAGCTCAGAGAGAACAAGGACCCCTCATTAGAGCGATGTACCTAAGGGACAATGGATGGAAACTAATCAAGGAGAAATTCAAGCTAGAAATAAGGAGAAATTTTCTGACATGGAGAACAATCAACCAATGGAACAGCTTGCCTTCAGAGGTTGTGGGTGCTTCCTCACTGGAGGCTTTCAAGAAGAGACTGGACAGCCACTTGTCAGGAATGGTATAGGGTCTCCTGCTTGAGCAGGGGGTTGGACTAGATGACCTAAAATGTCCCTTCCAACTCTGTTATTCTGTATTCAGAATTAAAGCTGTGAGTCTTCATGCCATTAATTTTCAGCAACCAGAATTAAAGGGTGCTCCAGAGACCTTAAAAGGAGGATTGGAGCCACATAAAGCTCTGAGACCAGATGTTACCCTCCTCTGACATGCTGACCCCACATCTGCCAGGAACAACTGGCTTTTTAAACCAAGTTCCAAGCAATTTTAATCACAATTAAGCCCAGTTCCAATTACTCAAGTCAATAATGACTGAAATCCTTTGGAAGGAAAGGGGGCAATTCATCTTAGTAGGACAGGTATGGTAATCATACTAAACAACAGGTAATATAACCTAGGCTTTGTTTTATTTCACAGCCCTGTGCACCCAGATTGAGGTTGACACTTGCTGACCATTACAGCTGATTATCTTCCTTTAGCACATAATGTTTTGCACCAAGCAAACGTACTCTCCCAAACCCCTAAATTGTATTTGGACAAAGAATAATTGAACATCAGACAGAATAACAAATGCCGTGGTCAAGTTTGCTTTGTGGGTTTATCGTGTTGTATTAACATGATAGAAATATGAATACTTAAATCTTATCTCAGGTATAGTTTATAACTGCATTAATCATTTACTGTATTATATATATTTTTGTGTCACTAAGATGGTGAGGAAAAGATTCAATTTTCCAAGCGCAGTCAGCAAAAGCACTTCAGATAAGCTAAATGCATTGCATTAAACTATCCAATGTAGTTTCTCCCCCCCCCTCTTTCTCTCTCAGAGACTTTGCAACAGAAAAAGGAAGCATATATCAAGTAGGAATAACCTATATATTTAGGCCTTTTTCTCCCTCCATTAAAGAGTTTCATGATGCATTTTCCATGCTCATAGAAATCAGATAAATAAAGTTATAAAGTTTGCTACTAAACAGGTAGGAAGATCCAGCCAAAGAGACAACTTCTGCAAAGCTCTATTTCTTTCTTATAACTTTTAAATACTTTCAGAAAGATTGCAGGAAGAAAGGGAGAGGCAAATAAATTTTTCCAGTCATCTAGCTGGAAGAGAAGGAACATTTGGCAATTTATCTCATTTTTATTAGATATGAAGAGGTTGAGTATTCACACTGGACTTAAAGTACAATGCATACAAATATGAAAAGAACATAAAAATTTAAGACAGGTATCTTCTGATGGATCAGTCCACAGGCTTGGCTAATGAATATTCTTTTTAAATAGGACAGGCAACCCATTCCAGTAGGAAGGACACATTCACTAACTAGATGATCTAGAACTAACTAGATCAGGGGTCTTCAAACTTGGCCCTTTTATGACTTGTGGACTTCAACTTCCAGAATTCCTCAGCCAGCATGCCAAGTTTGAAGACCCCTGAACTAAATGATCATCTGCTCTTGGATTAAGGTTGGGGTCTGAGAGTTGTAAAAGTAAAGCCACATAGAGGTATGACAGACAGAGAAGAGTAATAGTTATATTAGACCAGAAGTCAAAAGTCTGAGGAATTCAAGTCAACTTTGTGGAGAGTAAGGGAGCTAAACCAGGGTTTAATAAGTATGTTTGGATGCTCAGTCAGGCAGTCAAGATTTAGGGCAGGGGTCTTCAAACTCGGCCCTTTTATGACTCATGGACTTCAACTCCCAGAATTCCTCAGCCAGCGTAAGCTTGGTATTAGAAGTAGTGGATATCACCTGGTGCTCATTAAGCCTGATTCAGGCAGTATGAGCTATTTTTGAGAGAGTTTCATGATGGAGTTGGGTGTGGTCTCCACACAAAGGTTGTGAGGCTATACTGGTGGGTCTAGATCAGAAGTTCCTAGTCTGGTTTGGACGGATGCTGGCTTAGATCCTCTGCTTAGCTGGTGTAGAGACAATAGTGGCGTGACCTCTTTCTCCGAAGAGCTGTCTTCAGGTGACAACATCACTGTGAGTAATTTAACTTATAGGGTTATGTCCTGTATTGCAAGAGTTTAAATAAAAATACTCTACAGTAAACAGTTTTGAATTCAGAATCATTGACCACAGGTGATAGGCAATCTATCCAGGATAATTCTTTGTCTGAGGTGCAGTTCCCAAAAATTAAAATCATTTCTCCAAGATGGATTGATGATCTCCACTTTAATTTTTTTTTTAACTCTTGATTTAATAATCTCATGATGTGGCTCAGTTTAAGTTTGTAATGCCTGCTGCTTTATTTACTTTAGCTCTAATAAACCATAGCTGCCACATGGGTAGAGTTTCCTGCTTACTTTTTGTAAGCCACCTCTAAAACAATTGGGTAGGTCTATTCTAGTGAAAGGAAGGGCGAAGGGGTGACATGATGGCAGTCTTCCAATATTTGAAGGGCTGCCACAAAGAAGAGGGGGTCAACGGGTTCTCCAAAGGACCTGAAGAAGGCAGGACAAGAAGCAACGGATGGAAACTAATCCAGGAGAGAAGCAACCTAGAACTAAGGAGAAATTTCCTGACAGTGAGAACAATTAACCAGTGGAACAACCTGCCTCCAGAAGCTGTCGGTGCTCCAACGCTGAAAGTATTCAAGAAGAGACTGGACAACCATGTCTCTGAAATGCTATAGGGTTTCCTGCCTGAGCAGGGGGTTGGACTAGAAGACCTCCAAGGTCCCTTCCAACTCTGTTATTCTGCTATTCTGTTAAATGAAACAACAGTCATCAGGAAAGATAACCTTTTTCTAGAAAAAAAAGGGGGGAAAAGAAAAGAAAAGTAGGCAGCAGGCTGTAAAGCAGAAAGGTGATGTGCAAGCACACAAATCACCACACAGTCACAAAAACTGCCAAAAAATAGCAACTCACAGCTGTGCACAGTGGGACAGAAAACATTAAACACATGTTAAATAACAAATAGGAGACCAAAGTATCACTAAAAGTGGACCCTCCTCTGAATAAATAATGTAAATTGTTCCTTAATGATGGGGTGGGTTGGCCCAGGTCATATAAAAATGGCTAAATTTACCATCCCCCTTTTCTTCCCCATCTCATGATGTTACTTCTCTGTTTGAAGGAAAATTCCCAAGTGATGAGATGCATCTGTAAATATTTATCTCTGTCACTTTCTTGACACATGTACTGCTTGAAGTGAAAAGAACAGTTTTTAGCTGGGAACAAACAAATAAAATCAAGCTTTCGGACCTGTGCTGGAGCCCGTCCTCAGGGAACTTCTCCCTCACCACATTCCCTGAGGATGGGCCCCAGCACAAGTCCGAAAGCTCGGAAGACTAAACCTCTGGTCCCGGTGATGTATCCAGAGTGGATCTTGCAACATTATCCTGGGACACAAATATTTGCCTCCATTCATGGAATAAAATCAAAATATGCACCGGAATCGTTTGGAATTTGGGATAGTGAAACTACTGCTGAACACACTTAGGAAAGTTCTCGGTTTTCTGGAGTGATCATATGGGCTTAATAAAATCCCTTCCTCCTCCTTCCCCTTTTCCCAATGTGATGTTCTCCACATTGTAGTTTTGGACTACAACTCCCATGCTCTAGGAGGCTCTCATGTACTCCGATGCACCTTAAGAAAGAAAGTTTGTGAGGGGGCTCCAAAATTATCTTCTCTAATGCCGTCTTTGGAATGGGCTAGATTTCAGCTCTCCCCATTCTTAGCTAATATGTTTATTGGCACCGAAAGCAGAAAGTCCTACAAATCTCTCTTCCCTTTCTCTGGCAATGGAAATGCCATCATAATAAAGTGCTAATGGCTAATAGCTCACAATCTGCTGCCTTTTCATGAAATTCCAAAATCAGCTCTCCAAGGTGAACCCATCTCTGGATGAAATGGTAGGCTGGCTGTCATTTGCGCCTTCCTTCTGCCTTGCTCTACAGTTTTGATGCTTAATGTGTTCGTCGGGGTTAAGTTTGGGTTTTGCCCTTGGCTCCCATTTCTGGAATCAACTCTAAATCTGGCAAATACACTAAAATCAAAGCATATCTGCTTCCTCTTTCCAACTGCCCACCCCCAACCACTCACATTCAATCCCTTCATTTGAAGACATTTCAGGAAAGGGCTGAAAACTGGAAAATGCATGAAAGCAAGTGGGTATGGAAGAGTAAAGGGAGCTCCTGAGCCAACATACAATCAATATTATGTATTTAGTTATATATTTAGATATTTACTAAATGTAGACACCATTTCAATCCAATTGGAGTGTAGGTAGTGCATATAATAAAACATAACAGCAATACAGTAATCTTATGTATGTATGTATGTATGTATGTGTATATGTATGTATGTCATTGCAACTTTCTAGAACAGGACTGTCCAACTTTGGCAAGTTTAAGACTTATGGGTTTCAAATCTCAGAATTCACCTTCCAGCATGGCTGCCTGGAGAAATCTGGGAGTTGATCTGCACGGGACTTAAATTTGCCAAGATTGAACATCCCTGTTCTAGAAGATCACAACATTAGCATCGTCATCTTAAAGGGTGAGATACTTCATAGAAGAGGAACCCCTTCTGAGAACGAACACTATCAGGTTCCCTCCTGTCATTTTAGGTGGGGACCCTGAGCAGATGTTTTCTGACCCTCCAGGTTGTACAGGCAGATGTTATCAGTGAAAGTAACTGATCACTCTCTTTCACACAGAGAGAAACATTCTGCCTTAGATATGAGGACCATGGTCCGTTATCTGGCTAAAAGCAATACATAAGAGCATGTGAGATTTTGGAAGAGAAAGGAGATGCATCTGAAGATAAAATAGAAAGCCACAATTTAATAAAGGAAGATGGAAAGAAAGCTATGGAGAGAAGATGGAAGATGGGATGAATCTCAAAAGTTACCTTGGGCCAACTTATTGCAACATATTTTGGGGGAGATTCAGGGGATGGAGCACTCGTATATACTTTCCCACCACATAGTGATAGATTTCTGGATCTTCTGAAAACATTTGTATGCTTAATGCTAAAATTAACCAGTGGGGAGATTGATGTAATGCTAGGACAGGTCTTATAACAATTTCCATGTTTTGTAATTGAATGACTCTTTGTTTCACATCATTTAAGTTGAGTTTTGGGTTCTTCAGACCTCAGTTTTCTTTGCCCATATTTTTTTTTGATGGACCTTCTACTGGGGGGAGAGGGGGTTCACTTTTGCCACAGTAGTATCTAAGAAAGGAGAAGTTCTGCTACTTTGTATTCTTAACTGACACTTTAGAATTTCATCTTGAATTGTAGGTTGCTTGCTACATCTCAGTCTAATTGTTTAATTCTTCAGACAGTTATGTAGGGAGCTTTCCAGTATATAATACAAGCAACAAATTATGAACACTTCAAGATTGTTTAAGTCTGCTTTGAACAGCACTTATGTTTCAGATCCATAGAGTAAGATTGGTTTTCACTGAAATATTTTGTTTCCTCCACAGGCACCAGCTTTATGATCCAAAGATGGCAGGCTTGACCAATCCTGTTGTGGACTTCTGCCTTTGACCCTGGTTTCTGTTCTTCCATCAGTGATCCAAGGTATTTAAACTGGTCAACTTTCTCTATTTGTACTCGGTTGAGATAGACAACTGACAGCGAACCATTACTTGCTAAGCCTTGGTTTTTGTTGGCATTAATTTTCAGATTGTAGGAACGGACAATATTTGCTATATCATGCAGGGTCTCTGTTTCGCCTTTTGCAAATGTACTACTGTCATCAGCAGAAAATGTCATAGGCTTCATCATATGGTATCTTTTCCTTGTTGTCAAAAAGTTCCGTCAACATAGCCTTGTCCACGATATTGAACAGCAGGGCTGAGGCGGTGTAGCCTTGCCTAATTCAAGTTTGAATTGAACATTTTTCTGAACGTTCATTTCCCTGTGCACTTCTGGACTGGACTGATAAAAGGAGAAGCCTTGAGAGGAATTAAAAAGAAAAGAATGAGGGAATCCTTATTCTAATTTAACATGCATTTGGAAGCTTCTTGCTGTCTGGAGAGGCTTCTTTTAAGCTTCACTACTTTGCGTTTCCATGTGCTATGCTTGCACCAACAGAGGACCATATCTGTAGCTCAGGTTTGAACTGAGGGGTGCTTGGTGCTCTCTGGACTTGCTTGTTTTCTTGCAGACATTTGATTATCAAACCAAGTAACATCATTAGTGCTAGTAGGTAGTGAGATCGGATCTCATGTTATATTCTAGTGGCTTGCTCTGTCCGTGTTGGTGGAGGTGATCTTGGTAGTTCTTTGTTTGGGCTGTTTACTGTTAGTTTGTTTGGCAGTTTCTTAATTGGACATTGTTTACTTCTTGATTGTTGGTCTGATGTTAATCTAGGTGATAATCTATGCTCATCAGGATGGCGATTACTGGTGAGGAGGTGTTCTGGTCTTTTTCTTCCCCTTTTTGGCTTGTTGATTGTCTCTTTTGAGTGGTATGTAGATGTTGTTTGTGTCTATGTGCCTGTTGATGGCTGATTTGTCAGAGTGATAGGCTTCCAGGAATTCTCTAGCATTTTGGGGCATGATTTGGTCTAGGATGGTTGCACTTTCCCTGATGAAACTATAGTTAGATCTGTCCATGTATTGGCTAATGAAGGAGTTTTCATCATGTCTTCTGACTGTTGGTGTTCATGGTTGCATTCTGGTAGTCTGTCTAGTCTTTGCTAGTTGTAGTAGTATCTTCTCGTGTCAATGAAAACTAATTATAGATTGCATTTATCTGAAATGCACTATAGTTTTCTCCAAGAATACATGGCTTACCTATAGATTGGGAGATAGAGAGATCGTAAGCAAGAAGTTTATATAGTTTAATTGTCACTGTGTTATCATTTCTGTATTACTATTTTTTTTAACACGCAGAGTACTTAATGTATTGGAAATATTCTAGAATATCTGTCTATCAGTCTATCCCTCTTATTTCTTATGAATTCAGGTATCTAATATCTTAGATACAGTGCATGTGCAGAGTACAATACGGTAAAGCAATTTTATACCCACCACATTATCTGTTTTATCTGTTTTATGCATTTTATAGGAATCTTTTAATTGGTTGTCTGGATGGTTGGCAGGTAAATCCATGGACCCTCTTTTTGAATTGAAGCAAATTGCATGGGATGGGTGGATTTTTTTCATTGAATGAAATACCTACTAAATTTTTAATATGTATGGTTTTCAGGCAGTGTTTATATAGTCATATGCTGTCAGTTATGATATGAGAAATATGATTGACAGTACATAATGTATAAAGTCTACTGAAAAATAAGATTTCTGGAACCTGGAACCAGCGAACAATCTTGGAAAGGTCTACACATCTGTCTGTCTGTCTGTCTGTCTGTCTGTCTATCATCTGTCTGTCTGTCTGTCTGTCTGTCTGTCCATCCGTCTGTCTGTCTATCTATCTATCTATCTATCTATCTATCTATCTATCTATCTATCTATCTATCTATCTATCTATCTATCTATCTATCTATCTATCTATCTATCTATCTATCTATCTATCTACCTACCTACCTACCTACCTACCTACCTACCTATATCTATCTAATCTGTCTGTCTGTCTGTCTGTCTGTCTAGATCTATAAATGAGATAAAAATGTGCTTAATCTCTGTGTTCCCGTAAGACAAAAATGTCAATATTGGTTCATTTCATCATAGGGCCAACTTTAGCTTGACCTAGTTGAAGAATATATTTTCTCAATTTTTTTTAGTGAGCCATTGACCTGCTGATGCTAAATTCAGTGAAAGAAACACTTCTGCAGTTAGAAATTTATTTTCTTAGAAATAAATATGACATTATCCCTGCTGACAATAAAACACGGTGGTTTTAAGAGGACTCCCAGCATAGAGCCCTTCAGAATGGCCCGAAAGGTTAACAAAATGCTAATTGTGATTTTTATGGTGGTGGGCTTTGCTAATTTTTCTGAGTACATTCTTTATAATCCTTAGATGGTCAAAAAAAACTGTAAAGTCAACACTGAAGAGGTTAATGAAATTACAGTTGAAATGGAGCCCTAATGGCAAACAAATTGCCAGCTGAGATTTTTTTTTTATTGCAGATATTTATTTAGATCGGATAAATATAAAAATGTTCATTTCCCTCTTCTCTGATTTTGTAGTAACTTACTATTGGAAGCTTTGTTTGGTTTTCTCTTTCTTTTTTATTGAGAAAAAAAAGGAGAGAGGGAGAGAGAGAGAGAGAGAGAGAGAGAGAGACTTTTTTCTATCTAATATTCCTTTTCTAACTTGCCCAACGTGATTCATTTCTCCCTACGTGATTCATTTCTTTAAGATCTTGTTTTATTTTTAAGTCATCAATTACTCAAACTTTGTTGGCCTATCTATTCTCTGCCATCTGGACCCCATACCTTATTTTAAAGCATGTTCAAATAATGACAACCTTCTTTTCTCAATTAATTTATGGGCTGCTGGGACCATTTTTCATTTGTTATCATGGACTTCCATTTGATCTTTCATATCTTTTTTCTGCATCTGAAACCACAGTGTATAAATCTTCCTCCCTAGCATTGTCATGGTGTCCAAGATATATAGGTATAACTCCCTATTAGTTCCACAAAACTGACCTTAATTTCTAAAAATGGTATCAGATGTGAATAAAGTTTGGTGAAATGATTTGTTTTGATTTACTTTAGACCACTTATCTTTGAGTTTTCGCCTTACTTTTATTGAATTTAGACAGTATAGTCTTCCCCATCCAGTTGCATGTTTATCCATTACCTTTCTGCCAATGTTGTACCTTAGAGAGATTGTACTGTGAGATTTTTGGTTGCTGAGAATAATAAAATAGTCTGTGGACATTCAAAAGAATTTTTTTTCCCTGTGACCTGCGAGAGACTTAACGCTTATTGGATGTGTCTCACCGTCTTACCTTTGAATGCAGTTTCAATTGTTTGGGGCTACTGCAGATAAAGGAGAAAGATTTTTTTTTTTTGTGCAAATCTCAGTGGAACCAGTTTTCTTTTTAGACTGCTCTGTTGAAAAAGGATAAAAGCTCCAAGATTAAAAAGAAAAAGGAAGGAAGAATAAAATGACTTCCAACAAGCTGATTGACTCAGAGAGCAAATTGTACATAATTCTTCCCACTCTTTCTTCAAAGACCAGTCCTGCACCCATTAAAAACGCTTGTATTGCTGAGATTCCTATGGCCTTTAAGCTGCCTGGGGTGCAGGACTGCAGCCTTTTAGCTGAAATTATCTGAAATTAAGTACATTTTTTTTTAAACCAAAACAAAAACAGGGAAGGTATGTATATGTTTTGGTACTGTGGTTTATATTAAGTGACTTTGGTCCAGATAAGATACTGAAAAGGGCCAGTTTGATGTAGTGGTTAAGGTATCAGGCTAGAAACTGGAAGATGTGAATTCTAGTCCCACCTTAGGAACAAAGCCAGCTGGATAACCTTGGGCCAGTCACTCCTTCTCAGCCCTAAGAAGCAGGCAAGGGCAAACCATTACTAAAATCTTGCCAAGAAAACTGCAGGGACTTATCCAGGCCGTTGCCAGGAGTCAGGACTGATTTGAAGACTCCAATTATGTATCTAAGCTTTGTGTGTGTGTGTGTGTCTGTATAGGGAGGAGGGAGAGAGGCAGGAAGGAAGGAAGGAAGGAAGGAAGGAAAGGAAGGAAAGGAAGGAAGGAAAGAGAAAGAAAGAAAGAAAGAAAGAAAGAAAGAAGGAAAGAAGGAAGGAAGGAAGGAAGGAAGGAAGGAAGGAAGGAAGGAAAAGAAAGGAGGGAAGGAAAAGGAAGGAGGGAAGGGAAGGGAAGAAGGAAACTTCTTTAGGTCCATGCAGTTTTCATAGAAATTATATGAGAAGATAAACACCTTCAAATACAACAGCCAATTGCAATCATCAGCTTTGTCTATTTTCCTTTCATCTGGCAATTGGTATGCAATATGAGGAGGGGGGGGGGAAAGCAACTAACATCTACCAAGGCAGCCATGCATTTTGCAGTTGAGTTGGTCCATATTATAATAATAAATACACAGTAACATTCAGACAACCAAACTGGAAACAATTTCCTTGGTGACGACTCCATACAGTAGGAGCGGATCACATGCCAAGATTGTCAACCTAGTTTGGGGCTGCTTGTCATGTGGATCAGCCAAAGTAGCTATGCATCACTTTGTTACCCCCCAAAACTACTGGAACGGGAAGCGTTGCTGTGGGGCCCCAGCAGGACCAATTCATCCCAGGCCTCCGATTCAGACTGCGGAGCCATAAAACTGGAGAGCCCGACAGAACACCCCGTGTTTCATAAGACAAATATTGCTTTACGCATTCATGTCCCTTGTACTATGCTAACTGTAGGAAGAAACGGAATACCGTTTTACTGACCCCCTGGGATCTATAAAGGCTATTTCTGAGTCTGAATCTTGCTGTTTAATTTAATCATTTATTATATTAATATTCAAATGGGCTGCATCTTATTAGCCACTGCAAAGATGTTGGTATGCCTGAAATAAATATCTAATTATGCTTTTGAAGAGAGATGCTAAAGACGCCTGAACGTTTGTGCTAATACAGCACTTCATTTTCAGGGGTTCACATTTTTGTAACCTCCCCAATCCCAAGGTAATGAACCAGATTAAAAAAAAATTACAAAATTACACACACACACACACAAAAAGAAGGAATAGTTTTTTTTGTTTTTTTTTAAAGAGAGGTATCAAATCTACTCTTGGGCAATTCAAAATGGTTTGATGGTTCTTTCTTTTCTTATATTCCTGCTTTCCTGAAGGTCTCCTCCCCACCTCATCCCTGCCCGTGGTTTACCCCCTCTCAGGATGACCACTGCTTCCAACGAGTATCACATTAAGAAATATAACAGCTTCAACCAAATGACCATGAAATTAAGTATGTTCGCATTAAAATTAAACAAATGGATTTGCTTTGGAAAATACAGCTTTGCATTAGACAGCGTTATGTTTCAAATACATTGTCACTGCAGGGGGAAAAAAAGAGAAGGCAAAGCAAAAAAGGAGAAAAGAGAGACTGTGATTTGCTCCAGAGCAAAGGAGAAGGGGAAAAAAATCCTATTTAATTGTGGTACATCAGGTTTCTGCCCATTTTGTCTACTTCTGGCAGCTTGCTGAAAGAAAACTAGATGTTTAGGTCTCTCTGTGCGTGAAGTACCACAATTCCAAAAAGGCTACATAGATGCCTCCCTCTCTCTCTCTCTCTTTATTATTCTCTCATCTAAGGTTTTTCATGGGGATTCTGTTCGCTTCCTTCTTTCCATAGTGAAGTTCTGACTGGTTAGTATCTTTTGTAAGAGACAGGCTGAGGTTAATTTGAAGCGGAAAAACAAAAAAAGCACAGCTGGATTGAGAGAAATAAGGGGCCAAAATGAATAGTGGACAGAAAAATCTACAAGCTAAAACTGGTCTGACGAATTCTTTTTTGGTCAGAGTTTATTTGACCTTTGGGGTGCAATGGCTCAGTGGTTAAAGATGCTGAGCTTGTCAAGTGGAGAGCTGACAGTCTGCTTTGAGAACCGAGTGCTACCCAATGGGGTGAGCTCCCTTTCTTTGCTCCACCTAGCAGTTCGAAAGCATGCAAATGCGAGTAGATTAATAGATACCACTTCAGTGGGAAGGTAACAGTGTTCTATGCACCCTAGTAGAGTCATGCCGGTTAGATGACCATGGAAATTGTCTTCAGACAATGCTGGCTCCCTCGGCCAAGAAACGAAGATAAGCACCATATGGATGGAATGGATAGAAACTAATCCAAGAGAGATTCAACCTAGAATTAAGGAGAAATTTTTTGACAGTGAGAAAAAATTAACCAGTGGAATGGCTTGCCTTCAGAAGTTGTGGGTGATCCATCGCTAGAGGCTTTTAAGAAGAGACAGGACAGCCATTTGTCTGAAATGGTATAGGTTCTCCTGCTTGAGTGGGGAGTTGGGCTAGAAGACCTCCAAGGTCCCTTCCAACTCTTTTACATATTCTACGTTCTCTTCCCTTCTTCTCCATCTAGCCCAAGACTACACAATCTCTTAATCCAGGCGTCTTTCTGAGAAAGCTCTGTGTTGCCAAACTCTCTCCCACTGCTACTGCAGGTTGCCATTCCATCACACAATATAAACCATAAACCGTATCCCTTATTCCGTGCAGGACTACAAATGAAAGCACCCACAAGAGATGCTTGCTTAACTTCTGCTTGACTATATCCACGATGGGAAGTTTACACCCAAGCTAGGTCATTAGTTCCACCATCATCATGCTACCATCACTTAACACAAAACATGAAGCCATTTCTAGGGAAGTCAGTGGGTCCTGCCCCTTAGAAGATATAGCTAAGATCAAGCTGGGTAGCTTTTCAATTTGAAAAAACAGAGCAAAGAGGATTTTGGTGTTTTACCTCCAGGCCCTGCTACTTGTAGTCCAGCAGGATATTTAGGAAATGGAATAGAATCCACCTGCATAAAAGGTTATTCCCTCTGAGAGGAGAGTAACATGTATTTCAACTGTGTTTACAGAGACCGATTGTTTTGGCAGCTAGAATAAAGATCACTGCCATCAGGATGAAATTTGAGCCGGGTCAGACCATCCCTACACAGAAAATCTGACAAGGAGATAGGACCAGCTCTCTGAGCAGATGTTAATTTGTTTGCAAACTCACCTCAGCTCAGACTAAATGAAAGCCACTTAATAATTAGTCTCCAAATATCCAAAGGACTCCAGGTTATGGGGGGCTGCCCAGGGAAAGATATGCTTATACAAGGTGTTCTCTTCAGGTGGAGGCGGTGTTTTGATGGGCTTTTAATGTGGGGAGTATTTCAGAAAGGTGTGTGCGCTTGAAATGAACAAAAATATATGCATTCATCTCAAATTTCTTATGGTATTCAGATTGAATTTAGAAGAGCAAGCCAAATTCTCCAAGGTAGATACTTGGTGTGATAATGCATCCTCTGCAGGCGTAAGGGGATTTTGGCAGTTGTAGAAACAATGCATCTACAAGATACCCCACTGGGGAAGGTTAACCTACAGTGGTTGGCTCTCTGGGGTGTCAGATAAGAGCTTTTTTTCAGCCAAGAAAGAGGAAACTGGACTTTCATTTTCTGGCTTACAATAGACCTTCTGTGACCTGAGAGATACAATCTCTCAAATATTATATTCATAGAACCTTGCACCCTGCTTATGCTCCTAAATCTCTTTTTAGATTCTCAGTTTTTATATATATATTTATATTTTATATTTCCATACCTTCTGTTATAGATAGGTTTAGGGAATTTTGTTTTAGTTCTTTCACTTAATATGGCTTTTTATGCTTTACATCCATGATATTTTTATTTTTCTTCCAAATGACTCTTTCCTATTCCCAAATGCTAGTCCATAACTGTAATAAATATTGATTTGGATTTGGATCTAAAATATATAAAGCGAGCATTCAATCGGTTGCCCTGCATCCAAACACATTCCCGATATATAGCTTTAAGGTGATAGTATATGCTAGAACTTCAGAAACTCTAGAATGATTTTGTGTTATGTGGGTCCAAGAATACTCAAAGGTGAAAACTCAAAAGTCTTTCAGAAGGATCATAACTGTATGGAGAAGGTGTAGTTTATGATCATTACAGATTGGAAGGAGAAGCTGATCATCATCACAATTAACAGTTTTACCTCCTGCAATGCAGAATGCTTTTCTCCGCTCTCTTAAATAAACCAACCATGGCTTAGTTCATCTCTAATGAATCAAGTTAGAGTTGTAGGAGATGTAGGTTGCAGTCTCCTGCAACCTAGATGAGATGGGCAACCCATAAATATAATAAATAAATCTTCTCTGTCAATTAATCTTGATTATAATAGCCCCCTTGTTTTGCTGGTTCTTCCCTAGGGATGGTTCAATTACTTCTTCACAACCACTTTTAAACTGTTCCTAAACACTCTGTCTCACCACTTTTCCAATAGAATGATAGAGAAGGCAGAAGAGAGAAGTAAGCTAGAACTAAGGAGAAATCTCCTGACAGTTAGAACAATTAATCAGTGGAATGACTTGCCTCCAGAAGTTGTGGGTGCTCCAAGGCTGGAGGTTTTTAAGAAGAGATTGGACAACTATTTGTATGAAATGATATAGAGTTTCCTGCTTGAGCAGGAGGTTGGACAAGAAGACCTCCAAGGTCCCTTCCAATTCTGTTATTCTGTTAAACTTAAACCTATCCTTGTTTCCTGTGGATCCCTCATGCTGAAAATTCTTCAAAGCAGTTCCACAAAAGACAACCCAACTATGCCAGTAAGTGAGGATGTGGGAACGTGCTACTAAGCTAACCTGGAAGATGTAGCTATCATTACCATCTCCCAACCAACACAGTCTCGGTTCTGGTATTTAACTACTGTGCTACTCTGTACAGTTACTCCTGGCATTCAAGGCCAGTTGTAAAGACGGGGAGGGAATGTTTCCCTCATTATTTGGATGTGCCGTTTGAATGTTGTGATCAGTGATTCAAAGCACATGATTCATCAGGAAGGCATTTGTGAGGCAGACATGTGAAGAGCTGTCTGCCTCCTCAATCTCCCTGACAGGGCAAAAAATGCTGATTTATAGTAAATCATTAAAATCTGCTTATTATGGCACTGCTTGTTCTCTTGCTCCACTTCAAGCCGGCATCTTGATCTGCATTGTGTCTCCTACAATTTTGTACAACAGCTAGCAGTTATTGAAACCAGAGAGAAATTATCCTCTGTTTTTATTAGTGTATAGGAAAGAGGGACTAATTAAGAACGCGGACTCTGCTTTCTTGACCTGCTTTAAGGAAGAGGGGGTAGATTTAGGACAGTTCAGGAAATGGTTTACCTCCATTTACCTCCCGGGGAGAGAATTACTATTTCTTGAGTCTTAGCAGATTGACTGAATTGACTAGGGAAGAAAACCAGGAGTAGTGCCATACTGGTTCTTGTGTGGAGACGACTATTCTTAGTTTATTTTTCCTTCCACTGAAATTCACGGGAACAAAGAATGTAGGAGAAAATGACCCCTCCAATCAATCTTTTATGTGCACACTTCTGAATTATATGAAAATCCTGGAAACTATTTCTGAGATTCAACCATTTGGGAACCTCTGAAAAGATTTGCGTGTGTATATGTGTGTTTTTAAAGGTTGAGATGAGTGAGGCTTGTTACAAACTTTGATTGATTGATTAAATGTATACCCTACTGCAATTTGGTGACTCTTGGTGGCTAACCTAATAGGAAAATGTCAAAACATCTCACAACAGGTCTGAAATGAATTTAAGATAAAAGGTACCCTAAATCCGAGGCAAACCACACAATATGAAGGGGACAACAATAAAATAAACACTAAAAGACAGTGGTCTTGCTAACAGACTGCCACGCTCTTCAAAACGGCTCAGTCTTTACAATCCTGCTGAGAGTCATCAAGAAGAATATAAAATATGAGGGTTTAATTTGGGATGTTTATCTTTGTTTGCATTTTTGTCGGAAGCTTGATAGTCTCTTATGTTAGGAGATTAACTATGTGAGCTCAGCAGAGGTGCCTCCCTTTAAAAATGGAAGAAAAACAAAATAATGTCCTTTCCACTGCTCCCTCTGATGTTCTGCTACTCGGACTTAGAATCATGTTTGACCCTACAGGCTTGATGCCTCTGCTGCTGTCAGTCAATTTCCAATCTCATTGGCACCTTATCTGCCTAGCAGAACTTTGCAGCTTGGCCTCTCTCCTGAATATTTAGGCCAATTAATCCTGGAGAAGGCCAAATCAATAGTAAAAGAGATAATCAAGGGACATTGATCGTCAAAATGATATCACCATAGTCTGCTCTGATGCTTTCCCATCAGCTCTGCTGGTAGGAAGATTTCAGGGGACTCCCTTGTTTTCAGAGACTTTGACCTAGTGGATGCAAAGAGGTAGAAATGCTTGCTCCTGTTCTCATGCAGTCCTTTCTATGCTGTCCAAGATACATTCTGATCATTTCCAATCATTTCCAAATAGGAGGGCCACACAGAGAAATGTTGATTATTTTTTAAAGGATGCTAACCCCGCCCTCACTTACCAGGTGACCAAATATCTTCACCAAGCTATACAACTGCAGAAAACACTTAATTAGCTATCTTGTTTTATTTTCCTCTTATTTTGCCCCTTCCCCATTAACAAATCATTTCATCATCATCATCATCATCATCATCATCATCATCATCATCATCATCATCATCATCATCATCATCATCATCATCATTATTATTGTATTATTTTTATTGTAAAGTCTGGTCAAGAGTGTGAAAGATATCTGATGTCTGTTACTGTGATTTTAATACTTTGCTCTATCAATGCAGGTCTGAAAAATCAGGTACCAGACCATGCTGTATTAACATTTTCCTGGCAGTTTCCCAGTTTTCTTCTCTTGCAAAAAAGAGGCTTCTGTCTTATTCTCCAGATGTTTGAACATGTATTTCATATATTTCATATATCTCTTGAGGAATTTTTGAAGCGTTCTCAAACATTTACGTTGCCAAAGATGACAGAAGGTGTTTCCTGCTTGTGTTGTTCTATTTCATATAAATAGATAATACTGATTAAAATAGACCAAAAGAGCTTTGTTATTTCTTTCTAAGCAGCCTGAAAAGTTTTTCTCAACTTTTCAAAACAGAAACATATTTTTGGGACAAAATTAACAAAAATAATCAAGGCCCAAAAAGTTTTTATACATACATACATACATACATACATACATACATACATACATACATACATACACACACACACACACACACATATATACACACATACACACACACACACGTGTGTGTGTGTGTGTGTCGTTTTCTTTACTATTTGTTTTCTTTCTTTACACCTAAGGACAATGGTGCTTGTCATTGAATTACAAAGGATGGATTCGAAATTAATCCATACAGATTTGTTCCCTTAATAATATCAATTCGAGAGAAGATCACAGTGCATAATGCATTTTAAATTAAGTTGGAAAATGCATAATTTATATTTGTTTCATTTCTAAATAAATTAACGGGTAAATTTGGAAAGTGAACAATTCAGGAAGGGCAAATTTTGTCCATCTGTAGAAAAGAACGGTGGATGATGATATTTTTAAATGAACAGTATTTCTGGAAGTTTTCAAGAGGAAGGATTTCAACTGTGAAATATTACTGAGAAAAGATAAACTCAGTCAGGCGAACAAAAATTATTTCTAACATTCTGGGCAATCAATAGTATATCTTTTTAAAACAGGCAGAAGGCTGTTAGTTCCTAATAAAACATTCTCAATCAGATTAATACGTATTGCCTTAGTGGGAAGTATTGCCCTTGTTTCTGAAAGGCAGAGAATTAAACCATAGTAAGGGATATTAAATGTATCGGTGGAAGGAGAAAGAATTGTTAAGAGCCAAGGGTGAAGAGACAGGACACAGGGCCCATAGGCATGACATCTCCAAGGTTATATTGCCAAAAGGTAGAGAATAGCTCCATTTCGTTCTTGAAAAGTTTATTAACTTTACAGTAGTTTAAATCCAGGCTTAATCAACCTTAGAATAGACCTAACAAAACCAGTCAGAGAGAACTAAAATAACCTAAGTATTCCTATGAAAGGACCAGGAATCGAACTTGACTTGAGGGCACTGTATATATATTCATGTTTTTTTTAAATCAGTAGTCCCCAACCATTCCAGCTTAATGGCCTGGTGTGTGTGTGTGTGTGTGAGCATGTGAATGGCAGGCACACGTGCACAGCTCCCTTTGTGTGAGAAGTGTGCACCTTCCATTCACAGGAATGGAACTTTATGAGCGAGTGGAGGATACTTGCACATGAAGCTCCACTTGCTCAAGCAACAGGCTGGATCGTGAGTGGCGGGTGTTTGAGCAGAGGCTGCTTATGCTCACGCGTGAAGCTCCACTCACACAAGTGCCAGCATCCTCTGCTCATGCAAGTCGAGCTTTGCGTATATGTGTGCACTTGCTTGCCACTCGTGCACACCCTGCCCACTTTTCCTGTGGCCCGGTTTCGAACTGTAGTGGGCTGCAGCCCAGGGGTTGGGGACCCCTGTTCTAAATTATTTGAGATATGAAGAATTAATCTTTACAATACTTTAGGGTTTCTGATAAGCATTTGCGCATTTGCAACACTTTTCCAGTACTATCAAAAATGTAACCTTTCTCATCCAATTCTCTTGCTTCCGTGAGCAATTTCTGAATTGCATATTTTGATATACATGGACAAAACACACACAAACAACCCAATGCATATTGTAATAGTTCCAAACATGAGGAGATATATTTACAATTATGCTTGCAGACAAATTTATGGAGAAGCCTAAGGCTGACAAGTTTGTCTAAAAATACCCCGTCTCCTGTTTGTAGAGCTATTGCGTAGTTTATTTCAGGCCCCCGTCGAAAGGAGAGAGCATACACAATGCTTAAGTAAAAATGATAATCAGTCACTTTAACACTTTTAAATCATAATGTTACATTACATTGCAACACCTTGCTTTTCTTACAACTCTTGGCAATTCTCTTCCCCAGAGACCATCATTCTTTCAAGAAAATAAGATATTTCATTTAGAACAATCCCAAAGAGAGTTCAACCACTCGAGGGCATTTCTTAATATATATAAAAAAGACAATTTACACACGAGAATATGGCTGTTGATGCGATAATTGAGACCCACTTGGTGAAAATGTCTTTTTCTTTCCACAATTACTTCTGAATATTTTCCCCTCTAGGAACAAAAAAAGAAAAGAAAAGAAAAGAGGAGGGCGGGGGGAGAATACAGCAAATAAGCTGCGATCAAAAGGTTGATTTTACACACACATGCACACAGAAGCACAAAGGCAGAGGCATCCATATATACATGCACACACACCTACAGGTAATCCTCGACTTACGACTACAATTGAGACCCAAATTTCCGTTACTAAGCAAGACAGCTCTTGAGTGAGTTTTGCCGCTTTATTGACGACCTTTCTTGCCACTGTAGTGAATCACTACAGTTGTTAAGTTAGTAACAACAAGTTAGTGGTTAAGTGAATCTGGCTTCCCGTTGACTTTGCTTGTCAGAAGGCCGCAAAAGGGGGTCACGTGAGCTCTGGACACTGCAATACGTCATCAATATGAGCCCGTTGCCAAGCGTTTTTGAAATTTGATGACAAAATGCCCTCCAATGATCGTAAGTGTGAAAAATGGTGATAAGTCACTTTTTTCAGTGCTGTTGTAGTTTTGAATGGTCTCTAAATGAATGATTATAAGTCAAGGACTACCTGTATCTGTATGTAGAAGTGATACAGTTTTTGCAATGGCCTCCAATCATATTAGAGAGGAAAGGCTGCCTACTAATCCCAGAGCATAATCTTGATTGATTACACTTTAGCAGACTTTAGAGGGCTCCCCTTGGAGATATTACAGAGGCTTTGGCCAATCTGAAATTTCCAGGTCTAGAGCAGTTTGGAGTTGCCCCTCCCTCCCTCCCTCCCTCCCTCCCTTTCTTTCCTTTTTTTTTCTTTTTAATGTCCCATTTCCCCCACACACACAGACAGACCCCTCTTTTTTTGCTGTTGTTACTGTTTTGGCACTGAGAAATTAGGGAAATTGGAATTTTCTGTCAAGGTTCAGATCTTCCCTGTCTCTTGACATTTCAAAAGGTGTTATAGATAACTAAAATGTACCATGTTTAGATAGATGCAGATATTGATATCGAGCACACACACACATATATATGATCAATTTTTATACTGATTGATATAGATTGATATTGATAAAAATATTTAATGTGCATGTATATGTATGCGTGTGTGTATATGTGTACGCACGCTGATCAAAATAACAGCGTGTATTTGCAAGATGCACAAAATGCAGACGCTTGTATGTGTTCTATAGGTTTTGTGCACTTACAAATATAGGCTGTCATTTTCCTCAGTTAATTCCCCAATCAACTGACTGGATGATGATTAACTTAATATAAGTCAACCTCGCCCTCCTGCTCTTTATGCAATTCAGACTCCCTGATTAAAATAGATAATGCCAGAGTGTTTGCTTTGTTGAGGCCTGCCATATATTCTGAAGATTACAGTTTGTTTATTTACAGTATTTTTTCTTTCTGCATGTCTGCCTCCACAAAAGTGCACAAAGATTAAAAACTTGAAAAGTTGTGGCATCCTTGCAATTATCGACAACTGTGTTACAGCCAGAAAAAGAAATTCTCATACATTTTCTTTTTTTAAAAAAAAATTGTATCAGCTCTTACCTAATTTGAAGGAAGAAAAGTTGCATTTGAAGTTTCTTTCAGAGCGGAAAAGAGTTTCAGAGGAATTCTCACGAATGGAAGGAGAACTTTCATATATGTACAGTATTAGATTATTATTTATTTACTTAGCATATGGCATCTAGCGAGGTCAGGCAATCACGGACATACAACGCTAATCAAAATCTTGTTTTTAGTGGAGACCTTATTTCTATGAGCAAGAATCCCAACATATTTCCTTAGTTGTGAGAGCCGTGGTGGTGCAGTAGTTAGAATGCAGTATTGCAGGCTGACTCTGCCGACTGCCAACAGTTCAATCCTCACCGGCTCAGACTTGACTCAATCTTCCATCCTTCCAATTTGGGTAAACTGAGGACCCAAATTGTCGGGGGAGATAGGCTGGCTTTTTAAAACCACTTAAGAGAGGGCTGTAAAGCACTATGAAGTGGTATATAAGTCTAAGTGCTATTGCTATTAATGTCACCATTCAGTGGAAGCTCTGGCTTGGAAAATGGTTGTAAGTAATCCTTAACTTATGACTCTAATTGAGCCTGGCTCAGTTGCAAGGTTGTAAGTTGTGACGGTCGTAAAGTGGGTGGCCAACCAATTTTACAATCTTTTTTACAGAGATTATTAAGCGATTAAAGCAAAAGGTTGAGGTTGTGACTTTTTTACATTTTACTGCACTGGAAAATGCCGGAAGTCACTACTTTTTTTCTTTTTCTCTTCTTTCTGCACTTTTCTTCTTTTTTCTTTAACTTTCTCCATTTTTGTTTCTATTTTATTTCACATTCAACTTTAAGCAAAGTTAAAGAGGAAAAAAACCCTATTCCTGACTTCTACTATTGGGAATTTCATAAATAGTTCCTCTTTTCAGGTACCTTTCCCTGTTGAATTGAAAGAAGAAATAAAAATAAAATAAACGAGTAAATATATATATATATATATATATATATATATATATATATATATTGAGGTGAGGAAAATGCAAAGTTATTTTGAATTGGCCAGCATTAAAAACTGGACATATTCTATAATATAGAAAACATTATGCATGCTATAATCTCTCCCCAAATCTGCCTCCAAAAGAATGGATTTTTTCTTCATTTCACTACATCAGAAGAGCAGGATCTCTGAGTTTTGCAGATCTTTAATGTATAAAAATCAAACCAATGTTTGGCCTCAACTATCAAAGCATCAGGCATTTCTTTCTTTCTTTCTTTCTTTCTTTCTTTCTTTCTTTCTTTCTTTCTTTCTTTCTTTCTTTCTTTCTTTCTTTCTTTCTTTCTTTCTTTCTTTCTTTCTTTCTTTCTTTCTTTCTTTCTTTCTTTCTTTCTTTCTTTCTTCTCTCTCTCTCTCTCTCTCTCTCTGCACTGTCAATTCTGAAAACATTGTCACTTTCTCCTGCATGTGGTGTAATCACATCTGAATAGTTTACCTCAAATAGTTTTCAAATACAGCAGTTGCAAGGAATGTAACTGAGAAATAAACCTCCAGAGAAACAGATGTTGCTTTCTATGGGCAGCAGTAAAACATGGGGGAAGGGGGGGAAAAACCATCTTGTAAATATGAACAAACTTCACTAAATAGACTCTTTGCTAGGAAATGAAGTACATCGTCTATAGCAGATGCCGTTCAGCTTTTTTTTTTTTTTGAGAATCACCGAATGCATATTTTTTAAACAGAAAAAAAAACAGATATTGCCTTAAACGCCTTTTGTTTAATTCTGAAATAAAAAAAAAATAGTTAAACTTTATTAAGTGTAAAATTGGGTTTTTTGAGATAGCTTTTCAAATGTGACATGCAAGAAAGCAAATTCAAGGAAATCGGCTTTGTTTCTCCAGATCAGGGGGAAATGAATGGTTCTCTCTTAAGCCAGGACTCGGAATAACAGAATAACAGAGTTGGAAGGGTACTTGGAGGTCTTCTAGTCCACCCCATTGCTGAAGTAGGAGACTCTTTACCATTTCAGCCAAATCGTTATCTAATCTCTTCTTAAAAACTTGCAGTGCTGGAGCATTCACAACTTCTGCAGGCAAGTCGTTCCATTGATTAATTATCCTCACTGTCAGGCAATTTCTCCTTAGTTCTAGGTTGGTTCTCTCCTTGTTTAGTTTCCATTCATTGCTTCTTGTGCTGCCTTCAGGTGCTTTGGAGAGTAGCTTGACCCTCCCCCCCCCGATTGCTGTCATGTGACCTCTAGTCCTTCTTTTCATTAAACCAGACATACCCAACTCCTGCAACTGACTCAAATGAGCAGAGCAAAACAGACACATCCCCATAATTACATCTTTGCAGGAAGTTGGTGGTCCAGTTGGGGCCATCTTTCAGCCCTAAAGTGGAAGCCTAGATGAATGCATTGATGTAGGGGAGACCTTTTCTGTGTAACAGATGGCCAGGATACCTTTTTCCCTGAGTATTTCTGGCTTAGCCACACGTGTGCTATTTTGGAACAGTTGGATACGAGTGGAAAATGGAGGGCTTGAACAGCTGGCTGCCGATGCTGTCAGAGTGACATGGATTAAGGACTTAATAAGCTATAAAGTAAAGGAGATACAAAACCTCCCTTCTTGTTTTTCACAGATGTGCAGATCGATGCCTTTTGTTAAACAGTTGTTTAAAATTCGGGGGATGCAGGAAAATGCACAGAATCTTTCATTTTGCAATAGCAAGAGCACTTAGACATATATGCTGCCCCATAGTACTTTGCAGCAGTCTCTGGGTGGTATACAACATAGAAATACTATTTGCATATTTCTCCCAACAATCTGGGTCCTCATTTTACTGACCTCGGAAGGATGGAAGGATGAATCCAGTGGTGGGATTCAGCCAGTTCGCACCACTTCGACAGAACCGGTAGCTGATTTTTTGTTGCCCAGGCCCAGAAAGGACTTCCGGAAGCGGCATCCACACATAGAACTGGTTGTTCACATATTTGAATCTCATCACTGGATGAATCAACCTTGAGCTCCATCAGAATCAAACTCCAAACTGTGGGCAGAGTTTGCCTGCAATTACTGCATTTTATCCACTGTGCCAGAAAGGCTCCTCCTTCATTTAAATTTATGACAACTCATACTTGCATGGGTTGTCTATTTCATGTTCCTCATCTAGAACCAACTCTGCTTGCTATTGGCATTGGGATATGGCCAAAAACAACTGTCCTAATCTATTCTCTATGCTTTAAACTAAGAAATGGAAGGCACATTTGAATAGGCTTTTACTTTCTCTTTGTAAACGGCTTTTTGGGGAGACTGAACTAAAAAGAACTTATTTGAGAAGGGTTTCCAGCTATCATGCATGTTGGAAGAACATAACGGACAATCCTGGGAGTTAACAAAATAACAGAATAACAGAGTTGGAAGGGACCTTGGAGGTCTTCTAGTCCAACTCCCTGCTCAAGCAGGAGACCCTATACTATTCCATTCAAGTGATTGTCCAATCTTTTCTTAAAATCTCCAGTGTTGGACCATCCACAAGTTCTGGAAGCAATGGCCATGCAGTCTCAATGAACTCTTCCAGCTCATTAAAAAAGCACACATTAACTCGCACACATTTCTTTGGTAATGAATTGCACTAGAATTTAAAAAAAAAAAGATATTTCAAGGATCAAGCACACCCTTCTTTTCTCTCTCTAGTTGCCGGTAAGCAACATTTTCTCCTTCTGCTTTCCAGACTAAATCACAATAAGATACTAACAAAAAAACAAAACAAAAACCACCAAGAAAAATAATCGGCAATAACAATAATAATTTCATCTGCATTAATCTTAAAATGAGATTTATCAGGTTTTCAGAGTCTTGCTTCAAACAGGAATAAGGTTTCCAAGCTAATGATCAAATATATCACTAGAAGATAAAATTTGCTAAGAGATCTGTTGTTCAACAGCACAGACACACAAGCACACACACAGAACAAGTAGAAATCTTTTGGGAGTGTGATTCACTCCAATGCGCCTAAAAGTTTGACTTGAACGAGCTCCAAATATTACACGTGATTGATATAACCATGAATTTTCGCTGACCCTCAAATATACAATTAAGGCTTCTCTGTGTGACTTCTCTTTATTGTCCCCTGCTCCCTATGGATTCAAAAAGCAGCTAAGCACAGCACAATTGTGTTTAATAAAGAAGTTTGTTTCTGACAAATAGATGCCCAATGATATACCAAAGGCACAGGTTGAAAAATCACTAGCTTTTATTCCAGATTAATTAAACTAGAATGATGGTCCCCCCAGTATCATTCTTGCAACTGCAGGCAAATATTGGAAGTGCCTTAGCTGTTCTCTGGGTAGGAATATAAGGCTTTTATTCCTGGAGCTTGAAAATTGAAACTAAGTGTGACATTGTGATTGTATTTGTCTTCTTAGCAATGTTGTTGGGAGATCTTATTGTTGAGAATTAATGCCCCTGGGTTTCTCCTCACCTGCAGATCAGGATAGGTAGGAGGGATCTGCAAACCTTTGAGAGGGTGATTTGAACGGATGGACAGATGGTGGCATGCAATTTGAATTCCAAGGAGGGATGGGGTGCATTCTCAAAGGCAAAAAGGCAGAGGACTTTAGATTGTTTGGTTGGGAGAAAGAGAGTTAGGAAGTATCCTCCTTAGTGATTCCCAGAGTAGATCTTTAAAGATGCAAGTAGTTGCTTTAGTTTGGCAAGACTTCTATCTAAAGATAAGATAAGATAAGATAAGATAAGATAAGATAAGATAAGATAAGATAAGATAAGATAAGATAAGATAAGATAAGATAAGATAAGATAAGATAAGATAAGATAAGATAAGGTAACCTTTATTGTCATTTTTATACTGTGGGCCCAACGGCACACATCAAAAATGAAATTTAGTTGCCCGCTCTCAAAGTGAAACACATACACGACACACACCTAAACATACTATGAACAACATATGTATAGACCCACATCCCTACATATACGTAGCAAATAAATATTAAATACTGTCCATCTTGAATACATAACGGAAGGAGGAAGCTTGAGAGTTTGCAAGGTTAATGCTGTATGGAATGAAACTATGGCGACCAAGTCAGCCCACCCGTTAGCTGCACACCCAGGAATTTGATGCTAGTAACCATCTCCACAGGTGAATCATTAATGCACAGAGAAGTGTGGCTGTGCCTGCCTTTTCTGAAATCAACAATGATCTCTTTGGTTTTTCTGGTATTTAAAACTAGGCTGTTTTCTTTACACCAGTTCACCAACCCCTCAACCTCCTTGCGGTAAGCTTCCACCTTGTCATCCTGAATAAAGCCCACTACTGTTGTATCATCTGCGAACTTCACAATATGCTCAAGAAAATGGTATTAGAGGTGAGGAACAATAAAGGAAAATGCTCAGAAATAGCTCCACACGTCATTCTTGGTTCTTGGGACTTGACAGGACATGTGACTGAATAACTACTTGGAATGGAAAAGTTCATTGGAACGGCTTAATCAGTTAGCAGCATCAGCTCATTCAGGAGATTTCAAATAGCGTCAATGAGGTTTGAAGACTGTTCCAAAACGTAATGGATTTTGTGGCTTTGCAAAGCAAACATTTCGCAACTTTCCTTCCATTCATGTGTGAGACTCAACCGGGTGATGAGATTTTACATGGTGCGACCAAATTTATTTGGGTAACAAGAGATGAAACTGTCTTTGGATTTGAATTATTTATTTATTTATTTATTTTTTAAAAAGAACAGTGTCAGTCTTATGATACAGTTGCGTTTTCTGGTTTTTTTTGTTTTTTGTTTTTGGTAAGGACATGGTAGTGAGTTAGAACATGGATGTACTATTATCTCCATTGTTGTCAACATCACCAGCCTCATCCAAGGCTTTCAGCTTCATCACGTTGCTTTGTTAATCATTGCTGTGTTCCCTCATTTACAGACAAGGCTGCACATTCCATCATTAGCATACATGCTGGCATGTCTATAAATATATAAATTTGGGATTTGCCACTGGAAGTATTCATTACAGTTTGAAAATAAATGAATAATGAATAGCAATGCCACTTCTTCATTAATATTCTACAAAAGAAAAATATGTACTCATTATTCCTTTCATGAATTCGGCCCATTGAAGGTTCATAAATAATTGTGCTCTACAATTGTGTCTAATTAGTAATGAACTTAATCCAGTATACAGTATTGCCAAGGCCTAGAGCAAAGGATGATTCTCTCCCTCTTTCCTCTCTTTAACGAAAATGGGTTTATTCTGGATCTTCAAACATTTTCTAACTTGCCAAACACCAGATGTTTCTCATGCTTTGAGCTTTGCAGCTATTTTCAAGGAAAGATTTTTTCCCCCCTCCATTCGGTGGAATTGCAGAAACTCCTATGTGATATGGTGGAGCTGAATTGGTATCAGGAGACAGGACAGAAACTTATGTTTAAGAATTATTTAAAGAGGATTAAATAAACAAGTCTGAAGGAGAGATAGATCTGGGATTATTAATAGGGCTGTGCAGTTATTTTGTAATGAATGAAAAATTAAACTTACTGGGACCTACTCATGTCTTGCTAATTCACAAAGTTCTTTAGGGACTTTTCAGTTTTTATTGGTGTTGTGTTTTCTTTTTCTAAAATGCCTAGTTTGTTGTACTATGTAAAAGAAAATCATTGGTCTTGGGGCCACTGTTTATCAGAATCCTCTGAAGAATTCAGTGTCTGGGGCATTCCTTGAAAGAAAAGTCACTGTCAGAGGTGGTGGCAGAAAACACACACACACACACAAAAAAAACAGGCATAGAACTATATGTAGCTAATTAGAATGAATGCGGTGTAACGTACAAATAATAAAATAAATAGTGGAATAAAGTATGTTTAAAGTAATACAAGCCAAGAGAACACAGATTGTCAGGCCTAAGCCCAAAAATGACCCAACAAAATGCAATTCAGTCCAATTGTTTATTTGCTTGCACCAATAGACAGAATCTTGCCAGACGTAAGGTATAACCTTCTAACCAAATAGATATATCCTGAGCGTGCAGCTTCCCTGAACATTTTCCTACCCCCTCCATCCAGTTCAGGACCGCACAGTCTTTTATTCTGGGTCTCTCTCTGAATGTGTTGTCTCTTCCCTAGGAAGCCACAGAGCAATTGCTAAGATTCCCCCCCTCCCACTCCTCCTTCAATTGCACATCACATCAGTAGTCCTCACTTAACAGGTACAATTGGGACCAGCAACTCCATTGCTAAATGATATGATTTTTAAGTGAAGCATCTTGTGACTTTGCTGGACTTACAACATTAGTTCTACTGAGGTTAAGTGAATCACCCATGGTTGTTAAAGTGCAACATCACATGAACATGACTCGCAACTTTCTGCTGCCTTATCTTTTGGCTTTGCTTATCAGAAGCCAGTTGTGAAGTTTGCAATGGTGATTACATGATCGCAGGAGACTGTTATAAGCTCACTTTTAAAACTATTTTTTCCAGTGTTATTGTAAGCTCAAATGGTTGCTAATCAGGGCAGTTTTTAACCCAGGACTATCTGTAATGCTATTTTGAGTGTCCACTGGGTAGAAAAGTGGAATATAAATTAAATAAAAATAATGCAATGAAGAAAGTCTTCTTATACCACCATGACAAGTAGCATAACTGAATCTGAACCTACATTTCCAGAGACTGTCAACTTTGAAAAGATGGAATGTTTAATACAAATCTTATGCAAGGAAGTTCACTATTTTCTCTGAATATGATCCAATTTGTCAGGCTCCAAAAACCAAGAAAGACACACAGAAATATTTCTAAGCAATTTGCTTTATTATTCCTTACCTATAGACAGAAATCTTTCCAAACTTAAGCAGACTATTTGAACCATAAAAACCTATATTCTGGGAACTATTAGGGAGGAGCCATCTTCACCCTCCTTTCTCCCACACAAACTATGTAAACTTCACCGTCTCTTGGTCCTCTGGAATGCAGCCCCGCCCTCTTGGGAATCCAGACTACATTCCACCACAGTATTATTATTATTTTTTGCAATGGGCATAGTTTCCATATCCAAATACTCCAATATTCTGGAATGACAGTAAATTTGGTACAGAATGATTACTCAGAGCTATCAATGCTTTGTAATTTCTTATCTATCTGTGGCTGCAATGAACATAAACTTTTAAAACTTAAGAGGAAAAAAGTGCATTCCGAGGTTGGTAAAATGAGGACCCAGATTGTTGGGGGCAATATGCTGACTTTATGAACTGCTTTAGATGGTGCTGTAAAGCACTATGAAGCGATATATAAGTCTAAGTGCTATTGCTACTCTCACTAATCCTAATGTAAATCCTATCTCAAGGACGTTAGACAATTTCTCTTTCTGCTTTAGAAATATCTCAGAATGTTTTCCCCAATTTCTCCTTCTTAATTCTACTGATTATCATGGGAAACATTACTAGGAGATGACACATTTCAATGATATCCCTAAGCGTTACTTAAAAGTGAGGCTTTATTTCGGTGGCTCTTTGTAATGCCACTGCAGTAGTATTTCCTAGTATTTATTCTCTTTACCAACATTCTCACACAAGCCTAGATCATCCACAAGTTCTTTACATAGATCAGGAATGGGAAAATCTGTGGCTCTCCAGATGTTGGCCATGCTGTTAAAGACAGCTGGAGCTGTAGTTCAGCCATATCGGACAGAGCGCAAATTCCCCAAGCTGGCTATATCTTTCCTGAGAAGACCATAAGCTGAAAGCTATTCTTAGTGTCAATGGCTAGAAGTGGAAATATATTAATCAAGTCTTCCCCATTGGTTTCCTCTAGATGTCTAGCACTTCCTAGCTGGGATGAAGGATTTGGGAATTACTTTATCCAATGTACTGTCTGCTGTCTCCTTTGAGAGAAATCATCAGGAGACATCTTGAGCACCATTCTAAGAAACCCATCCCCAGATACTTCCGTTCGAAATGCAGTAATAAATGAAAATACATACATAATAGAAGCTATGAAAGTTGTTTTTATTGCCCGTTTTATTTAGCGGCATGGACTATGCGCAGAATGGTTTTGTTTGTGCAGATGTCTCATTCACCTCAATATTCCTGCCCCTGAATTATATTCTAATTTTTATCAGTCTTAGGATAGTTGGTTGAACTCTGGCTCCCTCTCTGTTTTTCAAAAGCTTTAATTCCGCATAACTATTGATGTAGCCCTTTAAACATAAGGGAACACAAAGGGAAGGTTAATTGGAGTGGCTAATTAAACATCGTGAAGTTAAAGAAGTGGAACACTGGGATTTTTGTTTTGATATTTAGCAACATTGCCTAACCCTAAGGACATAGATTTAGCCCATGGTCTAGTATTATTATAAATTGCAACGCAGTCTAGAGATCCTGAAGAGAAAGAAAAGAGTGGAGTGTTGGTAACAATTGATCCCCAAAGGAGGAGAAATAACAATTATGACTAAGATGATTATTTTCAGCAGTTTAAAAATAAAAAGTGTGGATTTCTTTTCAATTCGAGAGTAGCCAGCTAAGTTGTGAAAACAAGGAGAATGAGAATTCTCAGCAGGCAATTCAATCCAGTAATTTTTATCTCAACTAGGATTAGGAAACAGAAATGATGGGGCAAGGGTTGGTATTGATCTGCCCTGGGCACCATGTTTGCATCCACTAGGCATGGAATAGAAGCCCAACGTCAACCAGGAGAGACTTTATGGGACTAATGAGGCCCAGTTGGTAGTAATGTGAACTTCTGCCAGTCCTTGTGAACATTTAGGATGAGTGACCTCCTAATTAACAACAAGGTTCCCCATTTTAAGTCCTCTGGACGTCCTTTTGAAGCTTTATTGCTCCTTTGCGTTGCAATGAAGACAGAGCCACCATAGCAGGAAGGAAGAGGGTTAGCCCAAAGAATAAATATCAAAAGAGCTTTCAGAATATGAAAGCTCATCTAGAGCTTGCTTTCTTGATAGGAACTTTGAGACCTCTCGCTAAAAATGGACTGCAATGGTAGCTAAAGTTTTCAAAATAAGGCAGTAATGAATGTTTTAGGTAGAACTAACTGGGTTTATAGGCTACACCAGTGTATAACTGAACCCTCTCTTTACTGAATTAACCCCGTGGGAGGGGGGAGGCTAAAGAGCATCCTGAACCATAAACAAATCACATGGTGTGGTTTACACAACATGCTACTCTGTGGACAGTTTTCAATGATTATGAATTGGGAAGAGTAGTAATCAAACTACTATATCTCTATTTTATGAGTCTCTAGTAATCTAAACAGATTCTCATAGTTGTCTAAGCTCAGTTCTCCTCAGCTTCTCTCAAAAGCTCATTCCATCAAATATAGAGATTCCCCAAAGTTTTAAATTTTGAATATTATCACCAGCTTGCATTCTTACCTCATTGGTGCATGCATGGTTTTGCAAGACTTGGTTCCAAAACTAGTCAAGGTTTGGAAGACCACTGAGTAAACAGCCAGCAGAAAACTTCTCCATTGTCAGTGAAAAGTGTTACCTGGCCACCACATTACAGGAATGTGGGTCTGTTGGTTCTAAAATTGCTTAACTGCTGGAATTCTTGTTACACAATGTCATGAATCCCAATAAATCTTGCTAAAGAAAACTTTGAGAATCAGGCTTTAGAAAGAATAGTTTTTGGTTTAGGCAAACAGAGGTGAGCCTGGCACTTTTTCTGAGCTGAATAGTAGGTGGGAGGCAGGGGTGGAGCAATGTTCCAACATAAAACTGTATTTAGTACTTTTATCTAGTTTGATGAAATGTACTAAACATAAGTGAAATCAAATGAAATAAATTATAACTATTTCTCCTTTAAAATAAGACTTCTGTGACATCTTTTGGACAGGCTCTAGGCCATTTGCAAGCTAAGGGCTTCAGGTTTATGGATCTAACTCCCTTAGCATGCTTCTAGCATCTTTTTGTAGTTAACTATAATATTTCGTCTTTTGTTTTCAGCACAGATTTTTGGATACGGTAGAGCAAATCACCTGGCCGTCAAAACTGAGGCTTCCCTTATGAAATAATTTGAAAATCTCCCCAATCTTGTATAAAGCTGAATGTTTTCATTTGGTCTTCTAGCAAAGCCTGAGAAACTGGCCAAACAGCCTCCGCTGGAGTTATTTCAGCCCTGAAGTAGAAAAGCTTCCCCTTCATCATTTCCTATTCTCTTTGATTTTGAAGAAACAGGAACCATTCAAAGCTGGCATCATGTACCCAAATGCTGCACTCGGCCCCTTGTATATTTAAATAGGTTGATTAAAGATCCAAATTAAAAAAAGGTGCAACGTTCTCTTCCTATTTATAAGGCAAGCCAAAATTTGGGCTGGAAAGAGAAGGGAAGGACAGACATTTTTGAACGAAGAAATACCCCCCCCCCTTTTCTTGACAAAGAATTCTGCTTAAAAAAAAGAAAGAAAGAAAGAAAGAAAAGAAACGGGGAAGCAGATGGTTGCTTATATATTTCTCTTTTTTTATTATTTACTGCAATACTAAAGCCACCATAAAAAAGCAAAGTTGAGCAGACAGAGTTAATAATATAATCATTCAAAACACCTGCAAAGTGTACAGATGGGCAATTTCTATCTGCAAAATCATCAGCGAGGGCCCGCCTTCCCATATGGGCAAATGGGTCTGCCTTGAAGCATTCAAAGCTTTGTCCCTACCTTAAGAAAAGCTGAACCGAGCCAAAAAGTCTTTTTATAGCCTTCAGAGGAGCACATCAAACCTGGCGGTTTATTTTGAGCTAAATATAACTTACAGTACCTATAGCTTTCTATTAGCATCATGGATTTGTCCAGGCTCTGATACAAAACAGCAGAAATTGAAAGGGGTTTTTTTTTTAAGAGAGAGAGAGAGAGAGAGAGAGAGAGAGAGAGAGAGAGAGAGAGATCAATATTCACGAGAGAGAGAAAAATCACACAGCTTTCTCTCTCAGTATGTTTGCAATTGGTTAATGTATATTAATGAACCAGCGAGCCTGTTTTGCTCCTAAATTTCCGCCAGTGAACAGTCTGCCAGAAAAATCCTAGTGTTTTTCTTTTTTTTAAAAAAATGCTGAACTTTATTTTCTTTTTACTGTGAAAAATGCTGATTATGCTTTGCCCCTTCGGGAGGCAAATTGGAAAAAGGAAAGGAGAAAAAAGGAGAGCTAGTTTGGTCTAGTGGTTAAGGCGCCAGGCTAGAAACCAGGAGAAGGTGAGTTATAGTCCTGCCTTAGGTATGAAAGCTGACTGGAAGCTTTGGGCCAGTCCTTCTCTCTCAGCCCAATTCACCTCACAAGGTGAGGAAAATAGGAGGAAGCAGTTAGTTATAAAAATAATAAAGGTGGGATTTAAAAAATCTATTTTTTTAAAATCTAAAGCTAAAAAAACCCCTCATATTCCAGTTTATCTCCAGGAAACCTAAGCTAGATATCCCAAAGGTGCTTTTTCAAGTAGACTTTGTTTTTCCTTGAAGACATTTCACTTCTCATCCAAGAAGCTTCTTCAGTTCTGATTGAATGGTGAAAAATGGAAGGATTTATATTCCTTGCAGTCATCTGGTTGTTAGCACTCTCTCTGAGAGTCATTGGAGACTTATCGGTGCCCTCAGGGTCAAAGAAATTTCAGGGTCAAAGAAATTCCAGAAAACAAAGAAAGTCCAATTGCCTTTTGAAAAAGCACTTTTGGGACAACATGACCTGAATGACCGAGAATCTCTTTAGTCACTAAGGTAGATATGTATCACCTGAAGTTCATGACTTTTTGAAAAGCCTCATACGCAAATCCACAGAAGGTACAGAAGGGGGAAATTATTAAATTTTAATAGTTATTAAATTTGTTTGGGGAAAAAAAAAGAAACGTAAATGAAATGAACTTTATTTTTAGTCCAATACCGCCATCACTTTTGGGAATATAGCTCTTATACCAGGGGTCTTCAAACTTGGCCCTTTTATGACTTGTGAATGCTGGCTGAGGAATTCTGGGAGTTGAAGACCACAAGTCATAAAAGGGCCAAGTTTGAAGACCCCTGTCTTATACCATTCAATGTCTGGTTGCAGCCTTTGACTTAAAAAAACTTGCAACTCCTGAGTTCAGTATACTTGGATTAATACTTGCCAATGATGGTGGTAAAACAATAGCTGAATTTGTTGAGGTTTCCACTGAACAGTTGTTGGTGTTTCATTTGTAAATCTTTTTTTTTCCTTCAAAGTTTCTAGCAATAGTTAATAATTACAAAAACCCAGAAAGCTTCCTTGATGACTTGGCCATGTTCTCCATTTTCCTCCAAGCTAAATCTTTGCTTTCATGTAGCACATAAAAGAGCAGTATTGTTTTGATGAACCAAATCACATGAGTTTCCTAATTAACATTAAAATATTGTCTTTTATTGTTAGCTTCATTTACCCTTTAAGTATCAATTCTTGCGAAACCAAATCCTACAATGTTGGCCAAGGATATATGATGGGGAGGAGAGATTTCTTTTTAAAACTAGAGACAATAAAATAAAATAAAATGTTGAGTTTATTCAGTATAAGCAAGGTTGTTTTTTTTTTTTTGCTGCTCCTTAATTTCAATGGAAGCTGAAACAAATCCCTATGAAATAAAACAAATTGTGCTGATGCTGCTCGATGTAAAGTTTTAAACTACAGAGCCCTAAAATAATAACACACAGCTTTACATAGATTTAAGTCTTGTAGTTTAGTAATGGTGTTGTTAATGGTGACTTCTGCAAAATGGCCATACTAATTAGGGAATTCTGAGAGCTGACGTTCACACATCTGAAAGATGTCCATGTCAAGAAAGTTTGGTGTCTGTTTTTGCAATCTAACAGTTCTGGGCACTCTTAATTGGGATTCCATGTCAGAGAATCTTAGAAGAAAGAAAATCATAATGGAGATCATGTGATCTATGCCAGATCCATGAGAGATAACCATCAAATCTCTGCTTAAATTCCAAATTGGCCGAGCAAGTCTTCCAATTTCCTAAACTTCAGCTGAAATCTGGTTATCTTCAGTTTCCTACCCATCACTTCTAAACATGCCCACAGATTCACAGAGAACTTGTTTCATTTCACGTATTTGAATCAAATAAGGACTGAGTCATAGCTTTCCTCCTGCATAATCCACAATTCTCTGAATTTTGCAATTTAACTGCTGTGTGACTCTGCTCTCATCCACAGCAAGTCAAGGGTGTTTCAATTCAAAACAGTGTGGAGACTTAAGACATCAAAAGAATTTAAAGTCTAAATCCTCAAATTGAGTCAGTTTAATTTAAGGAATGAGTCTAACTCAGCAAAAAGGAGGTTTTGAGAAAATGTGAAAGGAACTCAATCTTTAAGTTCATCTGACAGCTGGATTGCTTCTGTTTTTTCAATTCAGGAAATCAATCAAAATTTGATTTCTTTCTTTCTTTCTTTCTTTCTTTCTTTCTTTCTTTCTTTCTTTCTTTCTTTCTTTCTTTCTTTCTTTCTTTCTTTCTTTCTTTCTTTCTTTCCAATTTATTCAGCTTTGCATATCAGAACAAGCTGTGGCTTGCCTACCATGGAACAAACCTAAAAAGGAACAGGTTGGACACTTGACTCTTAAGTATTGATAGAACTTGTTCTCCTAAGAATTCTAATTTAAGACAGGCATTTAGGATAGTTGTTATGCTTTCTGTATTTATTAATATACTTTTCCTGGTCTTATACTGTATTTCAAGTCTCTATTACGACCTGCGATTGAAACAACACTTCTATTCTAAAATTGTACTTCTGAAGTTTTGAGAATGTGTTCCAGATATGAAATGGTTGTGTTATTCTGCACAATTAAACTTCATTAGAGATATGGGTTTGATTTAAAACTTGTCCCTGGATTTAAGTGACATCCTCATGGGATAAACTAGAGTTTTATGTTATTGCTGTTAAGTAATTATTTAAATTAGCAGTGGAAAATTTAGAATGAATGGACTAAACTTGAATTAACGATTGCTTTGAGAATAAGTTTTGCCCATTAGCCACAAACCTTTTCGGGCTTTCATGTTTGTGTGCCGGTCTTCTGGGGTTTCTCTTGAGCTACTGATTCATGTTGTGTTTGTGTGCATATACACACAGGAACACACACACACACACACACACAAACCCAGAGTTAGTAGTCCCCTGGTGGTTATGAGGTTCTGGAAAATTCCCTTCCCTGTTACTGCTCCTTTCTTTTAACGTGGAATAATCTTTTCTCTTACATCCTTGTGAACACGGGAATTGTTTGAACTGTCAGTAAAATACATTTTTGTTTATATGTGAATGGTGTAATCCTTTAAGAGGTGCAATCTGCTCAAGAAAGGAGGGGGCAATGAGAGAAATGGAGTTATAAAGACCTGTGTCCATTTAAAAGTAGTAATCGCCAGATATTTCAATAATTTGTAGCCTTTACCTTTCGCTGCATATAACAACTCATACCATGCAACAGCCTTTGCTAAAGAATCTTTGAGTTGGCTTGACCTTTCATTTCTGGTGTTCAGTAGTTTTGTTCTGAAGGACTGGCATTGACCTACACCTTATAGTGGAACCTGCAGGATAACAATTTTTATCCCAAAGATGCTTTTTCACGAGGCAACTGAACGTTCTTGTTTTTCTTTGAAGATGTTTCACTTCTCATCCAAGAAGCTTCTTCATCTCTGACTGGATAGTGGGGAATGAAATGTCTTCAAAGAAAAACAAGTTGCCTCATGAAAAAGCATCTTTGGGATAACTATGACCTAGATGACTAAGAATCTCCATAGACATATAACAATTTGCAGTTTCGGCAAAGATCAGATCTTCTGTTTTAATCTTTTTCTCTCCCAATAGTACAGAAGACGATTTCCCCCCATTTTCACTTTGGAATTCCATGGGACAATCCTCAAATCAAATATTTGGATTTTCTTTGCACTTGACTTGGAATAGTTTTTCAACCTCAACTAAAAGTTGGGAAAACATTTTCTCCCATTTCCCAGATGGGGAGATGAGTTTTAGAAAATTCTTATCATGCTTCTCTTTATGTCTACTCATAAATCACAGGGGATTCAAAATAATGTTAGTGTTACCATGCTTGTGTTGCAAAAATCCAGGGTAATAGTTTTCTGTATCTCTTTGACACTGTCTATTGGTCCACTGGATTTTTGCAGCACAGCTATGGCAACTGTAACAAAATTGAAGCTTAAGGCCAAAAATCACCTACACCTTATTGAGAAGTAGGTCCTGGGGAGTAGGGGAAGATACTTATGTCTCTTTAAGGTTGAACTGTAAGGCTAACAGTGCAACAAGCTAGATTAAACTGAAATTGAGTTGGTTGTTAGGTAGTATGTCATGTTGTTGAAAACCCAGTCACTATCTTTGCATGTTGTGTCAACCAAGTCTTCATTCTAAACCATTGTATAATTTCTTTGTTCATATGACACATGATGCAAACATGACCGTTTTGAATATTGTTAATCGGGATGTAGGTTTAGTGTATTAATGTAAACTCATGTAACAGAACAATAGGCAATTTTCATCTTAGAAATGTCTTTCCAGAAGATGTTATCAAGAATAACAATCTCTGTTTAACATTTAGATATGAGCTGACCAGGCTATATGTTATAGAATATGAATAATTAGAGTTTGTAGCCTAGCCAAATTTTGAAAAATATAGACAGAGTATATCAAGAATCATTTCTGTCCTCTGGGAAAATCACTGAATGAGAAGCTGGCATACTTTAGTTCCAGATTGAAGGTGGGTGGGTGGAAAATCTATTCCTTATTAGCAGGAATCTTTTGGCAGTCTAAATAACTGAAATCTTATGAACAAACTGGTCAATTTAAAATTAAATGAATGGTCTCTCACTGCCTCTATGTTCTTACCAGGGTAATCATAAAAGGTGATTTGTTTCAGCAACTCAATTAACTTCTACAAGTTGGCTCACTTGCAAAGCAGAGAGCTTTCAAGCTTCAAGAGTTTACCATAGTCATGTGTAAGCTGGCAGTTCAGGGTTTCTTTCTTTATTTTTCCTTTGAAGTCTATGAAGTGAGGACTTATTTGTTCTTTTCCTCCAAACTGCCAGATTCTTCTCTAAGCCAGTTTTAATTTAGGCATTACCATCTCTAGGACTTTGACACTTGGTTAGAACAATTACTTGATACCAGTGAAAGAAGAATGTAAGCTAGACTGAAAATCCAGACCAGTGAAATGTAAAATCTTGGAGCATCTGATTGGCCCTTTCTGCTTGAATTCACAAAACATGATAGGCTAAAATGTGGTTTGGTTATTTTGTTCCTCAATAGATTGATGGAACAATAGTTGGCTAATGACTGCTACTCATAACATATAGAACCATCAATTTGTCAGGAGAAATGAACTCTCAAGCTTCCTCCTTCTGTTATATATTCAAGATGGACAGTATTTAATATTTATTTGCTATGTATATGTAGGAGTGTGGGTCTATACATATGTTGTACATAGTATGTTTAGGTGTGTGTCATGTATGTGTTTCACTTTGAGAGCGGGCAACTCAATTTCATTTTTAATGTGTGCCGTTTTGCCCACAATAAAAAAAATAACAATAAAGGTTATCTTCTTATCTTATCTTATCTTATCTTATCTTATCTTATCTTATCTTATCTTATCTGATCTGATCTGATCTGATCTGATCTGATCTGATCTGATCTGATCTGATCTGATCTAAATGGCTTGTTTTGAACATCTAAATGAATAATTCAGCAAATCCTATGTTAATGTGTTCTGTTAAAGCAGGGGTCTTCAAACTTGGCCGTTTTATGACTTGTGGACTTCAACTCCCAGAATTCCTCAGCCAGGCATGCTGGCTGAGGAATTCTGGGAGTTGAAGTCCACAAGTCATAAAAGGGCCACATTTGAAGACCCCTGTGTTAAAGTAACCACTATGTTAGCAGTGATACTACTGATAATGGAGATTTGCCACCAAGAGCTACACTGAACATATTTTCTACTTTACAATATTTGAAGGCCAGTGCAATCCAAGTCCAGATTACGTACTGTGTACAGAGTTGTAAGAAGGAAGAGCAAGGGACTTTAAGTGGTAGTGGTACAAGGAAGGGATATTGGAACCAGATGTCCAAACCCTCAATCCTTAGAAGGAAGAGAGACCCAAACCCATCAAGGTTAACCTAAATAAAGTGAAATGGTATGCATTTGAATCTGAAAAGGAAGGAGCATTTTGAGACACATTGGTCTCTAAGTCTCAAATAGTCTAACTGCACTTTGGCCTGAAATTGTCCATCAACAGCATCTAGCTCAGTGTCTCTTAACCTTGGCAACCCTAAAATGTGTGGACTTCAACTCCCAGAATTCCCCAATCGGTACATTGGCTGGGGAATTCTGGGAGTTGAAGTTCACGCTTCTTAAAGTTGCCAAGGTTGAGAAACACTCATGTAGCGAGCTGGTCTCCTGTTCCCACCTCTAATATAACCTTGGTATTTCTCACCTTTAATATAAATTAACTTTCCCATATTTGTGCAGATCTGTTGATTCTTTCCTCCCTGATGTGGGGAGGCATATTTTATTTACCATAAAACAGCATGAGGTTGGGAGTGAGATGATTATGCTTAGATGTAGAATTTGGTTGCAGCATTTCTGGAGCCAGCCCTAACTTAAGACCGTGTAAAAGAAACAGGCACCATCTCAGAGCCCCAAATGGTATCTAAATAGATTGCATTACACTGTTACTTCATTATTCTTAAGAGATGGTCCCATGCCTTACTCAGCCTTGGTTTAATAATTGCTGTGTGATTTTGCATCTGAACTCATCAGTTTAGATTAAAATTGGACTGAATCCTTTCCCTGCATTCAACAATTTATTAATTTCCAATAGAAGAATTGGATGCTTGGTTTTTTTTTTTTTTTTTAAAAAGAATCAAACTATAGTAACATCACTCTGCAAGTTGCATGGTCACCTGACTATTGTCTGGTTGAGCTCTCCAAAAAATAAGCTTCTGTGCCTCTGTTCAGAAAGCACAAAAAAGGACTTCTTAAAAGGAAAAGCAAGGCAGGTTTTAAAAGAACAATGTTGGTCACCTAAAAAAAAAAAAAAAAGGAAAATTGCCTCTTTTTATCCCCCCCCCCGCCTTACAAGTTCTGGAAGACATTTTTACAATGTTCTCTTCTCTTCAATTTGCTTCCTTTTCTCAGTGTGATGATTTAAAGGCAAGGCAAGCTGTTCAGAAGAGCTCTAGGTTAGCCACAATGGAGTATGAAATGAACATTATCTAGGGGGCTTTTCCTGGGTAGTTTTACGTTTCCATTGAATGTGATTACAGCCCACAAAAAAAATTCTCCCCTGTGAACTCTAAGGAAATTATCAACATGATGACATTTGTCACCTCTTTTCAATAGTTCTCTTTTTTTTTTAAAGATAGGTGGCTTGGTTATCTTTGTAAAGTTATGCAAAGGAAGTTATAAAGCCTACAGATGGAAGCAAGACAGAACACCCTGGTACTTTGGTCAATGGAAGGTATAGTGTTCTGTAGTTCCACATAAAAACTGCATCTATTTTAATATATAGTAATTACCCCAGAACATATTTCTATCTCGGCTGATGATGAATGTCAGTCCTGACACAGCAGAAACACTTCGTGAGGCTTCATTATAATACAGCAGCACAAAAGTACTTGCTATTAAGTCTTGCCAGTAGCCACCACATCTGAAGATGCTTCATTTGGCCATTCTGAAGGCTACTAAATGCCTAGAATAATAGAACAGATTCTTCCAACTTGGTGCTGTTTAACTATCGGAATTCAGCTATCTTGGGCTCATAGGAATAATGTAAGAGAAGAGCACCACATTGAAAAAAGGTGCTACAGAAGCAGAAGCAGAACTTTTGGGAGATTAGCTTTTCCTTAAATGCTAAGCCACTAACTGCATAACTTTGTGTGACAGGTTATGGCTCAACTTTTTACTGAATGCCATATATGTATGCTTTATAAATTCAGAGATTTTGGGGTTTTGTTAAGGACTAAAAATCAAATTAGGATCGCCTTTGGCTTTGAGCATCTCCAACTGGGATCTTACTATCCTGGAAGAAAAAGAAATATGTACAAATTGGAAATGGTTAAATTTGCTATTAAAGAGGAAAATGTCCTTAAAATCCAGATTCTGGGTTGATTCTCCAAACACCTTCATTCTGGCATTATCTTTTCTTTTTGGAGTAAAAGGCATAGATGACAGGTGACCAATAGGCTAACACTAAGCTGGTGGATCCTGGATGTTATACATCACAATTTCCCCTAGTGTGATTTAACAACCCCCCCCCCCTTTATATAATTACTTGACCCTTGCAGTAGAAGTTAGGTGCAGTGTACAAATTCAACGTAATCTGGCAAGGAGGGCAGCTGAGATCAGAACCATGGATAGCTCTTGTTGAAGACTTTCTCCTCTCTGAATGTAGACTCATGTAATTTACCGGAGATAAACCCCCAAAAAGAATTTTCTGTTTTGCATGTTGAAGCTTAAGTAACAAAATAGATGTCTTTAGCTTTGTAGAGGCTTCAAGCACAGTCTTTTTGCCTCCCAGAACTTCTCCATTCTCCCAAAACGTGATCTGTCCCACCTCCTTTTCAAATAAGACATGACTTGGTCCATACAACTCTGCAGAATTTTCAAGTTGTACCCACTGCTCTTTCTCTCTGTGTCTGGATCTTTGTCCCATGCCCTATTTGGCCATAAGATATAGTGGTTGCCAAGTCTGGGTTGGAAGGAGCAAAGACTGAACACCACTCTGGTTCAGAAAGCCTAGCAGAAGAATAAAGAGCAAAAGACTACTGAAGGAAGACCAGAAAAACAAATGCATCCCATTGCTGCTTAAGCAAGGCACACTAGAAAAAGTGGCCAAGCCTGTTTGGCAGTTCTGCTAGTCCAAAGCCAAAAGGTTCTTCACAGTGGGACTGCATTTATGCAATTAGCCAGGAGGGGCAGTAATCAACCTCCATCTTTGTACTCAGCTGATGAAGAATGCACGAAAGAGGAAGTGTCCTACATCAGGGGTCCCCAACCCCCAGTCTGTGGCTCAGTACCGGTCCATGGCATGCCAGCAACTGGTCCGCACAAACAAGCAAAGCCCCATCTGTGAGATGCAGGCAGCACACAAAACCATGCACTCTCCGGTCCGTGGGAAAACCTTTCTCCATGGAACTGGTCCCTGGTGCCCAAAAGGTTGGGGACCTCTGTCCTACATGAATAACATACTCCATCATTTGAGCTGATGACGTTATTGGAATGTTATGACATTTAACAAATCCAAACATTCTCAATTAGTATTGTAGTAATGATACCTCTAAATAGGGGCATTGCTTGTCTCTGATTTGTATCTCAGAAAACTGAAGATTTGAGACAAGTGATAAGAAATTTAAATTTCTATTGAAGAACTGTGAATGAAAGAATTGTGGTCTCTCTCTCTCTCTCTCTCTCTCTCTTTCTTTCTTTCTTTCTTTCTTTCTTTCTTTCTTTCTCCTTCTTTCCTTCCTCAGGTATGTAAATGAGTTACAGTTGTATGCGAGTAGAAGACAGATACACATTTATGCCAAATAAATCTTAGGTATAGATCAAAAGATGCTTCTGTCTGATGTTGAAATAAAAGGATGCCTGCTATCTTTTTTCACTTTTTTCCCTCACTGTATTTTATTACAATGTATGGTTTTCCTTCAAACAATGGGTCTTCCAGCCAGGAAGTGTGTCTATTGTTAGATTAAGCAAAGCCATATGTGTATAGTTGAAATTCATAAAATGAAGTGATCCATCCACATAGAAACATGGTATGTACAAAAGGCTAGAAAAATAGGAAAAATAAAGACGAGAAGACAACTGCAGTTGCAGAAATAATAGGGAATACTCTGTCCTTATAGAATATAATTAGGAGGGGAGATGCTTTTTTATTATAGTCAACTAAAACCATGTGCAAAATTGTGCCTAAGAAGAAAGGAGATAAAACTAAGATGTGTCTGAATGAATACTCAGTTCTAGAAGTTAGCTTTAACTCCCATGTCCTTGACATAAACATATTCTCTTCTTCTCTCTCTCTCTCTCTGTCTCTCTCTCTCTCTCTCTCTGTCTCTCTCTCTCTCTCTCTCTCTCTCTCTCTCTCTTTCACAGTTTTCTCCTTAAGAATGCTTTGGTTCAGGAACCTTAATTAGAGACAAGGAGGTTGCCGATCATAAGGAAAAGGAAGTGATAACTTTGGAGTAAGTGAGAGAGAAAGAATAAGTATTGTTGCCATCATTATATCATTGAGAATCAGAAACTCTTGTTGATCTATTTCAAAACCTTCTCAGATCTACCAATGTCTAGTCTAAATGACAGGTTAAATGTTAATTTCCCAGTTCCTCATTCAGAGGGTAATAGTTTTAGCAACTCAGAATGAACTCATACTTCAGGGCTATTCTAGATGGAAAAGAGCAGAAAAATCCCAAGCTTGGTGATATTCTATAACACAGTGGCCCCTGGTCTTTTGGGCACCGGGGACCAGAGAGAGGTTTTTCCACAGACCAGAGGGGGCATGATTTGTGTGCTTCCTGCATCCTGCAGGTAGGGCTTTGCTTGTTTACATGGCCTGGTTTCTGTCATGTGGCAGCCCGGTGCCGGTTACGGACTGCAGGTTGGGGACCCCTGCTATAACACATTTTGTTTGACCACTAGCCATTACCAAAGCGAGAGACACACTCAGCCTTCAGGTTCATGTTCGGATCCCATGCATAACCTCCAACTCCTTGGATTGTCTAAATCAGTGGTTCTCACCACTTTTCTTCACCACGGATCGTCTTTAAATAACTTTTGTGGCTATGGGCCATGGCCACAGACGCCAAGACTTAAGATTTAAATCATAACATTTTTTCAAGCCTTCGCGCACCCCCTATGATGACATCACGACCGTCCAAGGGTCCACAGACCACAGGTTGAGAACCACTGGTCTAAATTCTTCTTGGGTTCTAGAGGTAAAAATTAGCCTTCTTTGTGTGCATGGCCATATGACACTATGTGTATGCCTCCTTCCATCCCAATGGAAAACAAAAAAAAAATGAGGATGAATTTGTAATTGCACACATGTCAGAATGGAGAGCAGGATGTTTATGGGGTCTTTATTGAACCTTGGTTTAGAAGATCCTTTTTTCCTTGTAAATAAAATGAAAGAAAGAATAGAAGAAGCTTTATTCTGCATCCTCTTTGGCATGGGACTTTTGTAAATCTTACCTAACATTCATCACTTTTATTTTTTTGTTCTCTGTTTCTCCGACGTACTACTTGCCGACATCCTGCTAGCCTATGATTGATGTACTTATTTCTGCTAAACTATCACTAACCAAGCATATCATTTTTATACAGTAAGTGTATATTCAATTTCTCTACAGTTTTGATTACTAAACTGTCTCAGCAGTGAAACCAGCACATAGGAGAGGGTTAGGAAGGTCCTGCTGAACTGTTGGAAGCAGTTTGATAAAAAAAAATGAAGGTCACATACTTTTCATCAGTGACTAAAATTTTAGCACAGAAGGTTGTGTTGTTGCTGATGCTGTTCCTCTCCCCCCCCCTCTCTAGCTTCCGTCTCTCACACAGTGACTTGAAGGCGATATAATAGAGATTCATTACAGGCAGGATACCCATTCATTTTTACCTTTAGTTTTCTCCCCTAGCTTTCCACGAAGTCTGTTTGAGCAGATTCTGCAAATCTTTACAGCACTAGAAAATGTCCAGTTTAGGGCTGTAGAAAGAAAGGGAGATTTCATTTAAAAAAAAAAGTTATCTAATCTGACACTAGAGCATCACTGATGACTGGTGGGCTGAATTCTTTCATACAGAGTCTCCTATCCCTACATTAAGATACTCCCAATTTCATATGAATACATTTTATATAATTATATGGGAGGAGAATTGTGGAATGGCTTGCCTTCAAAAGCTGTGGGTGCTCATTCACTGGGAAGTGTTCAAGAAGAGATCGGACAGGCATTTGTCCGAAATGATATACAGCCTTCTGCTTGAGCAGGGGGTTGGACTAGAAGACCTCCAAGGTCCCTCCCAACTCTGTTATTCTGTTATTCTGACAAATGTATATTGCAAACCCAAAGATGCTTTTTCACGAGGCAACTGGACTTTGTTTTTTTTTTAAAGACGTTTTGCTTCTCATTCAAAAAGCTTCTTCAGCTCAGAGCTGAAGAAGCTTCTTGGATGAGAAGCGAAATTCTTCAAAGAAAAACAAAGTCCAGTTGCCTTGTGAAAAAGCATCTTTGGGATAACTATGACCTGGATGATTGAGAATCTCGATAGACGTATATTGCAAACATACAACAGACTTTTATCCTGTTATTCTAACCAAATTGGGGCATGCCATTGTTTTAAAACTGAGGTTGTTAACATTTAATACAGGCACTCTTCACCTTTCCCAACCCTTTCTCTTCTTCCAAAACCGAGATGATCCCATACAGAATAAATATTAATCTCCCAGAGACCACAAAATTGTGTTTCTTTTTTAAAAAAGCAAATGCCTTCCTCATTCAAAACCATTTTCTGTTCTTCTTCTGTCTCTCTCTGTCTCTCTCTCTCCTCTGTCTGCCAAACCATGGCATCTGCGCCTGCTGCTCTTTAGTTCTTCCATCCAGCATGTTTTTCAACTTCCTAGGAACATTTGTAGTTCTTAAATCCAAAGGTCATATTTAACGTTAGAGGAGGGTTTTTTTTTTTAGTTTTTTTTTTTACTTCTTTTTGAGGGAAACAGGGGAGACTCAGATATTGCTGTTTGATTAGTTTTGTTTGGAAGAAGCCTTGGAAAGAGAGAAGCGATGGTAATAATAATAATAATAAAGTTGGAAGGGACCTTGGAGATCATCTAGTCCAACCCCCTGCTCAGGCAGGAAACCCTATACCATTTCAGACAAATGGCTGTCCAGTCTCTTCTTAAAAACTTCCAGTGTTGGAGCATTCACTGCTTCTGGAGGCAGGTTGTTCCACTGGTTAATTGTTCTAACTGTCAGGAAGTTTCTCCTTAGTTCTAGGTTGCTTCTCTCCTTGATCAGTTTCCATCCGTTGCTTCTTGTCTGTTCTGCCTTCAGGCGCCTTGGAAAATAGCTTCACTCCCTCTTCTTGTGGCAGCCCCTGAGATATTGGAGCACTGCTATCATGTCCCCCCTCGTCCTTCTCTTCATTAAACTAGACATACCCAATTCCAGCAGCCGTTCCTTATATGTTTTAGCCTCCAGTCCCCTAATCATCTTTGTTGCCCTTCTCTGTACTCTTTCTAGAGTCTCAACATCTTTTTTACATCGTGGTGACCAAAACTGGATGCAGTATTCCAAGTGTGGCCTTACCAAGGCATTGTAAAGTGGTATTAATACTTCACGTGATCTTGATTCTATCCCTCTGTTAATGCAGCCTAGCACTGTGTTGGCCTTTTTGGCAGCTGCAGCACACTGCTGGCTCATATTTAAGTGATTGCCCACTAGGACTCCGAGATCCCTCTCACAGTTACTACTATTGAGCAAGGTACCCCCTATACTATACCTGTACATTTGGTTTTTCTTGCCTAAATGTAGAACCTTACTTTTTTCACCATTGAATTTCATTTTGTTAGATAGTGCCCAGTGTTCAAGTCTGTCCAGATCCTCCTGTATCTTAAGTGTTCGTTTCTGCTGAGAATGATAGATCGACGTTTTCCTAATTCCTCTTTGAACCTCTTGTATCTTTGATTTTCAAGTGTTTCAGCCCACGGTCACTCAAATTCTGCTTAATATCTTGAGGTAGTGTTAAATCAAGAGTTAATAACTTCTTTTCTGAACCACTTTGTGCACAGAAGGAGACTCAGTGCCTGTGCATTGTCCATTCACAGCATGAGAAGGAAGCAGGTTTTTTTTTAAAGCTCAGCCTGTGTGTAAAGTCTGCTAGATTTCTTCTAAAGAGAATCACTGGACATAAATGCAATCCTCAAAATTCTTGTGAATTATAGATGATGTTTTTATGCAGAGCAGTGATGAACTTTTTCAGCTATTTTCTTCTTCTCCCACTACTTCTCAGTGTTTTCAAGCCATGTCCTAAACTTCAAATGCCAAAACTGAATTCAGGAATTCTATGAAAAGTCTCAGTCATCCAGGTCATGGTTGTCCCAAAGGTGCTTTTTCAAGAGGCAACTGGACTTCCTTTGTTTTCCTTGAAGATGTTTCGTTTCTCATCACTTCTGAGGAAGCTTCTTGGATGAGAAATGAAACTTCTTCAGGTAAAACAAGAAAGTCCAGTTGCCTCTTGAAAAAGCACCTTTGGGTTGCTCACTCTGGAAGTTATTCCAACAACTTGATTGGCATTTCTCTGATTCAAATTCAAAAATAGATTCTCTGCACCTGAAGTGTCCAGTTTCAGAATTTATCTATAAACGCAAACTGAATCATAAGGCATACTAAAGAAAGAAGCAGAGGACTGGGCACCCTCAGATACATTGCTGAAAATTCTTGAAATTGAATGTCTCTGGAGATTCTCAGTCATCCAAATCATGGCTGTCCCAAAGGTGCTTTTTCAAAAGGCAACTGGACTTTCTTGGTTTTTCCTTGAAGACGTTTCACTTCTCATCCAAGAAGCTTTTTTAGTTCTGACTGAATGGTGGAGGATGGAAGGATTTATATTCCTTGCAGTCATCTGGTCATTAGCACTCTCTCTCAGAATCATTGAGGCCACTTGGAGGTTTATTTGTGCCCTCAGGGTCACCTGAATAGTGCAAATGGGTGTGGAACTTTCTTGGAGCTGCTGAAAGGACTGGATGAATGTAAAGGAATATAAATCCTTCTATTCTCCACCATTCAATCGGAACTGAAGAAGCTTCTTGGATGAGAAGCAAAACGTTTTCAAGGAAATCTTGGAGTCCTAGTGGACAATCCCGTAAATATGAGCCAGCCGTGGGCTGCAGCTGCCAAAAAAGCCAACACAGTGCTAGGCTGCATTATCAGAGGGATATAATCAAGATCACATGAAGTATTAATACCACTTTACCATTTAGAAAGGAGAAGGCTTTGCTGGGACCACCTAAGATCCAGACTCCAAAAGAAAGCAAGTGCAGAACCTGTTTGGAGGAGGAATTTGAGAGGTTTGAGAGACGAAATGAATTGCTAGTTCACACTTTGGCTCCAACCATCCTGTTGGGTTGTCAAAGCCCTAGAAGGGATGTTGAAGGGCTAAACATTCATTGCTCCACTACAGAATTTAACAGTTGGACTTCTTTGTAGAGTCTATTTGACATACTGGTTCACCAGTTGGGTAGGTATAGCTTGGAGACAATAAAATTGGTCGTGCTGGTTTTAAAAAGGTGCAGTATAGGAAGAGGAGCCATTAAATAATACTCTGGGGATGTTGTGTGCAGCAAAAATGGAAAATTCCATTCAAATAAATGAATAATAAACAAACAAGAAACCACTTCAATGGATTTAGAATGAAACGTTGTGTTTTAAGGCAGCCTAAAGCCTATAGTCTCTCGTGATTTACTTTTGGATCCCATGACTTATCAGAATCTTAAGTCTTTAACATTTCTGTCCTGTATTATTTTACTCTTGGAGTAAAATAAAATAAAATAAAATAAAATGTAACAATATTTCTGCAGTCAACATTGGTTTTAAGGCATTTGTTCACAGCTACAGAGGATGAGCGGTACATCTTATGATACAGGGGAAAAATACATTTGTTAAGGTTGTAAAACAATTAAGGGATCTTGGAGCACTATATAATTCTTTTATTTCATGCTACAAGAATGACATATTAATTATCAGTGAACTAATCTATCATTCAGATCTATTCATTTTTTACGTACATTTTAAGCTTTCATGAAGTTGAGAAAAAATTGTAGGGCTGTATGTTTGAAAGAGTATGTGTACATGTATATGTGTGTAAATACACCCCCACTTATCAAAAAAAAAGTTACATTACATATGCACATATACACAACCCTTGACAAGTGTCATGTGCGTCTACCTCTCATTATAACAAGAATAATTTACAATGAAGAATACCAGACACACGTCTTTTGTAACATATATTGAAATAATTCACTTCCTGTTAGCTGTATTGAATTTTTAATCCTCTATATATTTATCGTGAAGTGTAACAAATTACTTATAGCACACAAAAGCTTATGGCATACGATTACCCTTAATTAATGGGTAAGTGCAAGCCTTTATTATTCAATGAAACTAATTTATTATCTTAATTCTCTGATGTTCGGTTCCACGTTTCTATCGAGACCATTGTTCGCACCATGGTAACCAGCCGCAGCCATACGTAAGAGTGTGTGTGTGTGTGTCTCTTTATGACCTACACCACCTAATTAGATTGTATTGTTATCTCCAAACTATGGAGCAAACGGACTGCGCAGTCCTGCCGTACTTGTAAGGAAATGGAGGCCCTGGGCACAGGTTTCGTGGATAACTAGTGGGTTCCCATCTTCTTTTCTCTGCATTCCAACAACTCTATTATTTCCCCAGCTCTTATTTTCTCCTTGATTCTTTTGTCTGTGTTTCTCCCTCCCCCCCCCCCTTGCATCACCACATCTCTGCCTTGGTGTGATTGCACACTTGCCTTACCTGTTCCTTGTCTCGTCTATTAGACACAGCTAGTTACCTGAAAGGAAGTGAAAAGAGCTGCAAGGTGCCTAGTCAAGAGTTTCCCCAGTTAATTGCTAGTCCTAATAGGCACCATTAGCCACTACAAGCCCTTTGAGATGGCCCTGAGCTCCTCTCAGGTAACAGCCATCACCAGATAAAGGCTGAAATACGCTCCATTTAGAGAGACACTTGCAGACAGGAATGTCACAGGCTGCCAATTATGTTCTGCCTGTACACAGTCACTTCCAAGCGATAGCAAGATACATACACCGAGAGCTCAAGGAATGAGCTGTGTACTAACTCAACCTACAAATACACAGGGGCTTAGGAGGAGGCACCTTCTTTTCAAATTAGCCTCCGTCGAATTTCAATTATCATGTTTTGGTTATGGCCCTTTGCCTCAGTCTTTCACACATATCCAAACAGTCAACCCAACATCATTGGGTAAGGCCACATTGGGCCTGGAGAGACTTGTTGTATCTGAGCAGCTGAAGGAATATCCACACTCACGGTGGTGTGTAAGGGACCCATCTTTCTTAAAGGAACATATCTATCCTTTGTGGCTTTTGGCCTGCTGAATTAGAGAAATGGAAGCAGGTGCTGTCATACTCTCAGCGGTTATTTCTAAACTAAAATTTAAGGTTTAATCTGTTAGGGGAAAAGGTCAAAGAAATGACAGGGAGACTAGCAAATCTTCTGTAAAGGATGGCCCTTCATAGCCATAAATGCAGTTCCATCTTCTTCATCTTCCTTCTTCCATCTGGAGTTTGAGGTAGGGACCTGATGTTACCTTTACCTGCCTCACTTTGAATTATTATTAGCTTTTTGTATTCTTCTGTACAAGCACCTGGCTCCTAAAAAATGAGGACCCGCCCCTCTTTTGCAGCTTTGTGATTTTTGACATGTGCACAGTTGAAGAACAACATGGATTCACATTGGTCAAGTGGCATCCCATTTTTTTTTCCGTTCAACGGTGTCCAATTCTCTACAGTTGTGTCCAAGTCTCAACAGGTTTTTTTGACAAGGATTCTCAGAAATGGTTTGCCATTGCCTCTTTTCTACTATTTTACTTCAACAGAAGTCAAATCTGAGCTTAGGCCCAGGGCTATGAAAATGAGCTGAAATGCCTCTTTCTGACACTGCTGTTAAACCCTTCAACTCTGCACCTTACCTGCATTCACACAACGTAGTGAAGAGATAAGAAAAATCCAGGAATTTTAAAATAAAACCAAGCGAACCTCAAAAAAAAAAAAAAGTGCCTCTGTCTTTCTACCCATGAAACGGTAAGCAATCTAAGCACTGTTTTCACAGAAATGTGGCAGCTTCCTCTCTTGGAAGAGGATATTATTTTTCAATCTTTTAAGAAACTTCACTCACACCAAACAGAAAATCTTGGAAACCCTACAGCAAGCATTTTGGGTCTGCTGCCAACAATATTTTCCCTAAGATTGTCAGAAATCATACCTACGTCAGGAAATATACAGAGTGTTTTATTTGAAAACTGTTTATTACTCTATGTTCGCCATATGGTGGTGATGAGACAGTCTTGGTTCCTCACCAATGCCAGATTTGCAGTACCCATCATCAGAGCTTCAGAAAGAACAGACGAGAATTTGACAGAGAAATACACTCTTTCACTTGCTTTGTGGGAAATCCCTGAAACCCAAAGCTTAAAGGCCTAAATTTATCAGTGCTACCTTTCGTTGTAGGGGATTTTTGGTATGGAGACCTTGCTGTACATGGATGGCATCAATCCACATGATCAGAGATACTTATGACTCTAACTCTTTGCTGCCATCTCATGGCTGTCCAGATTTTTGTAGGTGGTCCTACAAGTTGGTATTTTCAACCCTTGCGACTTGTCATCCAGCCTTTGTTTTTCTTCCAGGCTAACATACCATTGCAGGTAGTCCTCAACTTACAACAATTCATTCAGTGACCGTTCAAAGTTACAACAGCACTGCCAAAACGACGTATGACCATCTTTCACACTTGCAACCGTTGCAGCATCCTCTGGGTCACGTGATCAAAATTCAGATGCTTGGCAACTGACTCGTATTTACGATGGTTGTAGTGTCCAAGAGTCCCGTGATCCCCTTTTGCAACCTTCTGACAAGATGGAGAAGCCAGATTCACTTAACAACCATGTTACTAACTTAACAAGTGAAGTGATTCACTAAACAAATGTGGCAAGAAAGGTCATAAGATGGGGCAAAATTCACTTAACCGATGTCTCACTTAGCAACAGAAATTGGGACCTCAATTGTGGTTGTAAGTCAAGGATTACCTGTAATGTTTAGAGCAAAAGGAAAATTGGGCAAACAAGTTTGTGGAATAGACATATTTGCCCCAACTGTACAGAGATTTCAAGAGTTGTCAGGATAGTCCTCTATGTTAAGAGCTTCTCAATTTGAAGGCATATATTATACCTTTTCTCAATATAATATAAATCACGAGAAGAAAAATAGAAGTAATATTTAGGAAGAAAGGGATTTTCTTATCCCAACACAATATTTTGCTCAGGGCTATCTATGTTAGGACAGTGGTGGCTCCATTTTTGAGAATGGGTGGATGGTTGAAAGAGTTGAAAATAATAGCTTAAATCCATAATATCAATTTGGATCTCGATCTATTTCAGACTCCAAAATTTACAGTCCTTAGTTCTAATCCTTGCAATCCTTCTTGGGGCTGAAAAAATGGTTGATGGCAGGCTGCCCACTTTTTCTATCACAGCTTTACCCAGACTGGTCACACTTCTTAGGATTTTTTAGGCAGCAGTTTTTTCTAATCTACTTGGACGTGCCAAGGATTTTGCAAGCAAAGCATTTAAGCTGAAGGCTGTTTTTGTACATACACCATCAGCCTGTAGTTTGCTGGTCACCGGATCATGTTCATTTACAATAAAAGTAGTTATAGTTACCTTTCTGTTAAATTATAATCTTTCCCTCTGCATACAAACCTGCATGTGTAAATATTATACCAAACAATATGCTTTCTCTTTGCTTCTTGGCAATATGGAAGTAGTGTCTTAGCCAATGGAGATAGCAGGATGTAGCTGATTTGGCCTGAATATTGTTGAACTGCTAGGAAATCTCACAAGGCCATAGCCTAGATTGGAAAGTTGTAAAAAAAATAATAATCCAGAAGATGACAACGTTTAAACCAGTTCTAAATTGTCCATAAAACAATTGACCATGGAGTCTCTAGTTGACTTGAGGGAGTCTATACCATTAAGGAGCCATGCTACTATAATGGCTGTTAGTTCTTCTTTGCCTTTTATCAATCATTTTCTGCCTCCTTCTAGGTGACAGAAAGATAAAAGCAGAAAGATGCATGACACTGCACAGAGATGACTACAGTTTCATTTATGTCACAACCAAGGCCACAGTCTAGTGTAGCTTCCTTAAAATAATAGTAATCCATTTCTAGCAGTCACCATACTTTGATCAACAGCAGCTGCAGTCTGTTGTTTCTTAAGATAATGGATCTGATCCAAGACTTATTTATGCCTAGCCTAACTGAAGCATGACTAACTTTAAACAGCATCCAACAGAACAGTTCCACTGAATTAAACAGGACTAATCCTGAATAATGACTTGAGGATAGGAGCTGATGTGAATAAGGAACCAGGGTCCTTTAGAGAGGAGGGGAAAAAATGAGACTATTTATTTATGTTTTATGTCATTTATATGCTACTTTGAGTCACCTGAGCACCTATGTGATCCTTTGAGGTTCCGTGTCTTCTATATGTTTGTACTGAAAGTCTGTGGATTTTAGAAAGAGAAAATGAGAGAGTTGGTTTAATGTCTTCTTTTATTTTCCTTGTTTCCTGGTTCTTTCCATTGTTTTAGAACATTTTAAAAGACTTGGTCGTCTGTCTTGTGTTGCTGTGGAATCCACTGTTGACTGAACGAACTGGATAAACACGAGATGAACAATGTAGTTAGCTCTCTGGCATCTTTGAGGCAAAGATTATGGTGGTACATGAATCACTAATGTGCATTGTGGCCACTGAACGCTACCAAGATGGAAGGCGTAAAGGCCCAATGTCTTTCCTAAATCAACTCTCAATGTTTCAATGACAAACTAGAATCTTAACCCACCACTTTTTAAGCTACTGCTTTTTCTCACTTGGGCTTCTGTAAATCAACACACTTACCGGTTGAACTCAGGCAACACACTCAACAGTGTGGTAAATGAAAGACCACGAGGCTGCATTTGTACAATATGCTAAGCTTGATGTCTTATTGTTATTGTATTGGTGATTGATGAGTCTTCATCATATTGTGCCCATCCTGAAAATGGGTTTATTCAGTACAAGGTAGTCCTCAACTTAAAATAGTTCATTTAGTGATCATTCAAAGTGACAACATCACTTACGACCATTTTTCACACTTATGACCATTGCAGCATCCCCATGGACATGTGATTCTAAATTCAGACACTTGGCAACTGACTCGTATTTATGACTGTTGCAGTGTCGTGGGATCAGGTGATCACGTTTTATGACCTTCTGACAACGTTTATATTTTATTGTGTGTTACTAATCTAGGGGAAATGTTAATATATATTGCTACTCCGTGTATGATATGCCATACTCTAAATAATAATTATATAATTACATATAATTATATAGTAATAAAATATATAATAATTTATATTATATTATCAAATAATATAATAAACTATTATATCGTTTATTATAATAATAAACTATTCCATTCCATTGTATTCTATGAATTTCTTTCATCAGCCTCAGATTCATAGTCTCTAAATTCAGAAGACCTGATTTTTGTGCTGTTTTTATTTTCTCATGAGCAAAAGTTCCTAGTCCATTTTAATAAAGGAAAATTTGTCCAGAGGGCTGTGGACAATGCAGAACTTTTTAACCTGAATGGTTAGAGCCATTGGAAACAAGCACTGTGTATTGATTGGTGTTTGGGCCAAAGCACTGCTTATTGCAATAGTGTTAAGCACACGGACACAGGAATACACACATACACACACACACACACACACACAGAGAAATCCACATGCACAAACAGAATCAATGAGAGAGGGGAGCCTCATGGTATTTTCATTAGACACTGCAAGTTGCATTGAATTTACAATAATAATTAGACACCTCGTGAAATATCTAAGAAGAGTTGAGCGTATTTCACTCACGATCCAATGAATTCTTCAAGTATGCAGATCCCCACACGAAAAACAAAGCACCTTTGAGTATTAAATTAACAAAGTGAACGGGCACACATTTTTGTATTTCATTTTTACGGATGCATTTGCAACCAAATTAGCAACTAGATTTTTCTCCAGTATAAATTAAAAAAAAAAATCCTTGCACTTTCCTATTAATTAAGAATAATGTTATGCCATAAGCTTTTCTGGGATAATTTGTTACTCTTCACTATAATAAATATACAGCAGATTAAACATTCACAGCATCTTATATACATAAATTCATGGCATACAATCTGCTGGCCAGCCTCCATTCACTTTATGCAGGCCCCCTTCCCTTAAAGAGAATTTCAGTCAAAGAGAACAGAGGTGTGCATATTAAGGATATTATGGTATCAGAAAACAAAAACCTGGGAGGCAAAGGTTTCTGGATCAGCTTTACTCTTAGGTAGAAGAGATGTGTGCCTCAGATATGAGGTCTGTGGAGACTCTCAATCATCCAGGTCATGGTTGTCCCAAAGTTGCTTCTTCAGGAGGCAACTGAACTTCCTTGTTTTTCTTTGAAGACGTTTCGCTTCTCATCCAAGAAGCTTCTTCAGCTCTGACCGGATGGTGGGGAGAGCTGAAGAAGCTTCTTGGATAAAAAGCGAAACGTCTTCAAAGACAAAAAAGAAAGTCCAATTGCCTCGTGAAAAAGCACTTTTGGGACTCAAATGTTTCAGGGTTGGGTAGAACCTACAAAAATAGCCCTGATGCTATACTATATGTCCCGCACCTGGTAAGCAGTTTTTCCTCTCCTCAAGCATAGTTGATTATTTTATCTTTCAGCTTTGGGAATAAAAGCTCTTGGATCCAGCCCAGCATATAGGCAGTCCTCAACTTATGATCACAATTGAGCCCAATATTTTTGTGGCTAAGCGAGACATTTGTTAAGTGAATTTTGCCCCATTTTACGACCTTTCTTGACACCCTGGTTAAGTGAATCACTGCAGCTGTTAAGTTAATAACACGGTTGTTAAGTGAATCCGGCTTCTCCATTGATTTTGTTTGTCAGAAGGTCGCAAAAGGGGATCACGTGACCCCGGGACGCTGCGATCGTCATAAATATGAGTCAGTTGCCAAGCATCTGCATTTGATCATGTGACCATGGGGATGCTGCAATAGTCGTAAGAGTGAAAAACGGTCATAAGTCACTTTTTTCAGCGCTGTCGTAACTTCGAACGGTCACTGAGTGAACTGTTGTGACTCAAGGACTACCTGTACTCAGTCTAGATTTGCTATCCATTTTTTTTTCGCTTAAAGAGATAGTTCTCTCTTTTGTTTTTCAAAAAAAAACTTTAAAGAGGCATTATTTTGGATGGGACGAGGTTTAAGAGAAAACTAGAACTGGTTCTGCAGCAGGAGTGAAATAATCTGAGTGTATTTCTCTCTCTCTCTCTTCTCTCTGTCTCCTCTCTCTTCTCTCTTCTCTCTTCTCTCTTCTCTCTCTCTTCTCTCTCTCTCCTCTCTCTCTCTTCTCTCTTTCTTTCTTTCTTTCCTGTCTCCCTCCCTCTTATTCTTATTAACCCATCATAAGAGTGGAGGGGGTCGTCTATATAGGCAGTATCTGGGGGAGAGGTGTAAGAAAACCTGTCTCTTTTCTGAACCAAGACGTTCATTGAGGGAGACACTGGGGAAAGCTCCCATCCCCTCTTGCAGTTGTGAGTCTCTCCAGGGATTGCCACTTCACTCTGCAGACTCCAGAGCAATGCCATTCTGAAACGTGATGTCAGTTGCGCCGAGCATTTCTTAATGCTTAGCTTGGGACTTTGGAGCCGAGACAGACAGACAACATATGAAATTTAACAGGAGGTGAACCAAGCTGCTTAACTCCTGACTATACATTGTTCAGTATTACTGGCTGAAGAGGAGCTTAATTGAGCATGAGATACATAATCTTCTAAATGATTAAAATTCAGTAGTAACTGAGTTTTTGGCTACGCATGTCAAATATCTCACACTGCTGTAAGGATGGTGAAGAAATTCATTTGGTTCACCTCTCTGTGGGTGAACTTGCCAAATTCATATTTCCCCTTGGTGGACTTCTCACACTATAAAAATCCACCCCTTGCCTCATTTGCGAGTACAGCTCACCATTTCAATAAAAAACCACCCAGGAAACAGGCTAGAGTGGCCACAAAATGCTTTCTGGGGAAAAAAAACTTCATTAAGAAACACAAATGCATTTGCTTGATAGGAAAGGTATAACCAGTAATAGGAAATATTAAGAAAAGTGCCTGCCAAAATTCACGAACGTGTCGTGCAGTTAAAAAAGTCACAGACTGATTAAGAGACAGACTGAAAAGAACTTAGAAAAATGCTAGAAAAATGTGGAACTGAAATTGATTTCTTTTTAAAAAAAAAAATCTATTTGCTGAAGATAATTTGTGTTTAGGTGTCCTTAAAGTGTAATGAGAACAGGCTGCAATGCAAGAGACTGACCTTATATTGAGTTAGAACATGGCTACACCCATTTATTGTCTACAACGTCCCAGGGAACGGTTTTTAAAGATTTTTGTCAACAGCTGACCTGTGCCAGGAAAAAAAATCTTGATTTTTGCATATAAATCAAGGGCACTGAGATATGGAATTTTCTCAATGATATGATGGGTCCATTTCCAGAATCTGATATTGCAAACTGTATATGTACCACAATCCAAATGCTAATTTAACCACTAGTTTAACTTTTTTCCTGTTCGAGGACCTTTTCCACATAAAAAAGAAAATAGCAACAAATTGTTGTTGTTGTTAGTTGCGAAGTCGTGTCCCACCCATCGCGACCCCATGGACAACGTTCCTCCAGGCCTTCCTGTCCTCTACCATCTTCTGGAGTCCATTTAAGCTCCCGCCTACTGCCTCAGTGACTCCATCCAGCCATCTCATTCTCTGTCGTCCCCTTCTTCTCTTGCCCTCCATCTTTCCCAGCATCAGGCTCTTCTCCAGTGAGTCCTTCCTTCTCATTAGGTGGCCAAAGTACTTGAGTTTCAACTTCAGTATCTGGCCTTCTAAAGAGCAGTCGGGGTTGATCTCCTCTAGGACTGACCGGTTTGATCGCCTTGCAGTCCAGGGGACTCGCAAGAGTCTTCTCCAGCACCAGAGTTCAAAGGCAACAAATAACGTGGGCATATTTGTCCATCGGAAAGAAAGCTATGCAAATATTTTTATAGTAAATAGATTAAGAATCCAGAGATTTAGACAGGTGTGGTGATAACATTGTCATCTTCCAAAATAGCTAAACTTTCCAAGTTATTACTAAGTGCAAAACCTATTTCTCAAAGAAAGGGACAAGCAGTAGGTGGAAAGTATGTATTTAATGCACTGTGTTGATTTCTGAATAATCTTTGCTCCCTAAAACAACCTAGTATCCTCACCTTAAAAGATGTTTTGACAAAGGAAAGCACAGTTTTTATTAATCTCTTGCTAATACAATTTAGACGCTGTGAATATAAATAAGGAGCTTGTTTGTACGATATAAAAATATGGGCAACCTTTTAGCAATTTAAATGAATCCACCTTTTTAGGCGTGAAAATAAAAGAGATTGGATGAAGAGGAGGAACTGTAGGATCTAATTAAATCAGGTTAAATTTTGCTTCTGATAAAACATCTGCCAGATTCATCAAGGAAAAAAACATCTCAAATGGTTTCTTAGTGTATGGTTAAAAAAAAAAAAGGCTGGTGCCAGGTTGGGTGGGTTAGTTCAGAAAAAACTATATCTTTGAGTTGACCGTGCTTCTCCCATCCCTTGTTTTATTGGCTTTCATTCTTGCCATCTTGAACTTTGATCTTATGGGGGGTCCTTGATGCTCTCTGAGGTTGGTTGTTTTCTTGTAGACATTTCATTACCCAACTAGGTAACATCATCAATGCTAGAAGAGAAGGGGGGTTGTTCTCTGTTTATATATAAGGCTTGCCTTGTCAGTGTTAGATCTCATCAGCCATCACTGATGAAGCAGTTTCTAAAATGGTCAGCAATTAGATTAAAATGTATGGTAGGGATAATGGTAATATCATTCTTCCTTCTGGGAGAGCCATGAACAATTCACTTAGATGTTGTTTTCTCCCAGGAATGTGCTGTGTTTCAGATAAGAACTAAGATCTGCAGCTTTACCTTGAAATTTCATTGGGACGGGAAATAAGGATGCTCTCTCAGGGTTGAATCACACATCTATTTCTCTCAGATGAACTCAAGGTTTTCTTAACCATAAACTCAACAGGGATTTTTAAGGATGATTCTTAAAGCCTGTTAGACCTTATGTATCTTCAACATCCGAGTAATGTGCCCTGTCTGTTATAAAAATGAAAAGGATTGTGCATTTCTAACTACCACAAACGGTTAAAAGATGATGTGACGTGCAGCTTTCTTGGGACAATAGACAATGAACTTATTGTTTGCAGGCAATGTCAGATTGACAAAAGCTGCTAATCCTTTCAAATGTAAAGACAAGATTTATTGACCAGAAAGAGAACTGGTCCAGATTTAAGGCCATAAATTTAACTGAGCCAGATTTAATGACATTAGGGTGAAGTCCTCCAGGGTGTGGGAAGAGAGCAGATGCATTCACTCTAGCAAGAGTGAACATATTGTTTGACAGAGGTACATATACTGATATTATTCAAGTTTATTTTGGTCACAAATCAATTCAACTGCCATGACCTGTTCGTTGGACTCTTGAAGGACCTGAGAATCCTTTTGAAGTTATCCAGGGTTCAGCAACAAAGATTACAAGTAGCCTGCATAAGAAAATCTTTTTAGGGACAAGTTGAAATTGGGTGTATTAAAATAAAGGAGAAAAAGGCGATGATTAAGGGATCCAATGCTAGCTATCTTCAACTATTGTCATATGGAATATTGTTCATTTTTGTTTAAGAGGGTGTAACTCAAATTGTTAGAGTCAAATTAGAAATGACAAGAGTTCAGTTAAAGGATATGTAGATATTTTTTTTTTGATGATGTTGTTGTTGATGATGATAGGAACTGTTCAATAGTGGAAAAATACCATCTGCTAATGATTCCCAATAAGGACACAGTTTCTGATACAGTCTTGATCACCTTGTAATGGTCAACAAGGATTTCCTGTAATAAACAATTTCATTTTTCATCCCTTGCAAACAAATGTCTTTCACATGTCCCAGATTTATCTCACTTTATAACCATCAAAAAAAAATCAGGTGAGAAAATGCTTGAATCTCCCTAGTCCTAATGCTATTCTCTCCCCCTACCTCTCTGCTTCCACCCAACATCCCTTTGCTAGAGTACAGATCCTTCACTGGCTTCAAAAGACCCCAAATGACAAGTTGCTTCATTGAATGAATTTTTGTTTGCATAACTCTCTATCAGGTGAGAGATGTTGCATGTAACCTAACATCCCAATCAATAGTTAAGGGGTGCTGTAGAATCCTTGAGAAGGAACAGCCTGGAAATGAAAACTCACAAAGGATATGCTTCTGTCTGCTGAAGAGAAAAAAAGACAAAAACACACACCATAGCCTCAGTTTATGTGTAAATTGGACGCATTTTCACACAGGGCCCCAATTATCTAAAAAGGGTTTAACATATTTATATTGATAAGCTTAAGAATGTTGATCTGTAACTCTGGGATGATCTATTTACGATTCACTTCCCAAAAGACCAGAAGGAATAATTGGAAAGCTTCCAGGATATCAAAAAAATAAAAGCAGCCGTGGTGGTGGGGTGTTTTTTTTGGGGGGGGAGGGTTGGGGGGGCTGGGAAAACAGGAAACAAAAAGAAAACTGCAGTACAAGGTCTGGTTTTTGCTGAAACAACTTGACAATTACAAAATCCCTTCCCAAAGGCAGAAGCAATGCCATGCAATTAGAAGGACGGATCCCTCTCCAAGTGTCCTCCAGAGAAGAAAAAATAAAATAAAATTGCAATGATGAGATTTTGAGAGAGGGGTCTCGATAGACTCAGTCACAGGTTGATATCCAGAGAAGCTGAGCTGAGTAGCTTGATTTTCTGCATGACAACTCAGACTTGACCACGTTGGGGTGATCCTCGACTTACGATAACAGTTGAGTGCTAAATTTCTGCTGCTAAGCAAAAGAGTTGCTTAGTGAATTTTGCCCCATTTTACGACCATTTTTTTTTTGCCACAGTTGTTCAGTGAATCATTGCAGTTGTTAAGTTAGTAACATAGTTAAGTGAAACTGGCTTCCCCCTTGACTTTGCTTGTCAGAAGGTGGCCAAAGGTGATCATATGACCCTGGGACACGGCAACGGTCATAAACACATGCCCGTTGCCTGGATTTTGATCACATGACCCTGGGGATACTACAAAGGTTGCAAGTGTGAAAAATGGTCATATGTCACTCTTTTCAGACTGTTGCAACGTCACTGAATGAATGGTTGTCAGTCAAGGACTGCTTGTACTCTAAAAAAATGTACACACGTCCCCCTATCACAAAGAGACATTTCTGAAAACAAATAGCATTTACCTTTCCCATTTCTTTTAACTAATCCACATTGATTAAATTAATTTTGTGGCACTTTTCTCTTCCTAAATTATTATCTTAATTCGATGACTTTCCCAAAGTTGTGGTCTTTAAGTAGTAACGGATTCTGTTTTAAAAACCAGAAACGTAAGGCCGCGAAAAGAACGGCTAATACTGCAGGCAATCGGTATTCCAATATTTCTTTCTCAAGCCCTGATTGGATTTTGTCACTTTTTTTATGAATTAGTTTTATTTTCGACAATCAGTTCTCAATCTAGAAGAGAAGGCAAGGAAGTGTGCCCAAGGGGATGCCTATGAATTGTAGTAAGAGCCAGGTAGGGGAAAAAAATGTATTGCAAAAAAAGCTAGATAATAACAGCTTCCTTATACATCAATACTATATCTAAAGGCATTTGCAAAAACAGTTCTTCTTTTCTCACCCATCTTTCTCGCCTTCACTCGCTCCTCTCTCCAAAACTTTTAGCATCAGCAACAGGATTTCTCACTAGATCAGGAGAACGTATATCATAATTTTATTTTGTGCAAGGTTATGTTATTGCTGCAAGCGCACTTAGGAGGAGGAGATGGGAATTTGTGATCTTCCATATGTCATTGGATCCCGGGTCTCATCAGCCCTGGCAGAGAAGAAGAATGACAATGGCAATCCTAGCTGTATATTTATTTTCCTCCTATTCTCTGGAGAACCTTTAAGAGTCATCTTTAGGGACATCTGCAGGATCCAGAGCTTTTTTCTCTCTCCCCAAAATGGTGAGACCAGGACTGCATCATCACAATCCAAGCTCTATCCCACTTGAACATGGGTGAGATGTTAGCATCCAGGTAGAGCTTGCGTTACGATGATGGAATTTTGCTTTTATCATTTAATTCCTCTCTGTCCGCCTGTGGACCTATCTGACCATATTCAATCACAATTTATTTTGCAGCCCTAATAATAGCCTTGTACTGAGAAACGCAATTCATGGTATTTTTATTGGGTGAAAGGATCTGCTTCCTTATTCTGGTGATGGCCATGCTGCTTAATACCTCTAAAAAGTATAGTTCCAAAGACTTGTGTAGGTCGAGCAGATTGTGGAGTAATCTTTATTTTGAGTAGCATAATATCGGCACTTACATAATCGAAGCCAAAAACTGAATTCCCCTCCCCTGAGCACATAGTATCAAAGCACAATTCCCTCCTCCAATTAACAGTCATAGATCACATTCCCCAATTAGCTTGAAGCGCGGGCTTTCTCTCCAGCTCTCCAGCCCGCCAATTCCTTATCAGCTCTGGTTACAATAACCTTGTTTCTCATGCTAGGTTTGGTGTTGTTATGTCTAGCTGGATCCCATTCACTTCCCCCCTCCCAGCATCATCTAACTCTAAAAGCAAAAGGTAAAAGATGGCTACAATTCCATCTGTTGTCAATGCGAAAACATCCGATGTTAGCAGCGTTGACATAAACACAGCAAACAAAAATTCTTGCAATGATGTGATGACCACTTTGGAGCTGTTGAGCTCCATGGTTTTCAGAACTGAACACATCACAGACATTCTGAACGGGGAAATTGCAATTCTCATAGCCCAGTGGTGTCTCCTTTTTCCTCTTTCTCGTCCTCCTTTTTCTTCTTTTACCCATACATAAAGATCATTACAAATATCATTTTTTTCTCTGGAACAAATATTGGAATGCAGTATTGTACAGTAATCCATTCTTCTTCCAAGAAATATAAGGTAAGTGAAACTGCCCCCCCCCTTTTAAGGAACAGATTCCTTTAGGAGCCTTTCGGGAAGGACTCATATACAAAGCTGGATCAGCTCCATAACTAGACGAGGCCATGCATTTCATCTTGCTAACTCAGATTTTTCTCTCTTCCTGACAACTTTCATTTCAATTGTCACTCGTTCATTCATTCTCTTGTGTGTGTGTGTTTTCTTTCTATAGAGCAGGCTAGCCCTGATCACTTGAAATTTGGCTGAAGATTGCACAAAATTAGCAAAAGATGTGTGACGCTTTTTTCCTAAGGCTTCTGCAAGTCGTTGGATCTATTTGCATTAGAGCCCAATTTCTCATTCTGGCAATGCAGGAGGAAATAATACAGAGAAAGCATTACCTTTGGCATCTCCAGATTGTCTAACATTGATTCCTTAGTAGTGATCATTAGGACATGTTGCAGCATAGATTTAGGTTTAGTGTCAGCGGTGGGATTCAGCTGGTTAGCACCACTTTGGCAGAACCGGTAGCTAATTTTTTGTTGCCCAGGCCCAGAATGGACTTCCAGAAGCAGCATCAACACAGAGAACCGGTTATTCACATATTTGAATCCCACCACTGTTTAGTGTCCTTTATTGTTCTCACTGTCAGGAAATTTCTCCTTAGTTCTAGGTTGCTTCTCTCCGTGACTGGTTTAAGTTTTAAGCTGTTAAAAGAAGACGTTTAAGTGTTAGCTCTTAACTCTCGTGAGTGAGACAGAAATCCCGTTTAGCTATGATGATGCTAGAGAAATGTAGTCCTAGTGACTGACAATTTTTGATCCTTGGACCTTTACAAAATATTTATGGGGGAAAGTAGAAAAGCTAAAGGTAATACACGGTAAATTGGGATAAGACGGCAGGGCATTTTATTCTGTTTAGTGTTTTCATCTCATATTTTATTCCTGAAATGCTGCACGGGTTTGACATTAATTTATATAATAAGGGCAGAAAGAAGTAGTGCTGTTTTAGTGGCTATCGACAGTTAATTAACAGAGAGCTCTACCCTGCATCGGAAGAAGAGAACGTTGCAGAAATACGGCCTGTTTATCCACCTCCCATCTTGCATTATTGAAAACACAAGAAGTCATTATGAGGAATAATAAACATTCATAAAGTCAGCAACTAACAAATGTATTCATGGAACTTTCCGAAAAGTTTGTAAATACAGTATTGTATGGAAATTCTCATGCATATTAGCTTTCAAATACGCCATAACATATTTTATGATATAAAAAAGTGGATAAGATACTTATCTTTTAAATTGGTGTTTAATATTTTATTAGTGCTGGGCACATAATTTTCATCAAATGAAAGGAAACTTTTTCCCCCTATGAGTATAAATGTCTGGAGTTTAATATTTCAAAGATAAGTACCTACTTTTGCATCTATCAAACAGTGGCTTAATGGAATTTACTTTTCCTTAAATATTAATACCATATATGCATTTGGTTGTCAAATGTTTGTAGAACCACTGAAGCTGAACAAAGAAGGCAATGTAATTATTAATGTACAACTTAATTCTTATTAATTTACAAAAAACCTGCCTTGTTTGAAATTATGGTGAAAAGGGTGTTTCTGAGACCTGGAAAATCTTCATAGCAAGTCTTCTGAAGATTCAAAACAAGAGGATCAGTTTTTAAATGGAATTGAAATGGATTTCCAGATTTTTAAATCTCTCTAAAAAGAGTAGTCCCAAAGGTGCTTTCTCAAGAGGCAACTGGACTTTGTTTGTTTTTCCTTGAAGATGTTTTGCTTCTCATCCAAGAAGCTTCTTCAGTTCTGAAGTACTGAAGTAGCTTCTTGGATGAGAAGTAAAATGTTCAGAACTGAAGAAGCTTCTTGGATGAGAAGCAAAACATCTTCAAGGAAAAATAAAGTCCAATTGCCTCTTGAGAAAGCAGCTTTGGGACAACCATGACCTGGATGACTGAAAATCTCCACAGACATCTAAACAATTTTTCACAAAAGTATTTTTCAAAATTGCCACCATGAAAATGGTTTGGCCTTTTTTTTATTTTTTATTTTTCTGCCCTGGAATACACACTGGGTTATCAGACTACTGTTAGCTAGCTGTAGCTCAAAGGTCTGTGCCGTTTACATGATGCTATGATACGACTGTAATGGAGATTTATTTGATTTACTATATAGTTTACCAACTGAACCAGCCAACAAAGCTGTTGTGCATTGTTCAGCCCCCATTTCTTGGCTAAGGAGCAACGAAGACCCATCTGTGTATCCTGGAAGTAGCAAAGATAGCAAATAACTAAGTTACAACCCATTCATCTGTCAGGAAGGTGTGAATCAACTGTGGGATTCATCATGTGGAATTACTTGATTCCCTTTTCAAAAGAGTTTTAAGCTATTTTAGAAGGATAATCTCTAAACAGACAAGCCATAAATACATCCTAGAAAACAAACACATCAGTAATGAATTCCTCAAGCCCACCTTAATAAGACCACACAGATACTTAGTTTTGGTTTTTACCCAGAACTGGCAGGATGTTTAAGGATTTGCCAACAAATTCCAATAGGCTCTCTACAAGTCATGAAAAGAAATGTTGATATGCTTATGGCCCAAAGGGAACTGTATTTTGTGTGACCCCTGTTTTCAAACATGCCATCCCCTCGTTAGGTGATCTCACTTTCATGAGAAGATCCTAGAACAGTGATGGCGAACCTATGGCACGCGTGCCAGAGGCGGCACTGGAGAGCCCTCTCTGTGGGCACACCTGCCGCCAGCTCACGCAGGTCCATTAGGCCACCGCTGGCATCTGGAGCAGCAGCCCCACCCAGCACAAAGGAGGTGAAGCAGCTGGCTAGCAAGCTCAAGTAGAGGTTGGCCTCTGTGTGCGGGGGCTGGCCTCTGTGTGCGGGGGCTGATGGTTTCAGGCAGCAGCCACCCCTACCTTGCCTTGCCCTACAGCAATGGCACCCCCACCCTACCCCCTGCCTCACCCCGCAGGACGAGCCTCCTGCCCACCGCCCCACCCACCAGAGACACCCTGGATCTCCCCCAATCCTGCCCAGCCCCCACAGGCATCCCCCCCAAGAGCAACATCAAGGTGGCCATGCCCACCACGCCCACACCCATTCAGTCTGCCGTGACCACCGCAGCCATGCCCACCCAGAGGGCTACGCCCCCCCACCCCCCACCCCTGAGGGCACCACAATGCTGATGCGGCCCTGGCACTTTGCGATAAATAAGTGAGTTTTGGGGTGCGGTTTGGGCACTCAATCTCTAAAAGGTTCACCAACACTGTCCTAGAAGCATATCTGAACAGGTTTTCAAGAACCACAAGTTTTGTGAGGTCACTCAACAAACGACCTATTGATTCACTGCTTCTAGGAAGTTAATGCGGTTATTTACTGATCTGAATCAATGGCGTTCTAAAACTGACTCGGTTCCAATGGGAACTTTGTTATTCTTTCATGTGACAATCTAGCATTTTGAAGAGCTGTTCCATTGTTGGAAGTTTGATATGTCGTTTCTGAGTCAGTTGTCACCATCTGATGTGTGTGTGTGTATGTGTGTGTGTCTTGATGGCCTGAGTAAATAAGTAAGTAATGTTCTGGAGAAGTGCAATTGCCCAGGAGCATAAAATTGTGATAAATAAAAGCTGCTAATTTAAAACTCTTTTAGCCAGAAGTGTGATATGTCTCGAGATAACTATTGTGGTAAATAAAATCTGTTAATTTAAATCTTATAATAAGAGAAAGCTTCCCGCTGCTAGTGACTGACACAAAACGTAGCATTAAAAATCTAATCAGTTTTTGGCTGAAAACAAGATTTGGCTGCAAGTTAAAGGATATGCTAACTTTGAAATAGTAAGCTGTGAAGGAATCCACATTTTCAGTGAGAACAGACCCACACATATCAGCCCGCACTCCACCCAGGGGTATGACCTGCTTCATTTACACGAAGTTTCTTTTTGATGATTAATATTTGCTTAAAGTTTCAGCATAGTAAATCATCTTTCCATCTGGTTCTTCTTTTTAGCAACTAACTTTGCCTGCTGAATTTATACTAAATCACAGAACCGAATGTCCATATTCAGTGCAAGTCAACAGTACCCAATCAAATGGCCTCCAGACAAGCTACATTTCAACTCCCATCATCCCCTGACAAAATGGTCAAAATCCAGACTAGCCTATGCATTTTCTGAACAACAACAAAAGTCAATACATGTAAAAATAATACAAATCCAAAGTTTTTGTCTTCAGTAGCCTCTAGGTAAATTGAGCATATAGGACTTATCCATGAATAGATAGACAGATGTATTGGTTTAATGAACCACTTGATCTAGTGAAATTTTAATATAAAATAGAAGCATACATGACCTTTTGATAGACAGAACAAAAAATGTTCAAAAAGAGTAAACATAATGATCATAAGGTACTCACACCCACAATTAATACACTCTCAATTAGCATTAAATTTCCCTTATTCGTGACCCAGAAAATCAAATTTATCAAAAGTGACAAGAGTTTCTTTGCTTTGCATTTTAATAAGCCTTTAAAGCATTCAAATCAACATACTAATAGATTTAGCCATACAAAGGAACCTTTCTTTAAAGGAAGCTTCAGAGTTTCACTTAATTTACAAAAATGTAAATCACTTAATGCATCCAGTTAAATTTGGCTAGGCTCAAAAATTCAGCAGAATTGGATCTGGTTAATATATAGTTTTTTCGGGATTTTACTTCCAGAAAATACCATCCCTATAGGCTAGATTGGGAAGAAGGCAGTGCCAAACCACTTCTGTAAAGCTCCAAAGTCCTCGTGGGTTTCAACTGCAATCATTAAAAATATATATTTTTATCAGGTTATTAACTACTGTAGCCTTCCTACTCTGGTGCTTTCTTCAGCAGATAAGCTGTATTTCAGTTTCTATGTTTTCCAATCTGCCAGGGTTGGGGAAGCTGATTTATTATAACTGGACCTTTGTCCCCTTCCTAAAGTATTTATTTTGCATAAGCTCTTTCAAAAATTATGATATACATGAAGAATAGATGAGCCAATGAAGATGAATAAGTATACTACTTCTCTAAAGGAATGACCTCGTAATTTTGGGATCCAACATTGTCCAAAGCACCTGAAGGCAAGACAAGAAGCAATGGATGGAAACTAATCAAAGAGAGGTCCAACCTAGAACTTTCCTGACAGTGAGAACAATCAACCAGTGCAATGGATTGCCTTCAGAAATTGTGGGTGTTCCATCACTGTAGGTTTTTAAGAAAAGACTGGGACAGCCACATGTCTGAAACATGTATCCTGCTTGAGCAGGGGATATGAACTAGAAAACCTCCAAGGTCCCTTCCAACTCTGATATTCTATGATCTATATTCTAAAAACAATCTTTATTGTTGGAAGACCAAATTGCTACAGAACCACAAAATGTTTTCCATCAGCCAGGTTGGTGTCCAAGCCACAATGTGAGATGGGCATGGATCCATGCCCTATTAAACTCCAAATTAGATGACTACAATATATTGGATATGGAAGTGTTAGTGAAGATAATTTGGATATAATCTGTCTAAAACTGGATTATGTGCGAGGAATGCTCCTAATGCTATGTTTTGGTTTAGCAATTGCATTAGTTCCAGTTCCATATTTGGAATCAACTCAAAGTACCGGTTCAGATTTTACAATCTGAAGATTAGGATTAATAAAGAACTGCTAGTACCAGCATCTGCTTGCTTGTACACTGATACCTCAACTGAATCTCATCTTTAAGTTGTCCCAGCATCTAAGGAGATCCAACGTGGTATTGCCATGGTATTTGTGGAAATCTGTACCTGGATAATCGTATATAGCATATCATTTTTCTAGATGTATTCATTCTCCCCCAGTTGCTTTCAGTTTGTTGAACACTTTTATAGCGTTTTTTTCCCCATTTCAAGGCATCTGAACAATTTGGTCTCATTTGTTTCATTAATTTTTTAACTTTTTGCCAGTTAGTCCAGCATCCATTGAAGGAAGGGAGTAGAAATCTTTGAAACAAGCCAACATACAATCTTGGATACTAACCACCTACTGTAGTTCAGCTTTTCATCCTTCAGGGAAGTGAGAAATGCCTAAATACTGGGGCAAACAGTCAGATGCTATTTGGTATCTGTTCCTGAGGTAAAAACAGCATTTGAGCACAGATTCAATCTCATTAAAATGGTGTTCAGTGCATTTCCTAAAGTTTGTTGAATGTGCAATGACCAGTATTTTAGTATTTCTTTTGTTAGTTTCCTTAAAAACAAATCGGATTCAGAGTACATATAAAAACGTGGGACAGCTATATTAGTCAAACAGCAGGAACGCGATTTCATAATGGTTATTGTGCAAAAAAAAGCTCCATTTGCTGAAGAATTCCCAGAAAGAAAGAGAAGAAGAAGAAGAAGAAAAAACCATTTAAATGATTTGCTTGATTATCAAAGTCCTCCTTAAAAAAGAAAAAAAAACAATACAGAAAGAAAGTAGGAAAAAATTCTAATATCCACTGCAACCCACCAGATAATTAAACCAAACATATGGGACTAAGTGATGCTGGAATCATGCTGGAAAATCATTTTTCAATACTAAGTTAATTTCTAGGGAACGGCATATAAGCTGTGATGGCCAAAGGATTCTGATTTTTTTGTCCTATAAACACCAGTCACAACAGGAAGGGATGAGGACCCAGCAGTTAAGACACAAATCATAACAAGTGCAGTTTTGTGCATATGCATGCATGTTTAATTTCAAATGAACACCAATGGTGGTTTTTCATAGCCGCAGGTAGCAAATGTGGGCCTTTCTAAAGACAATTAGCAACTCTTTCTGCAGTTTGAAAACCCACAGAACAAGAGAATAACAGAGAAGGAAGGGCCTTGGAGGTCTTCTACTCTAACCCCTGCTCAAGGCAGGAGACTCTATACCACTTCATACAAATAGTTGTCCAATCTCTTCTTGAAAACCTCCAGTGTTAGTTTCCTGCCTTCGGCAGGGGTTGGACTAGAAAACCTCAAAGGTCCCTTCCAGCCCTATGATTCTATGTCTAACTAAAACAATGAAGAGGGGTGGAATTAGGAAATTTTATGCATAGGTACATTTCTTTGTTTTTGAGAAAAATGTGCATTACGTTTATCAATAGAAAACCAAATGACATAAAAAAAATGGAAAATCTAATTAGTACAGACTAGTTCTTGTAGCTGCCTTGCCCTGGGAATTAGCCTTCTTACCAATAGCCATATGATAATTAATTTTACAAAAGTATACATCAGAAATTCCAAATGAATAAGAATAATCAACATCTTTCTGGTCAGGTAAGGAGGCATAAATGCATTTAGAATCAAAAAAGCAATCTAAATAATGAGCTTCAGCTATTTGTTTGGAACATAAATGTGAATAAAATTAAGTAAAATTATTCAATAAAACATTATGGGTACCGTCCCACAAACGTTAAGTCATTTTAACTGCTTGATTTTATTCATGGCCCAAGAGCTAAGCATTCACCTTGCTCTCAAGCTGATATCAATGGATAGATTGAAAAGGTGAATTTTTGGTTGTCCCCAGCTTAGAACATAGAATAACAGAGTTGAAAGGGACCTTTGAGGTCACTTAGTCCAATCCCTTGCTCGAACAGAAGACTTAGTCTATACCATTCCAGACAAGTGGCTATCCAGTCTCTTCTTGCAAGCCTCCAGTGATAGAGCACCCACAACTTCTGAAGGCAAGCTGTTCTTCTGATTAATTGTTCTCACTGTGAGGAAATTTCTCCTTATTTCTAGGTTGGTTCTCTCTTTGATTAGTTTTCATTAGTTGCTTCTTGTCCTGCCTTCAGGTGCACTCAGTGAAGTTTGCTCTCTGTTTATGTACAAATGGCTTGCCCTGTCGGTGTTCTTGGTAGTGTTCTTGATAGTTCCATGATTAGGCTATTGTTTACTGCTTGTTTGTCTGAGTTGGTAGTTCCTCAATCGGAATATTGTTTACTGATTGAAATAACCTGCATTTATTTTGAGTGGCATTTTTTAAGCACAGAACAATGAGCTTTCAAGTTTTTCTTCATTCTGAACTGGAGGTTGCCATTCTAGAAGAGTCAACGGTGCTTCAGAGAACATGAATCTAGTTCTGGGCCCAGCTTTGCATCCTGGCAGATGCTTTCCCCAGAGTCAAAGCCAGCACATAGTTGAAATTCCCAGCACTATATCAGGGTTAGAGTAGGATGTTAGAACCTTGTTCAAAAACCTGATTTGCCATGTTCCCACGATGCATTTTCCTAACCCCAAGATAAAGATCCATGCATCTCTTTACCCTTTAAACAATAAAAAGGCTTTGTAGTGGCATGTAGTGTGACACACGGCATGAATACCAAAAACATATGCGTGCACTGCTAAACTGTTTAAGTATGGAAGAAGTAGTGTCTAATAGCATCAGGAAATTGAAATTTGAAAATTTTTCTCAGTCACTTATTTGATGAGAACGGGGCTGCTGACAGGTGAAGCAGAAAGTCATTTTTCAAGTTAAATGCCAAATGGTTATATAGCATAATATCCAGTCAAAATTAACCAGCTCACTGCTGCATTGACATACAGCGTATTTAATAGCAACTATTTGGGGAAAAGGTAACTTGGGAAGACCTGGGGAAAAATGAAAAGAACTTTTTGCTAATATGTCCCTAATCTAGTTTAAGCAATGATAAAGGGGTGTAAGAAGTGAGAAATATGGGCAGTTTGTTGCAATAATATCAAAAGGTAAGCTAATTGTGGAATCCACACAAATCTTTGAGATCAATATGGGCATAACCTTATGCTCAAGAGTTTAAAATTCTGGGTTCAGGTAAATTCTGGGATTCACAGAAATTATACAACCTGGGCAGGTGGGTATGCATGTTTATATTCCTTTCAAAATAATCAGAAGAGTGAGAGATCTTTGCAGACATTGTCTTTAAATCAAATGATCCAGGATTCTTTGTTGTCACATTGTTAGGAAAGCACCAGATTGGGCTACGGGATCGGCTCATGTAGAGCAGAAAAAGAGGTTATCGTGAATGAGAGGGGCTTTCAAAGGTGTCTGCCTTTGAACCTTTTGGGCAAAATTATGTCACAGGGTTGTGCTGATGTCAACTTTCAGCTGGTACCTTTGCTAATATAGGCCATGTTTCTTGCCCCAAAGCACAATAAGAAAATTACCCATAGAAGCAAAGAACAGAAAAACAGTGCCGGGGCTTCAGCATACTGTCTTTATTTCCATCAGGCTTTTTGGTCTGAGAATTCTTTTATTCTCAATATAAATTAAGAATTCTTAATTTCCTCTCGGGTCCTTTCTTTTCTTTATGGAGATTGGGAAAGAGCGAGATGAGATGTTGATCAGGGGATGCTATGAAGTCATCAGAATAACAGAGTTGGAAGGGAAGGTCTTTTAGTCCAATCAGCTGCTCCAGCATACAGAAACCCTATACCAGGGGTCCCTGGGCTGTGGCCTATTTGCAACCAGGCTGCACGAGCGGTGAGCCAGTGCACCCACACAGTCCAATTCACACAAGCTGAAATCAATGGATAGATTGAAAAGGTGAATTTTTGGTTGTCCCCAGCTTAGAATATAGAATAACAGAGTTGGAAGGGACCTTGCAGTCACTTAGTCCAATCCCTTGCTCAAGTAGAAGACTCTATACCAGTCCAGACAAGTGGCTATCCAGTCTCTTCTTGAAAGCCTCCAGTGTTGGAGCACCCATAACTTCTGGAGGCAAACCATTCTTCTGATTAATTGTTCTCACTGTCAGGACATTTCTCCTTATTTCTAGGTTGGTTCTCTCCTTGATCAGTTTCCATCCGTTGCTTCTTGCCCCACCTTCAGGTGCTTTGGAGAATAGATTGATCCTCTCTTCTTTGTGGCAGCCCCTTCAAAAATATATGGAGCTGTTTATCATTTGAAATGCCTTGCCTGTAGCTGTTCCTCATGTCTACATCATTCAGACGATCTTTGCATGCTCAGACCCACTGGGTTCCCCAATTCAAAGGCAGATGGTGGGCTCCCACAAGATGTTTCTCTTCCACAAGGATAGTGAAGGAACCAGAAGGGACCCTGTCTCTGAGGCAACTTGGAAAAAATTACCCTTTGACTAAGAAATTTACAAAGTTCTTTACTTCAAACAAAAATGCTGTTATTATAGTCATGGCACCAACAAGTAAAAGACAGAGAAAAAGCAACTCAGCAAACTAAGCAGCACAAAATGCGTAACTAGAGAAACTATGGATTTGACCTTCAAGAGATAACCAGCACACCCCCAAAACTTCTTAAGGCCAAAGCTATAACTTTCTCTTCTCATCAGTAAAGTCCGGCTTCACAAGTGAACTCCTTGTGAAGGGAGATTATTGCAGAAGAAAAGCGAAGTTTACTTTTTAAAAAATCTCACGTTCTTCCCTTCCTGTTTTGACAGGATTGAGAGACGCATTCCTTTAAAAGTTGCAAACTACTGCAACATATGAATGACGATCAAGATGATTTCAAAACTCAAGAGTTTGCTCATGTTGTCTTAAAACAGATTATTTTCCCCAAGTGTCTTCTAGAGAGAAGCACACGCCTGCTGATCGATATTTTGGACAGATAAATTAGAACTGGACAGGTAAATTAGAATTGGCTGTTTGAATCTCATTAGATGCTGAAAATGTCTTTGATATGGTTCAGATTGAACTTATGCAGAGCGTTCTAATAAGATATGGGTTTCCACCAGTTTTTTTTTCTTTTGGATTATTTTGGATTATTTGGTATTTTAACCTGTGGTCAGTTGTTGTAAATAAGATAGATAGGATAAGATAAATAACCTTTATTGTCATTTTTATATTGTGGGCACAATGGCACACATAAAAAATGAAATTTAGTTGCCCGCTCTCAAAGTGAAACATATACATGACACACACCTAAACATACTATGTACAACATATATATAGACCCTCATCCCTACATATACATAGCAAATAAATATTAAATACTGTCCATCTTGAATATATAACGCAAGGAGGAAGTTTGAGAGTTCGCAAGGTTAATGCTGTATGGAATGAAACTATGGCTGAATCTGAATGTTCTGCTACGGATACCACGAAGCCTCCTCCCAGAAGGTAACAAGGAAAACAGGTCGTGAAGAGGATGTGTAGTGTCCCAAATGCTTCTCTTTCTTAATTCATTAAGTTATATTGTTGCACACGTCAGATATTCCTCCAATGTCCTTTAGTTATTAGTCTGATTCTTGAGCCTTAACTATTCTCATAACTCGTAGCTCATATTCTCATTAGACAATCTCAAGAGATTAAGGGTGTGGTGGCATAATTGATACAGATGCAATTTATAGATGCCAATGAAATTATGGATTGTTATCAATACTAATCATTACTGATAATTGATAATTGTGGGTTCCTTGGTGCTCTCTGAGCTTGGTTGCTATCACTGATGATGTTTCCTACATCTGCAAGAAAACAACCAAGCTCAAAGAATATCAAGGACCCCACAGGTCAACCCTGAGCTACAAATATTTTCTTCTATCGATAGTTGGTCATCATTAATAATCATTATTGTAAGTAATAATGGATAATTATTGCTATTACAAAAGGTTATTGAAGTTATACAGCGATATTTTACTAGCCATATAGAAATATATTACCAATTAGGAAAAAAATTCTACTTGCTGCCTCTGGAATCTACAATAGACTACCACAGGAAACTTGGATTTAAAATATATGTAGGCTCTGAAAAATATCTTTTGTTTATATTGTTGTTGAAATACATCACAGTATGTTGAATTAAATATGGGTAAAAGTGTAGATACAATTTCAGTAGTTGTAACGCAATGATTAAAACTTCCATTGAGGCTCTGAAGTAAGACTAATGTAATTAAAATGAATATTACATCAAGACTAAATGTATATTTTAACAGGGATTTTAATGCTGATCCCTATTAGGTACTTTACATAGATATATAAACTAATAATAGAAAAAATTCATGGCAGGTCAGAATTCTTCATATATCTTTGGATAAATTGAGGTTCCATTATCATGAAGGTGATTTCAATGTGCCAGATTATCAACTAGAGTTTTATTTTCATATCTATATTCTTGCAGAATAAGAATATTTCAGCAAATTGAACTACTGGGGCCTCTTTAAAGAGTCTCTTACCTCTCTTAAATCTTAACAAGTTTTAGGAACTAACAAACAGGAATTTTTGTTTCCAGCCTTAAAAACTGCTGGATGTATTTTGTTATTAATAGGTAAGCAATTAGAATTTGGTCCAGCATCATGAAAAATTCACTCTGTAGAATGATCCAAATTTGAAGATAGTAGTGATATGTTCTGCTAGAATGCTTGGACCAAACAAGGAATAAATACATTAAATCAATTGATTTTTAATAGTTATTGTAAAGACATTGAGAAATCGCAATCCTATAATACTTGCTTGGCAGTCTATGTATTTGAAACATGTTTAATTTTTGTTTTAATTTTTATCATCTATCTATCATGTATGTATGTATGTATGTATGTATGTATGTATGTATGTATGTATGTATCTATCTATCTATCTATCTATCTATCTATCTATCTATCTATCTATCTATCTATCTATCTATCTATCTATCCATCATCTTCCACCTTTATTATTTTTTGAATAACTCAAAGTGAACATATCCACCATACCTTCCTCCTTCTATTTTCGCCACAACAACAACAACTCTGTGAAGTATGTTGGGCTGAGAGAGAGAATGATTGATCCAAGGTTACCAGACTGGTTTTCATGACTAAGGCAGGATTAGAACTCACAACCTCCCACTTGCTAGCCTGCTGCCTTAGCCAGTAGATCAAACTGGCTCTCTTATCTTATCCTTATGATATTAGGGAATGGATTCAATCTACCAGTCTGTTATCTATTTTTCACAAGACTTTATTGCCTAAAAATTAGAAGGTGCACCACATGGCCTACATTTAAGGATAAGTGTAAGGATGGGACTAATTCCATGTTGATGCAAAAGGATATTATATGGATTTTTTTTCTAGTTAGGTTCCCCTCCTTTCTGTTATGTTTAGTTTGTATTAATCACTATAGTGATCATACACTACACCGTTTTTTAAATTATTGCATAATGCTAGATTGGCTATCAGATAGGTGGACTAATTAGCAGTTTATACAATCTTCCGGAACATGTCATGTAAAACCTTGGAAGTCCTTATAATACTCAGAGCTTATGAAAAGATGAAGAATTACAGCAATTCTTAAGCCAGCTGGAAGTAACGTATTTACCGATGTTTCAACAGTCCTAGTGTCAATGGTAACTTAGCATTTTTGTGGCACTCTTACAATATTCAGCAAAATATGTTTTTTCTTGTCAAAGGATGTAGTAATGAAAGATTTGTGATTATTATCCTGTTTGTTGGTATGGCTCTCTCTATTGGTTATCACTCAATACTTTTTTTTTCTTTTCTTTTTTGAGCAAGAAAGTTTATTTCAACCAATGTTTCTCAACCTTGGTAACTTTTTTTATATATATAATATTTTATTGATTTTCTATTTTTACAAATCATAAGTGCTTAGTAAACAACGTGTTGTCTGGGTTCATTTTTTATTTGAAGATACATATTGAATTCCTAATCTCTATCCCTTTTTCCCGGCCAGTGATATCCTATATCCCACATTTGAAATTATTCTGTGTCTTCTTTTTCTTTGTCCTTCAATATCACTCTGTCCATTTCTACACATTCCGATGTTTTCTTGATCTTCTCTTCTTCAGGTAATATTTCTTCATTTTTCAAACACTAAGCAAATACAATTCTTACTGCTATTAATACATACAGCATTAAGTATATACTTCCTCATCATATTTTTCTAATATTATATATCTAATAAAAATAGTTCCAGTTTATAACATCTTTTCTATCCAGCTCATATCTCAATTATTATATTTGCAGCTGAGGCCACCTTATTGAACCAATACCCTGTTTTCCCAACTCTTATTTCAATTTTAGTTTTCCTTCAGTATTCAAAATATCTTTATAGGTTACCATTTTCTCAAAGTTGATTAAGTTTGGGTGAGTTAAAGTTTCCCTTGTTAAGAGCCATCCTGATGTTTTCATATTTCCCATCCCATATAAAAGTGTGCTTATTTTTTTCTTGAAGTTATTTTGATGAAAACAAAAGAATCTAAGGTCTGTATGCATCTGGGTTGGTGTGTGCATTCATACATTTTGCTGATCAAGATGCTTCCTATAATTTTTTTTTACATATTGGTCGGTAGGATACAGAAGATGTGGGATTAATTTTTCCTTTAGAAAGAAAAGAAAACAAATGTTTTGTTAATTTTGGGGAGACCTGTTGATTTTTGCTCTTCAGAGTTATTCTATAATCTCAGTAGAAAAAGATTTTAACTCTGTGGTTCATTCTATATCCTACGTGGAAATTGAATCTAATCCCTGTAATTTTTTACAGTCTCGATCAATCCATTTAATTTTCAGAAAAAGCCTAGATGATTTTTTTAAACATATGGGCCACATGTGTGCTTTAGGTATATTCATGTAGTCCAGTGCTTTTTTTGTAAAAAAAAAAAAAAAAAAAATGTGCCGGAACTCACACACATCATACAACCCGCCTTGCCTATCCTACAAGGTTCCATCCAAAAAAGGTGCCGGAACTCCGTTCTGGGTGTTCTATGAGAAAAAAAGCCCTGCATGTATCTTTAGGCATGGCATGATGGCTCTTTGGTTTGTCGACTGGAAAGCCAGCAGCCCAGGTTCAAGACCCAAGCACCACATGATGGGGTGAGCTCCCGTTCTTACTCCAGCTCCTGGCAACCTAGCAGTTTGAAAGCATACGAATGTGAGTAGATAAATAGGTACCACTATGGCGGGACAGCAAAGAGCTCTGTGATGTCATGTTAGCTAATGGCCTTGAAATGGAGATGAGCATCACCCCTTATAGTTGACAATGGCTAGTCAAGTAAAATCCACAGGGACTCCATCTACTGTATCTACTACAAAATCAATAGGTGCTATTTATCCGTAAAAGTAACAAATTGTGCAATACACAGATTTAGAAGAAAATTTGTAAATGTCATTTTTTTTTTTGCTACTTTCCCTCTGGTCAAAACAACACAACAAAACAATTCACAAAGCCCAAATCCACAGATACCGTTTCTAGCTTATGTTTAAATGAAAATAACAGGTCAGGGATAAGACAAAAGTAATTTAAAGGACTCACACTGCTGTGATATGTGGGATTGCCCACAGCTACACCTTGCAATCACCCAGTTCATATTTTAGGTCCTGCCACGGGAGTTCATAGTATTTTACAAGTCCATGTTCCATGTCAGTGGCTGAATGTACAGTTGAATATGAGTCCTATTTAAATCTGCAAGAAAATAGCTGCAGGTGACATAACCTTTCATGTAGTACCACTGTGTACATATACAAGTAATTGAGGCTGTTGACCTCATCGACGTGCGTACAACTGTAAGTACAAACTTGACATTTTGATACCGCTTGTAGCCTTCCCGTTGTTATTTTCTGTTCCAATAATCCATTGCAGGTAGAAAAATGAAAGAAGGAAGCATGAATGATTAATGCTGTCAGGCTAAAATAATGCATTTAGGAAAAAAAATCCATAAATCTCTTATTTGTGGCATTTTAAAACTCAACCCGACACTCTTCTGTGCCAGTCAGCCTCTTTGGAGCTAGATAGATGCAAGTGTTTTGCAGGCATCAAGATCAGCCTGGCCTGCTGGACTTGTGTTCTCTCTAGCTGGGGAAATTGAAGCAGCTTTGCCTCTTCAGAAAATGATGCCCAAGCTGCGATTGAATTTCCAAGGGGCTCATGTTTATAACCCTGTCTCCGCCCCCCCCCCCTTTGCACACATGGGAAAAGAAGGGAGGAAGTGAGGGAGAAAGGGAAAAAAGAAAGGAAGGAAGGGAAAGGAAGGAAAAAAGAAAGGACGGGAAAGGAAAGGAAAGGAAAGGAAAGGAAAGGAAAGGAAAGGAAAGGAAAGGAAAGGAAAGGAAAGGAAAGGAAAGGAAAGGAAAGGAAGAGGGAAGGGAAGAGAAAGGAAAGTGAATTTGGTTTTCTCAGCCCCCTCACTTAATTTTATCTTTAGAGAAAGGAGATGTCAGCTTTGGCTTCTCTAATGAAGCATCTCAAATTAACATTTCTGAGGAAGGGGCAACACCATACTGGCTTTGCAAAAGACATAGAGGAGGCAAGATCACCAGAGATTGCTAAATTCTAGAGTCTTCTGGAGCTCTTCATGGATTAAAAGTGTTCAACCCATTTTAAGGTATCCATTAGGGCTTTTGCGTGTTTCCTGCATCAAAATGGCTGGAACCTGAACTGCCAATTTTCAGTAAAAAATACCAGAAGAGTTTAAAGGAGGGAGGAGATACAACAATAATTTGAGAGCCACATTAAAACCTTCCAACCTACATTGTGGCTGAAAGCAAGGTCTAGGTCCACTTGTTAGTAAGCCACCAAACACCCGTAAAAATGATCCCACTTTGTTAGAGAAGTATAATGGGAGGGTTCTAAACGCACAGCATAAGAATCGGTGATATTTGGGTTTTCTGTTGTTTTTGATACTCCCACCTCCAATTGGGAGGTGAACCGATGCATACATTAGAATCCTAACAAAAAAAAATATATCTTCCAAAGCACAAAGGTGTCTTTCATGCCAACAAGATGGGGTCTCGTCGTGTCAACTTAGGAGCACCACAAAGCCTTAACCACCTATTCAAACTTGCTCCATGACTTTAGGTTTATTAGAAACACCGGAGAGTCATTTCAAATTAAAGTTAATTAAAGGAAGGCAATATTAGCTCGATGGTTTCATTTGAGGAATCTGTAAAAGCGAAATGGCGCAGCTCAGGTTACAGTAGATAAGAAAATTAGCAATGCATACAGTTGTCTGCAAGACTTTAAAAAAAAAGGGAGAAGAGATTTACAGCTTGTAATACCTGAAGTTAAAGCAACCTGAAATCTGCTAGATAACAATTGTTACACATCAGCATCACATTAGAGGTGTGACTTCACATTAGTTGATGTAAAGTTGCTTTATCTGATAGGGAAATTAGTGATCTATTGTTCAAGATATCATTTTCTATATTGCTCATGCCATTAACTCTGAGGCACCTCTGCAAATGTTCAAACATTTGAGTTTCTTTCTCGGGCTTGGAAAAAGTGACTGGCTTCCCACACTAGGCTAAGCTGTTGCATGGCTAACCATGGCTTGCTAAAGAAACCATAATTAGCTCAATTCACTCATTATGAATCATACATGGAATTCATACAGGAAGACATGTTCTGGGTTGATTTATATAACTCCCACAATCCTTGTCCTGAAAGTTTCAGTTTTTACTCTAAAAGGTGGGGGATTTAATTGCTCCTAGGAAGGAGAAAAAAAAGGGAGGTGTTATATTTACTTATTCCGCATCAAATATCAATGGTCATTTGATATTTTGTTCTACACAGCAAAACACTCCAAAATAAATAGTAAAAATTTCAGGTTTAAATACAGTTCGGCTCATGCAATGGGCTTGAACAATTCAGCGTAAAATGCAATAGCTCAGCCAGGCCCTAAGCATAACATTCAAATTTAGGATTTTAAACAATAATTCCAAATGGAACTGTCATTAAAAAGAAAGGTTTATTTTAAATTAAGAACGTAACATCTCGAACCAACACGAGTCATCACAGATGCTACAGATACTACTGTCATGAGCACGATGGCTAAAGAAAGCAAAAGTAACTCATATTGTGTTTTTTTTAACTTTTTTATTTTTAGAAGAAAAAGGTGTGTGTGTGGGGGGGGGGGAGAGTTGGTTTCACAGATGCTAAGACTGTTGCAAATCTCATTACCATCAAATATACGGTGCAGCCTAATTTAGCCACAAAGCCTGAAGGGCATCTTAAACATTTGGATAATCAGGAATTCAGATTTAATTTGAGTCCAAGAAAGCAGAGTAGAAAAGGAAGGCCACAAAAATGCATTCATTTAGCTGAAAATAGTTCTAGGCTGGTTCACCATGGGATCATCCCAGTACTGATTACATGCCACTTATAATCCCTAATTGTGCAGCAAATATACTTGAATTTCTTTCAAGTTGTTGACCCAACCTATTCACAAAGACTTGGGTTAAGAAACAATTTAAAAAAAATGCTGACATAAAGTCTGATAAACGCTATCATCTATTAAATCTATGCATTTGCAAATTTGTCCAGGCCTATTTCTAATTTTCAGAATCACATGTTACTAAATAAACCAGAAACAATGTCACTTTTTGCAAAGTTTTTCTTAGCAATCGGATCAAAATAGGACATCTGTGAAGAAAGCATTTCTTATATAATGCTCAAGATAATTAGACACAACAGTGGCTATCTCTGAAATATCTCTGAAGCATTAAAATATCTCATTTCGAATTGAATCTAAACTGTATAATATATCAAAATCAAAACCAACTCACCAAAAACAAACACCGTTAAAAGTCACAATTGTAAATGGTCCCTGAGCAACATTTGGTCAGGACACAGATTTGATCCCTACAGAATGATCAATTCAAGGGCTAATATTCTCTAGCCCTTCCTTCTTCTGAAAACATATATGGATATCAAATGACCAGGAGAGGTTTAAAAATAGGCAAAAAAAGAAAAAAAAAAGACTGTCAGATTGCCATGACCTGAATTACCTTTTTATACAGATGTCTGCAACAAAACAATTCATAAATATAAATTATGACAGAGGGGATATGAATGAAAATGTACAAATTGTGTTTTTTAGATACTTTTCCCCATAACACGTAGAAAACATAGTGTCCTAAAAAGCAGAATAACCAGGGCTTTTTTTGTCATAGAACGCCCAGAACGGAGTTCCGGCACCTTTTTGGGATGGAACCTTGTAGGGTAGGCAAGGCGGGTTGTATGACATGTGTGAGTTCCGGCACCTTTTCTTTTTACAAAAAAAGCACTGAGAATAACTAATTTACAACCACAATTGAAGCAAAACTTTCCGTTGCCAAGTGAATTTTGTTAAGTGAATTTTGCCCCATTTTACGACCTTTTTTGGCATAGTAGTTAAGTTGTTAAGTTAGCAACACAGTTGCTAACCATACTGTTAAGTTATTAACAACAGTTGTTAAGTTAATAACATGATTAAGTGTATCTGGCTTCTGCATTGACTTTACTTGTCAGAAGTTTGCAAAAATTGATCACATGACTCCAGGACACAGCAACCGTGATAAATACATGCCAGTTGCCAAGCATCCAAATTCTGATCACGTGACCAAAGGGATGCTGCAACCGTCATATGAAAAATGGTCATAAGTCCCTTTTTTTCAGTGCCATTGTAACTTTGAATGGTTACTAAACGAATCGTTATAAGTCAAAGTCTACCTTCATTATCTGAAGTTGTTTACAACCTTTATATTAACAAACCACTTTTTTTTTTAAATAGACATTTGTGGAAGAAAAATTTTTGACCAACATTTTTGACTCCCTGTTTTTTTTTTTTTTTGATGAAATCAAAGTTACTCACAAAGGTGGCAGGTGGAGAGATAGGATTTAAGAGAGGATTTAAAAAGGAAAAAAAAGTTGATGGATGTATGAACACTGCAGCTTGGACTTAGCTGCAGAAGAAATAAATACGCTTGACTAGGATGGCAACTGAAGCATTAAAAAAGGTGCAGGCATTTAACTAACCGCTTCTCTGATATAATATTCCTACATTCTTATTGGAATGGAGTGGATAGACATCAAGGTAATAGAGAAGGAAAATTAGAATTCTCTCCCCTTCTTCCCCCTCTACTTTCCTTTTTAAGTCTTCAGACTAAAGCTGCCCAGATATCTTTTTAAAAATAGATATGAAAGGGATGAGGAGCCATTTCATTGTTGGCAGAATGAAACTCTGAATGCATAGAGTTAAAAAAAAAGAAAAGAAAGGAAAGTGGAAAGTGATGTTAAAAAAAGAAGTTAAGTAGTGCTTAAATGTTGTGTACCTAAGAGAAGTTGCATAGAGATAAAATATATATTACGGGAAAGTTTGTATGGGATGTGTACAAATTTAACTTCTATTCCGAATTAAAATTACGGTTAGCTGTCTTTGAGTGTTCCGTTCAGTAGAAAGGTGGAAAATCAAATAAACAAATAAATTTGGGGAGTTACATAAGCTTCCTTAGAAAAATCTAAAAATTGGAAAAGAAAATCTGCAGTAACCCTAGAAGAACAGGAATGATTATTTTCCCAGTATTTTTAAGTATTCTTCTTTTGTTTGCCCATTTTTATCTTGACAGATATATCCAAGCTATTTACTTCTATTTATTTATTTTATTTTTACCACCTTTATTACTTCATAAGTAACTCAAGGCAGCGAACATATATAATACTCTTTCCTCCTCCTATTTTCTCCACAATAACAACCCTTAAATGTGGGTTGGGCTGAGAGAGAGGGGCTGTCCCAAAGTCATCTAGCCAGCTTTCATGCCTAAGGCAGGACTAGAACTCGCAACCTCCTGGTTTCTAGGCCAGCACCTTAACCACTAGACCAAAAGGAAGGTTGCAAATGAGGATCACAAGCGCCCTGGGATGCTGCCACCGTCATACGTACATGCCAGTTTCCAAGCATCCTGCGGCCATGGGGATGCTGCAACTGTTATAAGTGAAGAACTGGTTGTAAGTCACTATTTTCAGTGCCGTTGTGAGTTCGAATGGTCACTAAACAAACTATTGTAAGTCACTGTAACTGATTATCTACCAATCTCTTCTGCCACTCCTATTAACAGTCTGAAAGAGAGAGAGAGATGAATAGGGTTGCAGATAAAGGTTCCCCCTTATTTTTGTCCCAGAGATTCACCTTCATTTTATGCAAAATAAAAATATACCGAAGGGTTCATATCTAACAGTAACAGTAAGAGAGTTGGAAGGGACCTTGGAGGTCACCTAGTCCAACCCCCTGTTCACGCAGGAGATCTATACTATTTCTGGCAAATGGTTATCCAGTATCTTCTTAAAAGCCTCCAGTGATGGAGCACCCACAACTTCTGGTGGCAAGCCGTTCCATTTGTTAATTCTTCTCAGTGTTAGGAAACTTCTCCTTAGTTCTAGGTTGCTTCTCTCCTTGATTAGTTTCATCTATTGTTTCTTGTTCTGCCTTCAGATGCTTTGGTAAATAATTTGGCCCCTCTTCCTTGTGGCAACGCTTCAAGTATCTTGACTTATTATCTGAATTATTGTGTCTAGTCTCTGTTGAACTTTCTATTTCTCATTTACATTTGCAGATCTTCATGGGAGAGAACAGTTGGGCTAGTCTAGCAGTTTTAAAATTGGACCTCCTATTAAAAATATCTGGGTTTTCATTTTTTTTAAATATCCACTTTGAAAGGGTAATATGAGACTTATGAAATATTTACCGACTGTGATGCATAAACAACAAATCACCTCATTTCCATTAATTTTTTTTTTCTATGAAGGATTTTTTTTCTAAAAAAAAAAAAATCTGTGGCTTGCAATTTAATTATGCAAGTAATTAAAACTTAGAAGATAATCATTTTTGGCAAAAAGTCAGTTTTTGTTAAATTTTAAGATAGAAAAAAAGATGCATATTACGACCATAATACTGTTAGTAATTAAGATAAATGCATCAATTATTAAAGATGCAAACATGTCAAGCAAGCATAACTAATTATTTGAGCATGTTAACAGTTGTTTAATGTTAACAAGCAGTGAATTATTAAAGACCCATGTGTCACATTTTGGACTGCATAAAATATAATGTTCAGGGAAAGGTTTATGCATTTTTAGGTTTTTGCTTAGATCTTGGGGAATCAGGGAAGCAATTGTGCTTGCCTTAGATTTTATGCTTAGTATTAGTTCACATAAAGGGCCGCAATCTTTTGGAGTTGTGGCAAGTGTTATGAAAGGGTCCACAGCAGTAGTGGGATTCAGCCAGGTCGCACCACTTCGGCAGAAGCAGTAGCTAAATTTTTGTTGCCCAGGCCCAGAATGGACTTCTGGAAGCAGTTCACATATTTGAATCCCATCACTGGTCCACAGTAGTTGCTCCGTGTGGTTTAGTAAATAGAATGTGGCAAATCTTCAACAACTGTTCAGACAGACCCAGGGACACTGCAGCTATCATAAATACGAGTTGCCAAGCATCTGGATTTTGATCACATGACCATGGGGATGCTGCAATGGTCATAAACGTGAAAAATGGTCATAAATCAGTTTTTTTAAGTGCCGTTGTAACTTTGAACGATCACTAAATGAACTGTTGTAAGTTGAGGACTACCTGTGCAGGTAGTTTTTGTCTTATCACAATAATTGAGCCTAGAATTGTGGTCATAGGTCACTAAGCAGGCCATTATGTGACCACTCATGATTTTACCACTTTTTGGGGGTTTGTCATTAAGTGAATGCATGGTTGTTAAACAAGTCTGTTTTATCCACTGGGCATTGTTTGGTCAGAAACCAGAAGTAAAAGCCAGAAACTGGCAAAAACAGTTGACAATCATGAAGGTTGCATGACTGTGGGATTCTACATATAGCTGTAAATGTAAAATCTGGTGGGGGCAGCAATTGGTACTTCAAAAATGGGTTTTAAGTAGGTCTGGAAATTAAGTAATAGGTTGTTAAGTGAGAACCACCTGTATTCAGATTACTACTAGAAGATAAGAAGGATTTGGAGACCTGTTGCTGCTATGGGGTGGGATGAGCTCCTGCCACATGCTACAGCAGTTTGAAAGCAGGTAACTGTAAGTAGATAAATGGGTACCACTTTGGTGGGCAACTTCATGGGGACATGAAAGGAATACCCAACTGGGCATCCCCCAGGCAATGGTGGTGTCACCGGCAAATCCTTTCACCATGGAAGCACTTTGGTGCTTCCAATACGGAAGTAGAAGGCTTAGGTTTTGGATGTTGGGTTTGTTGCTACTCAGGTCTGGTAATCTTGCTCCTCTCATTTCCTTGTTAGATAGTTCTAAAGCAACAAATAAAAATCAGAGTAATGGAATCATTATTCAATCATCTGTCTGTAATTATGATTTGAAGGCTGGGTTCGTTGGTTTTGCTACAGTTGATAGTACCTTGCAGTACGTATGTTTCTCTAGATATGCATTATGGAAGTACAAAGTTTTCTTTTCTAGACCTCATTTTAACAGAATAAAAGAAGAGTTGGAAGGGACCTTGGAGGTTTTCTAGCCCAATCCCTGCTCAAACAGGAGACCCTATACAATTTCAGACAAATGGTGTCCAGTATCTTCATAAAAAGCCTCGTGTTGGAGCACCCACAACTTCTGAAGCCGTTCCACTGGTTAGTTGTTCTCACTGTCAGGAAAGTTCTTAGTTCTAGGTTGCATCTCTCCTTGATTAGTTTCCATGCATTCCATCATTTTGGTGCTTTGGAAAATAGGTTGACACCCCACCCCACCCCCCACTCCCTCTTCTTTGCGGCAGCCCCTCAAATATTGGAACACTGCTGTCATGTCACTTTTAGTCCTTCTTTTCACTAGAGACGTGAACAGATTGGGTATGGATTTGATGCTTCCACTTGTGTCCTCCTTCAATTTGAAGAATTCAGAAACTCAAAGGTTCTAGACTTTCTTATTAGATGCCTGCCTTGTTCTTGCATCAAATCTGGCATGCATTTGGTCAGAGTTCTGTGCAAGGCCTTCTCAGCGAAGCTCAGAGTTTGGAAAGTCAGAGCGTCGGAGGAGAGCCCCATCCAATGGAATTCTAGCAAGACAAGGGAAAGAAAAGTATTTTACCAATAAATTATTGCTGTCAAAACAGCACGCACACACACACACACACACACACACACACACACACTGTAATGGAAAGATAGGGGGCAGAGATTCATGAAGCATTGCTTCTCGCATAGTTGATCACACTGAGACTTGTCCACCACAATTTTTCTTCCAGCTTCTAGGTGACCTCCTTCCTCTGACAAGGTCTTCCCATTTTGACAGTGAGTCCTGATGATAATGTAGGTAACATTCAGATGGAGACCAAATGCTGAAGAAAGCGATATTTCATTCCTAACCTTCAACTGCCCCTCCACCGTGATGTTCACATTACGCTTCTTTCACTCCTGCAAAACTAGCGAAAGCAGCTGCAAGTCAAACAAGTTGCTTTTTAGCTGCTTTCTAGAAAGGAATGAAATTCCTTTCGCCACGCCAGACTTAGGTGCGCTACTGAGGCCTTTGTGCCACGTGTTTACCTAATTGCTCTAGGGTAGTTTCAAAAAGAAAATCACAAAAGTGTGTCTCACTTGTTTTGGCCATGAGGGGGAATTCACCGGGGAAAGCAATTCTGTTGGGGAAGAGTTAGCAGTCAAAAGAAACCAGGCTGACAAAGAACACGATGGCTGATGTCCATCAAAGCTGACCCCAGCCAGAGCATAGAACAACTCAAAGAAATAGTGCAAGACTGGAAGATGTGGCGAGACTAGGCTCATAGAATCACCAAGAGTTGGAGACAACCGAATGGATAACATAATCATCATCATGTCAATGGAGATTCTCAGTTATCTAGGTCATGGCCATCCCAAAAGTGCTTTTTCAAAGGCAACTGGACTTTGTTTTTCCTTGAAGACGTTTCACTTCTTCTTCAAGAAGTTTCTTCAGTTCTGCCTGAGTCAGAACTGAAGAAGCTTCTTGGATGAGAAATAAAATGTCTTCAAGGAAAAACCAAGTCCAGTTGCCTTTGAAAAAGCACTTTTGGGATGACCATCTCCATCGGTTTCAAACAGTTTCCTTTGGATCTTCACTAGCTATGATCAACTTCTTCATCACAGGGAAAATGTTTCCAGCCCTTGATCATTCAGTGGAGTTACTTTTAGGATCTATGTACTTTGATGCTTGAAACTCTCCTGAGCTGCTGATTTTGCTGACATTTTATGCAGCGTGGACACGAAGATTAGGGGATTTCTCTCCCCCACACACTTTTCTTCATTACATAAGATTTGCTGTGACAACTGGCAGTGCCACCATCTCTTCTCCAGACAAACTCCTTTTGTCATTTAAGGATTAAACAAAGCAGAAAGCCCTCCCCCCCCAACCAAATGTTTGCATTGTTCTAAAAAGGTTCTTAAACCAGGAAGGCCACTGTCATAATCCTTTGCTGATTGCTACTTACCAAGTTCTGAACTATGGAAAATGACTGGCGTGCCGCCAAATGTATCTGTTTCAGGTTTCATTCTTTTCATAAGCAACGATAGAAGCTTTGCTCCAAAGCATTGTTGCCATCTGTTTCTATTCTGGGAATTTACAGCACAAAATACCACAGGCACAAATGGGCTTGTTCTTATCCTGTGGCCCAACACAGTGTTACTTTATGCTTGCTTATCTATCTTTGTCTCTAGCTCTATATGCAGAGATTCGTAATTCAGCCTCCAAGGCTGGGGAGGTGAACAATCTTTTCAGGCATACAGAAATATCCTGCGAATCTCTGCAGGGGTTGGGCCATTGTGTGCATAAGCAGAGACCCCAGCACTACACAGGATAATTCTACATATCCAAACATGGCTAATACTAAGTGTACATCCTCGGGGACAAAATCAACCACAGTACTTGAACAGAGATGCAAACAGATTTTCTCTGAGAAGGATCCTATTGAATTTGGCAGTTGATTCTTTAAAAGGGTTGCGATCTAGTTATAATTCTGTAAATGAAAATCATTTTTTCCCCTTTTCAAGTAAAACCAAGGAATACAATAAAAGGAAAACTGGTCCCCTTTCGCTCTGCTCATTTAGCTTAAAAAAACCAATTTTGTCATCGGATTTTGATAATATGCTACGATTGGGTGTCTGGACCTTGTTCTGAATATCACCCCTCAAACTGAAATCTGATATTTGGGTAGCCCCATGTTTGAAATTGGAGAAAGTTAGCCCAACAAATAAATGAAGCTTTCATCCTAACCAGCTACAATGCTAATGCATTTTACAATTAAAGCCATCTATGGTGCTTTTAATTATCCTCATTGTCTGTGAACATATGGGGAACATCCTTATTTTTTTTTAAGTATAAGTGATAAAAGAATGAACATGCATTCACAGAAGAAAGAGTAAGGATTTAGCAAAGAAATCTGATCTGGATGCAAAGGACTATTTTATTTTGCCTGTGGCCAGTTTGATCACATGTAGACCATCTGGAGTTTGGATAAGAATCTTCTTTTTAAAAGAAAAGTAAAAGGATCACACTTTTGCGGCAATCTCTATAATACATTAATATTTCTTCTGTAAGCACCACAAGAAAGTGGTGATAAAAAAAAAAGACAAAAGCTATTTCTCACATGCTCCAATTGCATTCCTCTTCTTTATCTTTTCTTTTCTTTTCTTTTCTTTTTTTTCCAGTTTTCCTGGAGTCTCTTCATTGTTTCCTTGACTGATCAAAACATTATGGCTGCAATCCTACACAGCTAGACCTTTTAAATTTCATTGATTTGACTGTGTTAAAAGTAGTCTAACTGTGTATAGGATTTTTGCAGCCAAATGTACAGCAGAAGGTGGGAAATTAAAAGGACTGCAATTAAAGCTGAATCTCAGAGTTCCAGAGGGAATTTGGTGGCATGAGCAGATAGATGGCAATCACACTAAGGAGTACAAAATCTTTCCTGTTATATTATCTGAAAGGCCGGGTTGACTTAAAGCTTCACAAACAAGGACTTTATTTTTGTGCTTTCCTCTTAAAGAAGAAGCTGGAAATACCAACCAACCAGCACAACCCCCCCCCCCAACCAGCACTTCAGCTCTCAGTGACCCTCCCCTGACATGGCCTCCCCATCACAAGACCCTGACTTGGCACACCCACACCTGACCCATCCCAAGACCTACTGACCACACAAATCCTTCATAAGCAGGAAAACACTGACACTGACATCCCCTAGACACTGCTGAAGATGTTACCTAGCCTAGCCTAGTAATGAAACATTCGGAAACCAGCCCACAAGCTCAGATAACGAACCTCCATCCTCACATTTTGGAGGCTAGCAACCGATTTGCCTTTATGGCCAAACCATGATTTTGTGATGGGTTTTGCCCCTAAATTGGAAAGCAGTCCCCCTATTTCCTTAATCTAGCAAGATGGCTGTCCCAGAAGAGATGTTAGGGCCACATTATGCTCACCACTGCAGTATTAGATATCGGCTAATATCTGCCCTGCAAGCTACCTGAGCTGGGGTTTTTCATCCTAGAAGACACCATCCATTCTAGTTGTAAATGAATGAGGGTCACTTTCCAGGGCTGGCTATTGAAATGGATGCCCTTTCATTTGCCTCATGAAAGAAACACAAGTTCTTTTTATGCTGATGGATTAGGAAGGATAAAAAAGACTCAATCAGAAAAGACAGGGCAGGTGTAAAAAAACCAGACGCCTGATGGATAGAGGCAGGCAGGACACCGTGTCACAATTTAGCAAACAATCTACTCCCAAAGAATACATTTTAATTTAATGTGGCGAGGTGCGATATTCATATTTGAAACCATCTCTTTGCTGTCTGTTGGCGAAAGACAGTTACAAATTTCTCTATTTTGCTTAGTGTCCTTCTGGCCAAAGTACCATGTAGTCAGAAACCAGATACTACGAACACCAATGCTAATACTTATCGTAGAGAAAATAGGAGAAGTTAAATTAAAATAAAAACCGAAACCATTAAAGGTCACATGCAGTTAAGGCTTAAACAAATGATTCTGCCTTGCTGGTGCAGATCAATACAGTTTTAATAAAAGCAGTATTAATGTCCTTAAGTAGAGGGGGGGGTAGGTGGGGTTGTGTAAGTCATATCTACGCGGAGGGGCCAGAGAACCCTCCAGAAGAATTGGGCTTCCCCACCTCCCTGATTTAGTTATGTGTCTGCTAAACCTGGTTCTCTCATTTTTCTCCTTTCTGGAGCTGAAGGAAATGCTTATTGGATCTGTGTTTTAAATCTCAGCCAATAGAAAGCAATGCCTCTCCATCTGTCTGACCCTGGCACTTGTTTTAATGTAAAACTCTTGTTTTTAAAGAGGAATGATTCACAGGCCTTTTACCTGCTCCAGCTCATCTCTAAAGAAAAGGAGTTGAATTAACCAAGATCTTCCCACCTCTGTTTAATGCTGTGCCCCTCCACATATACTCCGACAGACTACCCCCTCCTCTACAATTCTTCTCTTCACACCCCCCCCCCCTCTCTCTGCTGGGCTTGATTTATAGCATGACCCATCTCTGTTGGGAGTTGACAGTCACTTTCATTTTCTTGTATTTTTCTCCCCCCTCGCTACCAAGGTCATAAGAGAAAGGGGCCCCCTCCAAGTTTCCCGCATTCGTCCTCCTTCATCCTTCTCCTGGCTTAGCCTCATGAATCATTCCGTCTTTCCATTGAACTCCTGATGCTTTTCTTCCACCCAACGGTCCGACTTCCGCAATTTTTCTTCATTCTCACTAACAATTTGGTAATGAAATATTGATTTTTAGTTAGATTCAAATAGATGTTATTAAGTTTGCATTGATAAATCGTTCCCTTTCCCAGGCTGGAAGTACCTCAGTCAAATTTAACAGTGCTTTCATACCTGGTGATGTATTAATTTGACATATTTGTCACCCAAACATCCTGAGTTACAGGGAGAGGAGAATGATAAGCCCAACTGCTCCCATTTCAGAAAGGGCCTATAATGTTAATCAGTTCGACCATTTCCACGCAGACCTGGTTTAAAAACTTTACAATGTATTCTATGATTGGGACCAAGGAAAGAAGCAGGGAGACAGGAAGGAAGGAAGGAAGGAAGGAAGGAAGGAAGGAAGGAAGGGAGGGAGGGAGGGAGGGAGGGAGGAAAGGAAGGAAGGAAGGAAGGAAGGAAGGAAGGAAGGAAGGAAGGAAGGAAGGAAGGAAGGAAGGAAGGAAGGAAGGAAGGAAGGAAGGAAGATCAAATCTAGGTCAAAATTCAGTTGACTCATGCCAATCAAATTTACAAATTCATTTTTTTTAAAAGCCCATTATTGTGGACCTGTTGTTTTAAAGTTAGTTACTGCTGAGATTTTGCCATCTTTGTCTTCTCTTTCGCCTTCTTGCTTTGTTTTGTCTTTAAAGGCAGGTCTCCATGGAATTGCTTGAGTGATGAGATCTTTCAAAAGGAGAGTCACTAAAGGATGAGATGAACCATCTCATCTAGGTTAGAGTGAAGGGTGAAGGGCAGAATGGCAAGGAGTTTAAATTATACCTGGCTTTCTCTCCTAGATGACCTGTGACGATCGCCAGCCCTTTTCAGAGGAATTAGCAACGGGTGGGAAGGGCTGGAATCAAAGTTGCACAGACAAATGAGAGTCTTAGGAAATGGTGCTCAAAGCTAGCGATGGACTTCCACCTTGTACAGGTAGTCCTCAACTTACGACCACAATTGAGGCCAAAATTTCTGTTGCTAAGTGAAGATTTGTTAAGTGAGTTTTGCCCCATTTTACGACCTTTCTTGCCACAATTGTTAAGTGAATCATTGTAGCTGTTAAGTTAGTGACACGGTTGTTAAGTGACTCTGGCTTTCCCCTTGTCTTTGCTTCTCAGAAGGCCGCAAAAGGGGATCACGTGACCCCAGGACACCCTGCAGCTCTCATAAATATGAGTCAATTGCCAAGAGTCTGAATTTTGGGGAAGGCTGAAATGGTCGTAAGTCACTTTTTTCAGTGCTTTTGCAACTTTGAATGGTCACTAAACAAACTGTTGTAAGTCGAGGACTACCTGTAACCCCAAGAACCAGAAAGTATAAATTATAGTTAATTATTAATTAATTATATAGTGAATTCTAAAGTTAATTATATATAATTAATTTTATATGGGTATTATTGGGTATGTCTAGTCTGGTGAAAAGAAGGACTAGGACAGGGGTAGGCAACCTTGGCTCTTTTATGACTGGTGGACTTCAACTCCCAGAATTCCTGAGCCAGCCTGGCTCAGGAATTCTGGGAGTTGAAGTCCACCAGTCATAAAAGAGCCAAGGTTGCCTACCCCTGGACTAGGAGGTGACATGATAGCAGTCAGAGAGGGACTGCCACAAAGAAGGGGGGAGTCAAGCTATTCTCCAAAGTGCCTGAAGGCAGGACAAGAAGCAACGGATGGAAACTGATCAAGGAGAGAAGCAACCTAGAACTAAGGAGAAATTTCCTGACAGAACAATTAATCAGTGGACTGGCTTGCCTTCAGAAGTTGTGGGTGCCCCATCATTGGAGGCTTTTAAGAAGAGACTGGACAGCCACTTGTCTAGAATGGTATACTCTTTGAGCAAGGGATTGGACTAGAAGACCTCCAAGGTCCCTTCCAAGTTTGTTACTCTGTTATTCTGTTGTAAGTCCAACTTTTCCAGAAGATTGTAGATATTTCACATTTCCGAAAGATCAGCCCTACCTAAATTAAACACATCAGACTACTTGGAACAAGTGGAAAGTGTTGTATGTATTGTGTGTATCTTTTATCAATATATTCTAGAATTAAGACAAGAAGGATTTGGTCCTCTAATTTGGAGCCACACTCAGTCTAGTTAATTTAGCAATGGATAGCATTGGAGGCCCTGGTAAAGAGAGTAAGTCATCTTGTTAGCATTCAAACTTTTATGTGCAATATCTTCTTTTTTTAAAAAAAAATGAAAGCAAAACTGTTCATACCACATCTAGAGTCGTGGTGGCACAGTGGTTAGAGTGCAGTACTGCAGGCTAATTCTGCCAACTGCCAGCAGTTCAAGGTTGACTCAGCCTTCCATCCTTCCGAGGTCGGTAAAATTAGGACCCAGATTGTTGGGGGGCAAATATGCTGACTCAGTAAACCACTTAGAGAGGGCTGTAAAGTACTATTGTTATTTCTATCTAGAATAGAGATGGCAAAATAGGACCGAGATGATTAGCATTTTAGGTTATACATTTCAACTTTCCCCCCAAAATACCCTTTTGACATAATGAAGTTCACTAGTAAACACTTGGCTAGTTCCTGCATTTGTACAGTTCACTTTTTCTTTCACATTTCTTTCTTCCTACACTCCAAAGCATGTGAAATGATCAGATCCCAAATAATGTGAGTGTTTCCTTATTGGCATTTTTGCCCAAAGCAAAATGGCTTGCCACATCTCTGGAATATGACTTAGACTCCAATATCATCAATGTTCAAATTAGAAAAGTCGACTAGAGTTGGACAGCGATCACCTGTCCCAGTCACTTCCCACTGACCTCTGTTTCTACCCCGGATGGACCCATATTTTCATGCATATTAGAATTTATGCAGCAACTGATACCTGGCTCCAGATATTTAAATACGAAGCAAGGGATGTGCTTGTTGCCATTTCTATCACCAGGGTTGTGTGAATTTCCTCTAGGTAGCAAAATGAAATTATAATAAGTAATTACTTAAAAATAAACACAAATATAAGAGGTATATAAGAAGACATTGACAATCCCAGCATTCTACATTTTGAAAAAACTACTCCTTCCTTCCTTCCTTCCTTCCTTCCTTCCTTCCTTCCTTCCTTCCTTCCTTCCTTCCTCCTCTCCCCTTCCCTTCCCTTCTTTCCTTCTTTCCCTTCCCTTCCCTTCCCTTCTCCTTTCCTTACTTCTTTCCTTCTTTCCTTCCTCCCTCCCTCCTTCCTTCTCTCCTTTCTTTCTTTCTTTCTTTCTTTCTTTCTTTCTTTCTTTCTTTCTTTCTTTCTTTCTTTCTTTCTTTCTTTCTTTCTTTCTTTCTTTCTTCTTTCTTTCTTTCTTTCTTTCTTTCTTTCTCCTATTTATAAATTGAACTGAATCTTGTGCTTTGCAATATGCTATATAGCATTTCTTCAGATGCCCTTTCTCCACTCTATGATATATTATGAGCCCAAGATGTAGTGCACGGCGTTTTTGAGTACAGAACATAATTCAGCCAAAGTTAAAGGAAAAACATCCATCCATTTCTATAGAAAGGATGCTGCCCAGTTTGTAAATTATGAACTCAATAAGGCAATGCCTACAATACCTACAAAAGGCTTGATGCATTTTGCTTGCTTGGGTGTATTTTAAGGATTATTTTTTTTAAAAAAAGTGTGGTAAACATTTTCAACACACAGCGTTCTGTAAAAACTCTGGAGAAATTTGGCTAAATGTTATACTAACCTTTTCGACTTTGAACTTTGGATGACTTCTGAAATTTCTCCAGTCCCCACAAATATGGTACTGCCTGTAAGTGGTAAGAAATTTCAGGTGATGATGTCTTTACAGTAAACATTCAAGGCTTGTTCAAATCTTCGTAATGAGAATCCATATAAGTTGGCAGCTTGGTAAATATTGTGAGCCAAAAATTTCACATTCATTGCCGGCTTCCTCTTTTCCTCTAAGAATTAATTCCAAGAGAAAGTTGTGAATTCAGTCCATTATACTTCCAAATATCAGTTCCAGTTTGGGAGATCTTTTTAAAATATCCATGATGAGTAATTTTTCTTTTATTTGTTTGGTGTTTCCTCTATCTCTGATCATTATCTGTACTGCTGTTCAGAGAGAATGGCTAGAACAGGCAGTGGCATTTCTAAGACAAAAGGAAGATTGTGTGATGAAGACAGGAGGAACAACAACACCTGATGTTCTCCTGCTGAGATGTGGACTTCAACAACGGTACAGTAAGTCCTAGGTGATGTGGCGGCTCAGTGGTTAAGACCCTGGGCTTGTCAGTTGGTTCGAGACCCAAGCGCCACATGACGGGGTGAGCTCCCACCCTCATTCCAGCTCCTCCCAAACTAGCAGTTTGAAAGCATGTAAATGCAAGTAAATAAATAGGTACCACTTCAGTGGGAAGGTAATCACAATCCAGGATGTCATGCTGGCCACATGATCATGGAAATGTTTTCGGACAGCGAAATGGAAATGAGCAGCGCCCCCTATAGTCAGTACCAACTAATAGACTAAAATCTGCAGGGACTCCTTTACCTTATTTTACCCAGAAAGTCCTACTCCTTGTATTGGCCTCCTCCCTATTATGTGTGTTGCTTCAGCAGACATTCAATTCCATTAGTTGTCTTGACAAAGTCTCTCGTCCATCTATAGGTTTAGAGATTAGTATAATTGATAAATGGAACAAAGGGAAACATTTCACAGGAACTCCAGGTTTTTTCCCCTTTTTAATCCCATGCAGTTTCCAATTCTCCCCCATTCCTTTGTTCCTTTTATTTCTGCCTTACCATTATGTGTGGGTGTGGTTGCAAAACAGAACAGAAAAAGAAACTTGGTGGATTTAAGTTCCTGAGAGATGCTGCAACTATTTGATGAGTCAAAAAGAAGAGTGTGAGAACATTTCAAGACAAAGCCAACTAGAATAAAAGTATGAAATCCTCTCATCTCTATATAACAATCATATAGCACATATGTACCGTTCAAAACGTTGCAGATACATTGGCTGGGTTCACAGCTTGCACTATGTCACAGTCTGGTTCATTTCCTGCTTAGTGTGATGAATAAATCTAGGTATTATGAAGATAAGAACATCCCTGCTAGATCAGGTGAAAGCTCAGCTTAGCCCAGCATTTTGATCCTTACTGTGCCGAGCAAAGGGCTCTTGAAAGTTCATAAGAAGAAGAGGAGGACATGTCCTTTTTTTATACATAAATATGTCTTATTGATTTTTTAACATAGTCACCTTAATATTTGGTAAACAGTGTGTTGTCTGGGTTTACCTTTAAAAAACATTCACTAACAGTTGGTTTCTATAATCTATAATCCACATAATGGCTTTACTTGATTTCCTCTTTTTCCCATGATGTTCTCTTTTTACCAACCTTAAGTTAATACAATTCTTGTTGTTTTGGTAAATAACAATTGAGTATAAAAAAATTTCCTGATATTTCAAAGAGGACATGTCCTTCTCCCGTGTTTCTGCATTGCACTGGCATTTGGATGCAGGCGGCTCACAATCTAGACATAACATTGAGTTCTGATTGTTAATGCTATAATTTAGCTCTGTCCTTGAGAATGTGTGAGACAGGGGAAACAGTTGCACAGCCCAAGGAAAATAGAGAGCGTGAGAAAGACTTGCCCCACCTGGACCATGTTGTTCTTCAAAAGGAGCAGTGAATATTTTAGATAAGCTTTTGAGATTCTGTTAACATACTCTTCAGCTATAAAATAGCTTTTCTGAAATCCTTGTGGTGTCTGGTCCTTGATCTTGTGAGCCCCAATGGGCCATCAAATAATATTTAACAGAATAATAGAATAACAGAGTTTGAAGGGATTTTGGAGGTCTTCTAGTCTAACCCCCTGCTCAAGCTGGAGACCCTGTACCATTTCAAATGGCTGTCCAATCTCTTCCTAAAAACATCCAGTGTTGGAGCACCCACAATGTCTGGAAGCAAGCCATTCCACTGATTAATTATTCTACTGTCAGGAATTTTCTTCTTAATTCCAGGTTGCTTCTCTCCTTGATTTGTTTCCATCCATTGCTTCTTGTCTTCTGGTCCTTTGGAAAATAGGTTGACCCCCTCTTCTTTGTGGCACCCTCTCAAATATTGGAACACTTCTAACATATATCCCTTCTTTTCACTAGAGTAGACATAGCCAATTCCCACAACTGTTCTTCATATGTTTTAGCCTCCACCCCCCTAGTCATCTTTGTTGCTCTTCTCTGCACACTTTCCAGAGTCTCAACATCTTTTTTATATTGTGGTGACCAATCTATCCTCCATGAGTTTATTCAATTTCCTTTAAATCCATCCAAGTTAGGACCATGCGCATAACTTGTGGCAATGGATTACACATGAAGAATTTCTTTCTTGGTTTATAAATCATGTGTTGTGTCATCCAAACTGAGTCAGTTGTGATTTACTTAACCTATGCATAAGCAGAAGATGAGAAGTTCCACAGTTTGATGTGGTGATTAAGGCACCAGGCTAGAAACCAGGAGATTGTGAGTTCTGGTTCCAGGTTAGGTATGATGCCAACTGGACAACCTTGGGCCAGTCATACTTTCTCAGCCTGTGGAAGGAAGCAATTGCAAGCCACTTCTGAAAATGTTGCCAGGAAAACCATCAGAACGCAACACTGACTTGAAGGCACACAAACAAAACAAAAAAAGAAAGAAAGAAAAAACATGGCTTAGTGAAATGCAACTACTGTCTTTCAATGGAAAATTTAAAAATGAGAATTTATGCTGAGCTGGCTTCCTAAATGGACAAGGGAAAGTTTTATCCAGTTAATATTCTTAATCATTAGCATTTGTATGCAATGAACTAAACATTCAAAGTAAAGTATCACAAAAGTCATAATATTAATATTTTAAAAGTATGCTTACTTTAAAAAATGGGGGGGGGACCTTACTACATACCACAATAAGAGAGCCAAGTGAACAATTTGTGATCTTAAGAAGTTGGACTTCTCTCAGAATTACAGAGAAAACAAGCAAATATATTTCTTGGAATCACAAGCTTGAATCCATATGGAGTGTACAAGAAGATGCCAGGGCAGGATGTAAGAGCCACCAGAAAAGCAAAATATGAAAGGCAGGAGGGAAAAAAAAAGGAAATAAAAATTAAAAAAAAAATTTCAAAGGAAATGTATAAAGTGAACTAGGAATTTTTTTGTAAAAGAAAAATTGCTACAAAAATACATAGACACATAAATATGGGGCTGATTTCTTCAAGATTAAAGACAATAGTCTAAGGCAGGGGTCCCTAACCCCCAGTCTGTGGACCAGTACCGGGACGCGGCATGCCAGCAACCAGTCCACACAAACAAGCAAAGCCCCATCCACGAGATACAGGCAGCGCACAAAACCACGCACCCTCTCTCCACGGAACCGGTCCCTGGTGCCCAAAAGGTTGGGGACCTCTGCTCTAAGGTGAAATTTCCCTTTTGGCCGATATGCCAGCATCAACAAAACTGCAAACTGGTTTGTCACAGCTCTGAGCAAGAAGCTGATGAAAGTGATATTTTCACAGCCTAATTTAGCAGAATAACAGAGTTGGAAGGGACCTGGGAGGTCTTCTAGTCCAACCCCCAACCTATACCATTTTTGACAAACGGCTGTCCAGTCCCTTCTAAAAAGCCTCCAGTGTTGGAGCATTCACAACTTCTGGAGGCAGGTTGTTCCACTGATTAATTGTTCTAACTGTCAGGAAAATTCTTAGTTCTAGGTAGCTTCTCTCCTTGATTCGTTTCCATCCGTTGCTTCTTGTCCTGCCTTCAGGTGCTTTGGAGAACGGGTTGACCTCCTCTTCTTTGTCACAATCCCTCAAATATTGGAACACTGCTGTTATGTCACTTTTAGTCCTTCTTTTCACTAGAGAAGTGAACAGACCAGATCTACAGTTTCTAGACTACCTTGCAGATTCGGTATTAGCTTCCATCCATTGCCTTCTTGTCTTATCTTTGGGAAATAGGTTGATCCCCTCTTTTTTGTGGCAGCCCCTCAAATATTGAACATTGCGATCATGTCACCCCAGTTCTTCTTTTCACTAGACTAGACAATTCCTGCAACCGTTCTGCATATGTTTTTGCCTCTAGTCCCCTAATCATCCTTATTGCTCTTCTCTGCACTCTTTCCAGAGTCTCAACATGTTTTTTTTTATTTTGTGGTGACCAAAACTGGCTGCGGTATTCCAAGTATAGTCTTACCAAATCTCCTTAATCTCCTTCTAGCTTCTAAAACCACTGTGAGAGAGGCACTGAGTTTGAGTATGGCCTTTTCCAATTTTCCATAATCCATAGTCCTGTCTGACACTGATAAGTTTGAATGTGGTTTCAAGAAGTTCCAAAAGAAATGAAAATGTGTTTCAGTCTCACTGAGCTCAGGTGCATGGAGAAACATGCTGGAGAAATCTCACGTTGTAAAGCAGCTGGGTTGTTTTTTTCTTGCTCTTTTTTACATAATAAAATGCTCAGGTGAAGGAGAGAGGCAAATAATGCAAGAAAATATGTCGATGGATGCCAACTTTCACTAACCTGGCAGTTTCGGCTCCAGGTTGAAGGACCCAGAGGACTTTCATTTATCACTTAATGCCCTTGATGTTTCGCAAGGAACTTAAATGCCCGTCATATGTTTAGGATTAGGACAGAGGACATTATTTTTTCCCCCTATGTTTTTCTGCAATACCTGCTTTTCTATTGTTTTATATATATTATTCTGGCAGATGGGAAAGATTTTGCTAAGCCACATGTGTTTTAATTGTAATTTATTGAATAAACCACAATAGCTAGATTTTCACACAAGATCCTAGGCAGAAACAACGCCATGCCAAACCAAAAGAATACAGATTACTTGTGTTTGTGTGGGTGTGGATGTATGTGGGTGTGTGGGTGTTTTCAGCTATGTAATACATAGTCAGAAGTCTTTCAAGTTCTTAGTTGCACACATAATACATTTTCACAGGGTTTTTGTTTGTTTGTTTGTTTCTTTGTTTTATTCCAGTCCTGTCAATACCTTTGCCATTTCCGCACCACTAATAAAAAAAGGTTGTGCTGAAAACGTTCATGGTATTGTTAACAGGAAGGAAGGAAGGAAGGAAAGGAAGGAAGGATGAAGGAAGGAAAGGTAAGAAGGAGGGAGGGAAGGAAAAAAGGAAGGAAGGAAGGAAAGGGAGGGAGGGAGGAGGGAAGGGAAGGGAAGATTTTGTTAGTTTTGGTTTTCAGGTAGGTAGTTTCACTTCCTTCTGTGATTGCCCACCCTCCTCTCAAAATCTTCCCCCTCCTATCTTTGCCCCCAGTTCAGGGATACCTTTGCATAATATCTAGAAAAGTCAAGGCATCTGATTAGCAGACTGTGACAATATCTATTATGTATTCCGAACCTTGTGGGGAACCTTTTATTCATGAATCAAAAATGGTACTCCCATTATTATTGTTGTTATTCTTTTGAACTCATATGTAAGGATAACAGGATTGTGGGTCTGTAAGTGCCATGCTTTGAATTTAATCATATCATGCTATTTATTTGCTTTAAATTATCCCATATTCATTCCTCTTTCCCCCACCCCTGTTCTCTTAGGCATCGATAAACTAACTCTTACGATTACAGTAAATGAAATGCACTTTAAAAGATTATCTCTTATGTTTGTCATAACAAGAATTTACATTCCTCTTGCATTAAGTGAGAGTAAAAAAAAAACACCTCATATACATTTTCTAATTTATTGTCTAGTATTTATTACATACAGCAGGTTCCTTGTCTAATCACGACTCATTACAATTATGTATTATTCACAATAACCCACGGCAAAAAAAAAGAAAAGAAGACTTCATAGGACAAAAGGAAAGGAGCAGGGGGGAGGATATGATGATTTGATGATTAAGAATTTAAAACAATTATTACTCATAAGAAAACTGCATGCCCTGAAAGAATTTCATAAAGGGACACCACAGAAGATGGCTTATATGAAATGATTTAACAATAGGTGTCAGGCAAAACATGGGCTTAAAATGTCAAGAAAGTCACAAAATAGAGAAATCTTTTTAGTCAGTTAAGACATTTTGAATCTTGAGAGACTTGCTGTGGGCACTCTTACAAAGTGATACCCATGACGGGGTATGTTGTTGTTGTTAGTTGCGAAGTCGTGTCCGACCCATCGCGACCCCATGGACAACGTTCCTCCAGACCTTCCTGTCCTCTATCATCTTCTGGAGTCCATTTAAGCTCATGCCTACTGCTTCAGTGACTCCATCCAGCCACCTCATTCTCTGTCGTCCCCTTCTTCTATTGCACTCAATCTTTCCCAGCATTAGGCTCTTCTCCAGTGAGTCCTTCCTTCTCATTAGGTGGCCAAAGTACTTGAGTTTCAACTTCAGGATCTGGCCTTCTAAAGAGCAGTCGGGGTTGATCTCCTCTAGGACTGACCGGTTTGAACGCCTTGCAGTTCAATTAACATATGGTTAATTGACTGCCATAATGTGTGGACAGTCCCAAAATACCTGTTTACTGGATGATGAAGCGAGGAAGGTCTTAACTATCATTTCCGCTAGTGTCTATTCTGCGACGTACTAGCCTAGCTGACAAGACCTGTTCTGGATTATGGAAAAGTGGGCAAGTCTTTGCATTGTAGCTCAACTTATTTTCAAGACAGTTTCCATGGCCCACAGAGATCACAATGGCATCGTTAGAAATAAAGATGATTTTTATGGTGGAAATTCCAATTCGCAATATGCCAGCAGACTGCTATTGGTGGCATAATATTGAATAATATCCACTTTATATCACAGAATCACAGAGATGGAAGAGGCCTTGGAGGTCTTCTTGTCCAGCTTCATGCCCAGTGTAGACATTTTCATTGCATCCCAGACAAATGGTTGTCCAAATTTTGCTTCAAAACTTCCAGTAATGGAACAGCCTGGACTCCATGAAGCAGACTGTTCCACTGCTTAGTAGCTCTTAGTCTCAAGAAATCCCTTCATATCTCAGTCTTGGATCTCCCTCAGCAAAAATGCCATCCATTGGTTCTTGTCCTCCTCTCAGGAGCCATGGACAATAAATCCAATAAATCCATGGACAATAAATCCTCTTCCCTGTGAGACTGGCAAGCCGAGGAAACAAGAAGCGTTTGGATTTCTGAAAGAACCTTATTGCTAGTAGGGCAATGTAAAAAAAATAAAAATCCTGAAAGCCTATCAAAGCAAGTCTAGCATAATAAAGGTAGAGTTACTCTAAATCTCTTTCTCATGGTTCCCCTTTCTCCTGAAGACTGGAGTATCTCTTTTGCAACTGTTTCTTCCGCTGTTTTCCTCCCATGATTTCATCACAGGCATTCCTTCAAATATTTGAAGACAGCCCTCATGTCACCCCTTAGCCCTCTCTTCTTTTCCAGGTTCTTCAACCATTCTTCATTGGATTTAGCCTCCAAGCCCTAAACCATCTTCCTTGCTGATCTCTACCCTCTTTCCAATTTCCCAACAGCCTTTCTGTCTTAGGGAGGCAAGACCTGTATTCCAGGTGTGGTTTAGACAGTGTAGCATGTCATATATATTTTTTTTAAAGAATGGGTCTTTGTGGTTCAATTTGTTACAAACTGTCTTCTACCCACTTTCTCATCACTTGAAGGCTTTTTTCTTTCTTTCTTTCTCATCCTTCAACTAGGTGGAATTTCCCCCCATCTTTAGCAGCAAAGCAGTCATTTGCTTCGAGTGTATGCCTTTGTGTACTATTTTTTTTTAATGTAATAAAATTGACAGATGACTTCTTTCTGGAACAGGTTTGGGGGAAGAAAATGTTTTGTTTCCCCTCCCCCTCCCATCTCTCTCTCTCTCTCTCTCTCTCTTTCATTCTCTCTCTCTCCTCTCTCCTTGATGACTGTGGAAGACAGCAGCCTTAAAAAATGACTAGTCACTAAAATTCCTCATGCTCATTTCATATTGTGTTGATTCATATTAAATTCATGACAACAAAAACGCAACTTGAGGCATTTTTGGAAATGACCACTCTTTAGTGCCTCTCTCCTCTAGGCGTGCTAGGACCAGAGTCCATAAAGTTGCCTGCTGCCTCGTGTCATGAAAAGAAACAGCTTTGCCTGGGAATGCCATTACGGTGTAATGAGGCATGCCGCAAAATATACCTTCCGCAGCCACTTGATGAAGGCTTGCTGACACACCAGACCAGACAGAAATGTTTTTTTGTGTGTTCTTCCTTATTTTGTCCATCAATCACAACATTAGTCAAAGCAGACAGCCTTGTCAGTGGGCACAGATGCAGACTGGCGGGCGATCAGTGGACAGGTGTTTCGGCTCTCCCCAAACAAGATCTTGAAAGGAGAAAAAAAGGGAGTGGAGACCTTGTTTCAAAGGCTGGGGATGTCAATAAGGGAAAAAAAGGAAAGGGGAGGAAAAAGGGAGTGGTGGGGAGGCCCTGCGGGGGGGGGGGAGTTCAAAGCAGGGTACTTGGGAGGGGGAAAAGTATGAGCAGCAGGGATGCAAAGTCTCAGCTAAGGGAAAGCACTGGATTGCAATAGCATCTCCGGAACTGATGGAATCTGTCTAGAAAGGGGAGGTGCTGAGATGAACTGCAGGGAAGTGGCAGTTTTCCTGGAAGGAAGGAGAATATTCCAAAGAGGGGGGGTGGGGAGGTGACACAAGTACAACACAGCCCAGAGCTGGATTAGGGAAGAGGGTAGGATAGCTGCTCCCTAAAATCTCTCAGTGTACATCCATTGGGGTGAGAGTAGTAAAACTTCAGTCTGGCAAGATTCTGCCTATTGGGTCTGAGCAAATAAAGAACTGAACTTTGGCTAGATTGTGCCATGTTGTTCTTGGGCTGGGCTTGACACCCAGCTACGTAATTCCACACCTTGGTTTGAAATTGATGTACTTTACTTCTTTAAACTCAGATTCCTTCGCATAGCCAAGGGGAGATTTCTGTCAACAGAACAAAGAGAAGATAACTTGAAATGATGGCCCTTTTGGTTTAGTTCCAGAAAAATGAATTATAGCCCTAAATTTAAGACCTTAAGCTACAGTACATGGAGAATGGTGAAGCAAGGGCAGGAATGGACATTCTTTTTAAAAAAAAAATCTTCCAGAAGATAAACATCCCTTCCCTATCTTTGATGCATTAAACTTCTCTCTGCCAGTCTGGTCCTGTCTACACATAGATTAGTCTCCTCTCCTCGTCCTCCTCGTCCTCCTCCTCCTCCTCCTCCTCCTCCTCCTCCTCCTCCTTCCATGATAGCCAATGAAGAACCTAGTCCAAATTCCAAGCACAAATACTACACAATATGTCTGTTTTACCCATGCCACTACACCATTACACTCTTGGTACTTTGGTTAGCATTATATTTGAACCCATGCATTACATCCAAACTGGCTCACTGTATCTTATTTAAAAATCCAGCTTTTAAAACACTGACTTTTTTCATGTGTAAATGCAATATGTTGCTTGAAATGTGTGACGTTGTTCCTTCCTCAGGGACAAGGCTGTATATTCTCAAATATATATATATATATATATATCGTACGGATCAAGATGAAAAGCTGAGAATTGTATGGCCCAGCAAATCAGAAAGCTGTTGGTGTGGCTATAAGCATAGAAACCACCAGGATTTTTCCAGAGGAAAACCAGCCATATACTTTGTTTTCTTTGCAAACTTAACCAAGGGATACAGACCACAATGGGATGTATATTATTTTAATGCGCATTTGATGGAGTTGGTCTTGAATGCAGAGCATTAAGATTTCTATTAAAAAAAAAAATCCATTTATTTATTTATTTATTCTGAGATACTTTTCCTAGGAGTGCTGAAGGCAGGACCTTTGGGTCTCTTTCACGAATCTGGGGGTGGGAGAGATGTTCTTTCCCCACCGAACATTTTACCCTCCATGCTTGTTTCTATGGTAGCAACGTTGATGTCACAAATGTTGCTCCAGGAAGTAGAGGCTGTAGAAAATGTTATTTACTTGTAAGAACAGATCTTTACCCAGTTTTATGTTGCCATCACTTCTGTTGTTTTTCTGCCTCGTTTAATATCAGCTCCTTTTTTCAGCTCCTATCCCATCTCTAGGTCTTAAATCATTCTTGCTGAGAACGTACATGGTATAAGGAACTGGTGGTTTTTTCCAACTATGAGAAGTTTCAAAAGTTCCTGAAATTTAGGTTCTCACGGGCTTTATGGTACACCAAACTAGGCCTTCCCGAGAAAAACTTAGTATCACCTTAGATGACCAGCTAAAATACAGGTACAGCAAACAATAAATTTTTGATGAAGAAAAAAAAATCTGGAATTTATTGAGACGGAAAAACAGGATCAGTCCTCTTAAAATTTATCTCTGTCCTAACATGGAAATAAACTAGTTTAAATATTTCGCTAGACAAAATAGTGGATTGATGATGAAAGTCCAGCAATTGAATGTTGCTGCTTACATCACAGTAACAGACTTTACTTTGTGGGGAAGGGATTGGGAATTTTTTTCAGTATTGATCAAGGAGAATATTTGTAGCTCAGGGTTGAAACGAGGGGGTGTTCCTTGGTACTCTCTAAGCTTGGTTGTTTTTTGAAGATGTTTCATTACCTAGAGTAGATAACATCATCAGTGCTAGCAATGATCCAGCAAGAAAAGAATGTCTGCAAGAAAACAACTAAGCTCAGAAAGCATCAAAGACTCCTCAGTTTTTGCACTGGCATCTGTGGAAGAGACAAGGAGATCAGAATGACCTCAGCAACATTGCAACTCAAACCCTGACCTTTTCTGCCATCACAATACTGCTGATGTTATTCGGAAGTAGCTGAAATTTTCTGTAGTCACTGCTGTGATGATCTTGCATCGACCTGCCTTTCTCTTTCTAAATGATATCACAAGTGTGAGAGAAGACCCCTCATGAAATACTAACAGCAACAGTAGCATTAAAACATACTCTAAAGCTGAAGACTCTTTCCAGATAGGTCCATGCAGGGGTTTTTTGGGCAACACTTTTTTAAAACAACCTTGTAATCCTTTTTATCGGGGTGGAGCTGAGGTGACTGAATGGAGCTGAGCATTTGCTGTCTGGATGCCCTTCCTGATGCCTACGCAGAGTTCTCAACAGATATTTTTTCTTTGCGCCTAGGAGACAAACATCTGCTACCTAGGACTGAACTCTCAACCTTCTGAATGGGAGGCAAGCTTATTCACCACTAGGCAGTGGTGGGATTCAGCTGGTTCGCACCACTTCGGCAGAACCGGTAGCTAATTTTTTGTTGCCCAGGCCCAGAACGGTCTTCTGGAAGCGGCATCCACACAGAGAACTGGTTGTTCACATATTTGAATCCCACCATTGCCACTAGGCCACCACACTCCTCTTTTTTGGGTAACACTATAGAAGTGATTTTAACATCTTCCTTTTTTATCTTCTCAGTCTAGGCCCAAGAGTTTCTTCATAGTCTCCTATCCAAGATCTAACCAGGTCCAACTTTGCCTGAAACATAAAAAAAAAAAGGTCATACAAATACAAACATTGGTCTCTCAATTTTGGTGTATTTATGCAAGAGTATGAAGATTTTGTCCTCCTTCTTGCAGAGACATCATCCCTTTCCATGATATGCAAACAAAAGCATGATTCAGAAAGTCTATTGTATTTTCATCTTGGATACTTTTGCTGTCAGCAATAAAGAATGTCGTTGCACCACCAAAATTGCTTTTGAAAGAATTATATTCCATAGATACAGCTCAGACTGAGGTTGAAACTTAAATGCAGATCAGTGGAAGAGCCCAAATGTTTTTGGTTTCATCACTCATTCTCTTTTCTTACTATGTTGGGGGCAACAGAAGAGAATGTCTCAATTTTCAATAAATAATAGGCATGCCTGGAAGGACAGAGAAAAAAAAAAAGAAGAAGAAAAGAAATCAGGATCACCTTATTCATGTCAGACAATGAAAAAGAACTTTCTCAGATGATCCCATGAGCTGACCTTTCTAAATATATATTCAGCATATACAGGTGACAAAGTATGGAGACAGCAATCTGCCATTAAATAAAAATGATTTATATCGTCTATTTTGAGATATTTCTCTAGACAAATAATTGCTTGTTCTTCTTGCATAAAACCCTTTTCCGTCATGTGCCTTTATGTTTTATTCTCTCTCAACAAGTTAATGAAATTGGATGATCTTTATCATTCCGAACTTCAGGTTGAAAAAGTGAGGTGCAGATGGTCATTACAATTGAGTTAAATTAATTATAGTTTGAACAACCTTTGTATACTTGAAGAAGCATCTTAAAATTATGGACTTGGAAGAAGCCACAAGAATTAACCACCCTAATCTTTTGCATTAGGACTAAGAAACTGCAAATGAATTCAGTGTACATTTTTTCTAGTAACTGAGGAGTATTTTATTATAATTCTGGCAAGGCCTTTTATGTCTCATGAATTTAACTAGGCTTAAATCTGTCTTCAGAACCTTTGGAAAAGTCTTGCAGTAGGAAGAACGGAACCACCCTTTAAATAGTGAACTCCCAGATGGTGAAAGTTATAGTTTGGCAGTATCCGATGGACCACACAGGTTTCCCATACTGTACTTCGGTTTTTGCTGCAAGACAGCATGCACAATCCAGGCTGAATCTTGGATTATTAGTACCTGAATACATTGATCATCTCCTCTGAAGATTATTCTCCTTCTCTTGACATGAAAATGAATTGTTCTGTAATTTGTCTTGTAATATGTCTTCTGCACACATGTCAGCCACTTTTGATGTTCTTTGGGTGGTAAACATGGATATTTGATGTTTACTAGTCCCCACCAAATTACACAAGGCAATTTTTGTTTGTATATATTGTTTATTGCAAAGACTGTCCGTCCGTCCGTCCGTCCGTCCGTCCGTCCGTCCGTCCGTCTATCTGTCTATCTGTCTATCTATCTATCTATCTATCTATCTATCTATCTATCTATCTATCTATCTATCTATCTATCTATCTATCTATCTATCTATCTATCTATCTATCTATCTATCTATCTATCTATCTATCTATCTATATCCATCCATCCATCCCATCCCATCCATCCATCCATCCATCCATCCATCCATCCATCCATCCATCCATCCATCCATCCATCCATCCATCCATCCATCCATCCATCCATCCATCCATCCATCCACTGTTTATCTATCTACAGTATCCGTGCAGATCCAAACATGCTGAACATACTTGATACAAACCCAGACAGACACAACAGGAAGGGAGAGCATGCACACACACCCAGGTCAGATGCAACACATCCTTTTATTAGATAGAAGGAATAAAAATTTATGCTATGGTCACTGCTGATAAAAGGATAGGAAATAGGTTTTGAAAGCTCTGCTTGTTTTTTCCTACCTTGAAGACAAGGCTAAATAGCTATTTGGGTCATGCAAGGGTTGTTTTTTTGTTTGTCTAATTAAAAGTGACCCTGCCTGAGTAGAATGGGACCTAATCACCTTGATTGTGCTAAGCAAGGTACATGTCCCAAGGTACCTGGTACTGGGTATGGATTGGCACGTTCAGGTTGCTGCCAACTGAATTCAGTTCTCATAAAGTCCCCATTGATGCCAAGTTCTACCTACAGTATTCCCCCAAGCATTCTTCTGAATCTGGCGAGAAGCCACTTCTGAAGCAACCCGTTCACAATTACAAAGGTTATTCAATAGAATATCTCCATGGACCAATTTAGCACTGTAGCCGAGTGGGAGATAATAACACCTACATTCAGAAGCAAAACAGAACTGGATTGCACTCTATAATTGTAATACATTATATCTCCAGAGTTTATGATACCCCAAGAGAGTTTATCCTGTTCTTTCATTTGTGGTTGCAAAACGTGAGAAATAGCAATGACACTCGCTCTGGGGGAATGGCAATTGCAAGCTGTCCATTATAGGTGGCTCCCAAATTGCTTTTGGTAAATCCGGAATTTCTTTTTTGTTATTAATAACTGGAAGTAAAAGTGTTGAGAATCAGTGAGGCTTTTTAAGTTACTTGATTGATTGATTGATTGATTGATTTTATTTTATTTGTTTGCTGTCTATCTTGCCTCAAGACGACTCTGGACTTTAATGTTTTAAATGCCGAACTGGGCAAAGTTAAACTTTGAACAAGTTAAAAATAACATCCTTGGACAAGGCGATGAAAGCATTTCCATTGGTTGCGGCCAAACTAACACTGATAAGTTCATGTAGTGAGCAGAATTTAACTCTGATTCAAAGACAACTTTATTTTTCTCCTCTTTTGGATGACAAGATGAGATATTGAGTTATATTGACATGGGGCTTCTCTGTCCATAGAAAGAATCTGCAGGAAACATACAACTTTCTCAGCATCAGATGCTGAATAAAGAAACTATGTTCTTCTGTATTCTCTACCCTTTATATTTATCTTCAGAATATATAAACAATGTGGACCCTATAGTTGCATATACAAGACAGCTCACAAGTCATGCTAAGATGCATTTTATGCAACACGTCTATGGAGATTCTCAGTCATCCAGGTCATGGTTGTCCCAAAGGTGCTTTTTCAGAAGGCAACTGGACTTTCTTTGTTTTTCCTTGAAGACATTTCACTTCTTATTCAAGAAGCTTCTTCAGTTCTGACTGAATGGTGGAGAATGGAATGATTATATTCCTTGCAGTCATCTGGTCATTAGCACGCTCTCTGAGCATCATTGAGGCCACTTGGAGGTTTATCGGTGCCCTCGGGGTCACCTGAATAGCGCAAATGGGTGTGGAAACTTCTTGCAACTGATGAAAAGGAATGTGTTGTAAACTTGGAACTTTCAGCTGGGCCAAGAAGGTTCCACACCCATTTGCACTATTCAGATGTCTGCAAGGAATATAAATCCTTCCATTCTCCACCTTTCAGTCAGAACTGAAGAAGCTTCTTGGATGACCAGCGAAACATCTTCAAGGATGTTTCAAGTCCAGTTGCCTTTTGAAAAAGCCCCTTTGGGATGTTTATAGAACATGCCAACTCAAAATCGAATAAACCAAATGTGCCCTTAGTATAAAATGAGAGCCAAACCAATTGTTCTTTGAGGAAGCTTGCTTAAATAATATTCAATAAACCAGGTTTAAACAAACAAGGAATGTGTGAACTCATCCATGGGCTTTGTTCTCATTTCTTACATCCCACTGGATTTAGGTCAACATTGCCTGATAGATGCTCCTAATACTGTAAAGGAAAGAGCGAGTTAGACAGAAAATGAAAATGAAAAACCTCTCATTACAGTAAAATCAGTATAAGGTTGCATTGTTTGCACTTTGATATATAACGGGGATTTTGATCACGAATGCCGAGAGGGTGTTAATGAGAACTAAATGTTAAAATGCATGGTTAATATTAATAGCTATTAAAATAATAGTATCTTAAAGGTTCCATGGCGATTAAACCACAAGGAAAAAAAAAAACCTATGTATTTCATGCTTCCCAACTCCTCTCAATATTTGCACACACAGAGTGGCATACACAATTTCACAAATGCACAGTTATATCCTTGGCTACCTGAGACCCCATCTGTTTATTGTTTATCAGATGTGTGTTTGTTTGCTTTTTCATTTTTTTCCCCTCTCAGCCTTTTTCTCAATCTCCCTCACCTCCTTCTCCAAAGTAACCGGTCTCAGATTGGGCACCCCCATTTGTAACACAGCAGCCATTTTTCTGCACGTAAGCAGCTTGCATTTAAAACTCCTCCACTCATCCATCTTCATTTGAAGACTGGGTTAAAAAATAAAATTAATGATCACTATCAGACTGAAGATGAGCGCCATCACCAGTGAAAAGTTGCGCTGCCAGATTTTGCCAAGGAGAACATTTTTCACCGGCTAGAAATGGCTGGATATACTTGTAAACATTATTAAAAATAATAACTTAATGTTTCCTTCCTGTGACTAGCTAACATTAGCAAGGTAACTTCAATTAGCATTTCCTTCCAGCAATGCAAGCCTCTTTTTTTTCTTCCCTATTTCATTTTATTTAAGAAGGGATTTGTTTTCTAATTTTTTTCCCCCTCCTGCCATTGTCAGCGAAGAACTCCGTCAAACGGCTGCAACGTTTCCTTGCCATCACTAATGGTTTGCAAAAGGCACCAAACGGGGAATGTATGGCTTTGATTTTATTTGCTTTAGCATAGCTGTTTGGTGAAATGGGAAGACATAAGTATGCATTTCAATATATCCTGTATCCCATTACACAAGATTTTAAAAATAGAAGTAAATAGCCCAGTGCACTTAAATCAGGCCATTTTATTTTTGGAAAAAAAAATACAATGATAAATTAACACAGATGCCTCAGCCTTAGGGGCTGTTTTTAAAAAATAAAATAAAATAACATAGTACGTGCATTATACAGATATATTCCCAAACCCACATTAAAGATCCATATGAAGCCAATTATCTTACATATCTAGCACGCTTCTCCAGAATGGACTCATTTACCATCATTTAAAAAAAAAAAACAGCAGAAGCAACTTTTCACCATGCACTCAAATGCAAAATCAGCGTAGTTCAATTTCTACTGGTCAAAAGATCTTTAGGATCGCCATGATCCAATTCGAAGAAAGTCCCTGTGCTTTTGAACATTTCATACAAAGAGTTTTGCCTGATTTGTCCAGCAAGAAATCAGCTTTGCTTTCTATACGAAGTTGCTTTTCATGCAGGAACTCTTATGGGATCTGCAGTAAATTAGTATCTTAAACGTTAGAAAGTTAGATCCTATGGAACCGAGCCTCGGAGACTCTCGAAGGACTAATGTTAAAAGTCATGTTCTCCTAAAGTTATTCCATTGGATCTGAGCTTTGGGGAAAGCACTGGAATATTATCAGCCATAACTTTCGATAGGGCCTATCTATCAGCCTTAGGCTATCGTTTCACTGCAGACGTGGAGCTGCTTAGGGTTTGAAATCAATTGTTGTACTACACAAATATTGTCTGGTGTAATACAATGCTAGACAATGCTCAGTGGATCTGGGGATCATGAGTGGCCGGCAAAGTTATTGCAGGAAGTTCCAACGCTGCTTAATCTCAGCAACCTATAGGGTTTACAAACGGCTTCATTCCGAACACTCTAAGCAATTTGTGTAGTTGTCCTCCAAAGCTTTTGTTGGCAGAGACTTCCAAAAATCAGAGCCTCACAGAAAAAAATCTGCTCTTGCCTGAAAGGGAGTGAAAAGCCATATCTTGTTATGTCTCTAATAACTGGGGAGCTAAAAGAAGGTCCTCCTCTAAGAATTTTACAATCTCTGCACCGTCATAGGAGAGAAGAAGATCCTTAGCATAGATCCAAATCAACAGGAATTTGTAGGTCATAGCCAGCCTATTATGACTTCCTATAGCCGTGATGGCGCAGTGGTTAGAATGCAGGCTAGCTCTGATCACTGCTAGGAGTTTGATCCTGACCAGCTCAAGATTGACTCAGCCTTCCATCCTTCCGAGGTTGCTAAAATGAGGACCCAGATTGTTAGGGGCAAATATGCTGACTCTGTAAGCCGCTTAGAGAGGGCTGTAAGGCACTATGAAGCAGTATATAAGTCTAGGTGTTATTGCTATTGCTAATAGGACCAGGAACACAGTGCATTTGTTCTGAGAAGGGGACCATATGCTGACTATTTCTAGCCTGATTAGCATTTTGAATCCCTTCTGCTAAGTAAGGAGTCCAATGTGCAATAGCTTAATCCAGACTCAATATACTTGAATAAGATGGGATGTTCTCAGATAATATCACTACTGTGAGAGCTACTCTACTTTCCAGATGCCTTCTAGGGGTAATTCAAGTTGCTGTTGGTTATCTTTAAAACCCCATGTCTCAAAACCTGGTTAATTTTAGGACCTTCTCTTTTCAGTTTCTCCTCATCTGAAAAGATCTAGAAGGGAACGTACCTTTCAAATCCCATCTTAGAAATGGATTCCAGGAATGAACAATTCTAGAAACTTTTCTAAATGCCAACACCAAGAAGGGGGATGTTGTTCCAAAGGAGACAGGTAACAATAGAAAAGACTGTCTTTGTACTCCCTTCAAGGATGGATCTTAACTTGAATTGTACAAAAGAGATTAATGGCTACTTCAGAAATCTGGAATCTTGACCTGGGGCAGAATCCAAACCATTCATTCATTCATTCATTCATTCATTCATTCATTCATTCATTCATTCATTCATTCATTCATTCATTCATTCATTCATTCATTCAATGAGTCTAAAGCTTTATAAGTAATGTTACATATACATCATAGTTTGAAATCTTTCTTCCTTAATCTTTATTCCGTAATCTACTATCAATATTTTGGCTGGATTAAGATCAGTTGATTTGCTCTTTTATTATTACCATCAGATACTAATTGTACTATCTTCTTTGATTTACTGTAAATGGAAAAGAAAGATTTCCTAACCATTACATATAATTTAACAAGAAATAAAAAATAGTCTTTCCTGAGTGAAATATGCCTTCTATACTACGTAGAGCATCTCTAGATTCAGCCCATAACATTTTGTTATAAAAATCATCCCTGCTGGATATATAAGGGCAAACTGCCACTCAGGAAATGAAAAAAAAAGTCTTCCTTTATCGTTATTATTAAGGCTAATAACAATGCTAACAAGGAATGAAAGAAATTATACTTTTGTCTTTATTTGGTGGTAAAATAGATGGAAAAATGCCTAGCAGCGAGTAAGCCAAATGTCCTTGGAAATTAGTATAAGTCTCTATGTGCATTTTCTAGACATACTTGTTTCCCCACTATCCATGGAAATGAAACTATTTTATGGCTCTCATCCAATCTTTCATATTATTTCATTGGCAAACACTAAGATATCTGTCGACATCATGCAAACATGCTGGCAGAGAATTTTGAAGGAGAAAAAAAATGAAAGCTGTCATTTATTCTCAGCCCGACACCATTTAAGTATTCTTCAAAGCATTAAGCGTCGAATTGCCATTTAACATTTTGAATCATTCATTGACACAGCACAATAGGATACGTTTGTTTGGATAAATTGAAATGGGTGAATCTAAGAGTGACTGACTAATCGAGACCCTTCATGTCCAGTCAGCAGAAGATGAAGAAAGAAAAAGCATACTGAGATAGGTTGCCCAGGGAAGAACAGAAAGATTTCAAAAATATGTTAGTCCTGCCATCTCTGCTTGGTATTTGGCATCAGCATCAAGGAAATGGCTTAATTTTACAAAGACCTAATGCTGAGAGCCCAAGGAACTCCAGACTTTATGCAGCTTGCAGGAAAAAGATTGTAGAAATGGGAAAAAATAATTCACCTGGAATACTGCATCCAGTTCTGGTCACCACAATATAAAAATGATATTGAGATTCTGGACAGAGGCCAGAGAAGAGCAACAAGTGTGATTAAGGGGCTGGAGACTAAAATATATAAAGAATGGTTATAGGAATTGGGTATGTCTAGTCTAATGAGAGAGAAAAAAGGACTAGGAGAGACATGATAGCAGTGTTCCAATATCTGAAGGGCTCCTACAACGTTAAGGAGGTTCAAACTATTTTCCAATGCACCAAAAGGCAAGACGAGAAACCATGGATGGTAACTAATCAAGGAGAGTAGCAGTCTAAAACTAAGGAGAAAATTCCTAATGGTAAGAACAATCAACCAATGAAATGGCTTGTCTTCAGAAATTGTGGTGTTCCATCACTGGAGGCTTTCAAAAAGAGACTGAAATTTGTCTGAAATGGTATAGGGTCTTCTGCTTAAGCAAGGGATTGACTAGAAGACCTCCAAGGGCCCTTCCAACTCTATTCTTCTATTGCTCATTCTGGAGAAAGGACCTGACCCTTCAACTGTTAGCTTGTATCTCTTAACTCTTAACTAGTGTTTAGATCAGTCTAGTATTAGGTGAGTACATTTGGGACTTCCTACAGTTGGAGTGATATCTCTGCTGTCACAGCAATGGGATGGTAGATCACTCATTTACTCATTACTCTGGAAGACAGAAGGAGATTTCAAGGAAGTGGGACAGATATGGGAGCATTTCAGTCATAACCAATGCGGTGTCCAGTAGCAAATGTTCAAGAAGAAGCATAGGTTTGAAATTGAATGATCTTATTTGTCATTGTAGAATTGACACAAAGTATGTAGTTGAACAGTATGGTCATACTGCAGTGTCCAAGTGATATGTTCAGAGAGCACATGGCAAGGAATGGTCTTGATTGTTGTGAAGATCAAGTTTATCCCAAAAGTAATTCCAAGATTTAGGATAAAAAATCTGAAGACCCAGAAAGTTTTACCTAATCTCAGCAAGTGTATAGGAGATGACCAGGATGAGCCCGAGGGAGGGGGGAAACATGTCATAAGTCCCTTTGCACACACAAGAGATCTAAGTCCACCCACCATGAATTCTGTATTTACTGCCATTTTTTTGTAACCATTAGTAGTTCAGATTTTTGTAAAGAGTTTAAGCTTGCAATAATTTTTTATACCCATTTGAACTGCCTGGATATCCTGATTTCCCTGGCACTTGACATTCTGCTGACTATTCCTTATATGCACGCAGTGCATCTTGGGAGGAATTCCTAAGTAAACCATTATCCCAAGAATGTGCTTCCAAGAAATGTGGAATTCCTCCAATCTCTCCATTTTTTTTTTACTCTTAGTCCAGCAATATTGGTTTGCAAGGGATAAAGAAAGAGAGTCAGTTTGGTCTAGTCAAGTGGATAAGGCACCAAGCTAGAAAGCAGGAGATGGTGAGTTCAAGTCCTGCCTTAGTCATGAAAGCCAGCTTCTCTTTCTCAGCTGAGGATTTGTCCAAGCGGGTCATGACATATGAATCTTGCTTGGCCAAAGGGCAACCTTATGCAAAATGCAAGGTTTTAATCTTGCAGCAAGTTTGGATAATAGCGTTGGCATCTCCCTTTGTGCATGGAAACCCTTAGACGTTTCAGTAAAACCACAGGCAAAAACATGGATCCCCCCCCCTTCTTTTGACCATATCTTTGCTGATCCTAGTGATTTGCTGGGCACCTCACTGTTTGTTGTGTGACAAGTTAAGACTTTGGACAAGGTCAGCTCTTGAATCTTGATTATGTTTTTCTCCCCCCCTGAGCCAGGAAACATTGATCTGTACATCTAGTTTACCTTGTTTTCTTAGCCATTTGTGACACACTACAACAGTTCCCATCGAAAAAAGTGTCATGTAAATAAATTACAACTTAGGATGTATACATTAAATAATTTTATAAATGAACTTTAAAAATGATGGCATTAAAAAAAATGCCATTCCGGAGCCTCTATGGCCACAGTGATTATTCTGAGCATGTTGTCATGTGTAATGAGGCACAGTCCCATCATTAATCAAAAGAACCAATCAGATAACTAATTTAGGCAATATTCTTTACCACAGGACATGTCGGTCAGTAAAAATGCATTAAAATAGCAAGAGATCAATAGCAGACGCTAGGGACGGTATTCACAAACCAGTCTTAAAGTTTAGGGTATTGTTCGTGCTGTCATATTGGGCATCCATAGTTGAGTGATGTGCAAAACTTTAGATAAATGCCTACAATTCTGCCTCTCTCTCTCTCTCTCTTTTTTAAAGCTAACAATGAATTAAGAGCTTGCCTGCTATGTATTTATTTTCACCCAATGGAGGGAAATTGCAGGCAAGCAGATTTCAATTCAAGCTTCATTTGAGAAATCTCAAAATGATGAAAGCTATTAAAGAACAACATGGACCTTCTTGTTATGGAAAGTCAGAAGCTAAAGTTTGCTCTTGAGTTGGCTTGAATGCATCCTGGGTGGACAAATGAGACCATTAATAGCTGTAATAGTAATAGCAATTCTGAATCAAAGGATATTATTGAACCATTGTAGATTATTCATCCACAATCATCAACAGAAGGCATCTTGGATGCAATCCCAAAACAATGGGAGTGCCACTTGAACACCTTCGACATTGACAAAATCACCATCAGTCAATTCCGAAAGACAGCTTTACTCAGAACTGCTCACGTCCTGCACCGATACTTTTAACAACATCAAACAACAACAACATCTGCCTATCCCTGGTCCTTGAGAAGGACTTAATAGGTGGATTATAAAGGCCAGATCTAGTCCAAACATCAAGCTGACTCTGTGACCACCCATAATTCTGAATCAAAGGTATGTTATAGATTATAAATCCATGCCCATGAACAGAACCGCCTTAAATCCCAGCCCCACGCAAAATCCCTTAGGGTAGTCTATCTAGAAATCAAAAGAATGCATGAATATCAGTTTACAATAATAAACTATGTCAACCACAAATTTCCAGACCTTTAAGTAAAGTATTATAGCTTAGTCACTTGGACAACTGTGGCTTAAACACCCAAAACACATGGCTTATGATAGGTTTCTACGGTATCCATCTGATGCTTAAATTTCTATGAGACTTCTTTGTTTGAGATATTCTATAAAACAATCTATTAATATTTGTGATCCAATTTTTTTTTTTTCTGGCCAACAAAGAACTTTTCCTGTTTTTGTCTGGACAGCAGCTTCTTTGTCTCCAAAGAAACATTTTTTCCTACTCCCAACTTTGGCAAAAACCTGACTTAAGACAGGAGGATGGAGCACAGAGGCAAAGAACTCTGTGTCAGGATATTACCAAGTCAGCTCTTGATTAGTGGGTTGCTTAATCAGCTATGACAGGGTGAATAAATGGCTGGCTACAAAGCCACTTCTCCGGGAAAGCCACTTTGGCTAGAAAGGAACTCACACTTTAGTAGATTGTTCTCCCAATTATTATTTTATTTCATTGTGATTGTTCCAAGGAGCTAATGGCCAATGAAGTCCCACATTTACAGGATCAGAAAAGTGCTGAGCAGAATTGGGTTTCAATGTCTGATTAATTGTCACGCTCTAGGTTAATTGGAGATTTTGACCATAATCTAATTTCTGGGATTCTGATGGAAATCAAAAGAGAACATGGGAGTGATAGAATGAAGATCACATGAAGTTCTAGCACAGCTTTACAAAGCCCTAGTAAGACCACACTTGGAATACTGCATCCAGTTCTGGTCACCACAGTACAAAAAAAAAAAAGACTCTGGAAAGAGTGCAGAGAAGGCCAACAAAAATTGTTAGGGGACTGGAGGCTGAAATAGACAAAGAACGATTACAAGAATTGGGTATGTCTAGTCTGATGAAAAGAAGGACTAGGTGGGATATGATAGCAGTGTTCCAATATTTGAGGGGCTCCTACAAAGATGAGGGGATCAAACTATTTTCCAAAGCACCAAAAGGCAAGACAAGAAACCATGGATGGAAACTAATTAAGGAGAGAAGCAACCTAGAACTAAAGAGAAATTTCCTAATGGTGAGAGCAATTAGCCAATGGAATAGCTTGCCTTCAGAAGTTGTGGGTGCTGCATCAGTGAAGACATTCAAAAAGAGACTGTCTGAAATGGTATAGGGTCTCCTGCTTAAGCAGGGGGTTGGACTAGAAGATCTCTGTGGTCCTTTCCAACTCTACTGTGTGGCATGTGGCGAGATCATTTCATTGTTATATATAGTAGGCGTTCCCCATGTTTGCTTTTCAGGCACACTGAGATAAGAGTTTGCACAAACAGAAAGAAGAATCTGAAAAGGATCTGAACTTTGTTGCCTGCTTCCATTTCCATAAAAGTTAAATATTTTTTTTTTAATATGCAAGAACATTTAAGCTTCGGGAACAAGGAACACGTTTGTTCTGTAGATCATGTAGCTCAGCTCTGATCAAGCTCTGGCTTGGGGGTGGTAATTCTGGATCTACCATTGCTTCCATCTTCTTTTCCTTAGTTTTGATGAACAACCTCTATGGGTGTTCCAGTGTTGTCTGTTTTCTCAGAACAACCTTTTCCATCTTCAGCAGAAAGTAATTTTGGGGGCACAAGGTTCAGAAGTATCATGCTTTCAGGAGGCAGAGCTGTGGTGGCGCAGTGGTTAGAATGCAATATTGCCGGCTAACTCTACCCACTGCCAGGCGTTCGATCCTGACCGGCTCAAGGTCGACTCAGCCTTCCATCTTTCTGAGGTCAATAAAATGAGGACCCAGATTGTTGGGGGCAATAGGCTGACTCTGTAAACCGCTTAGAGAGTGCTGTAAAGCACTGTGAAGCGGTATATAAATCTACGGACTATTGCTATTGCCTTCCTTCCTTCCTTCCTTCCTTCCTTCCTTCCTTCCTTCCTTCCTTCCTTCCTTCCTTCCTTCCTTCCTTCCTTCCTTCCTTCCTTCCTTCCTTCCTTCCTTCCTTCCTTCCTTCCTTCCTTCCTTCCCAGTGGTTAGAATGCAATATTGCCGGCTGACTCTACCCACTGCCAGGCGTTCGATCCTGACCGGCTCAAGGTCGACTCAGCCTTCCATCTTTCTGAGGTCAATAAAATGAGGACCCAGATTGTTGGGGACAATAGGCTGACTCTGTAAACCGCTTTGAGAATGCTACAGTAAAACACTATGAAACGGTATATAAGTGCTAAGTGCTATTGCTGTTTTACCATAACTATCACCCGCCCTTCTACAGTTTGTTTGTAGTATCGCTGCAGTATCCAGTCACCAACTACATTTGCAGATTTTCCTACTCCAGACAATTTATCGACTCTGCAGGTACACGTCTTGGGCCATTTTTGGTGACATGTAAAAGTTATAGGGTAGGAGAGCTTTTGTTATGGGTTGTAATTATCCAATCTCAAATTTAGACCAAGCCTACATGGTTTACATCTTCTTACTTTTGCCGCTGTGAGATGAGTTAAGCCTCAGATAAAATTGACTTGAAATTTATAGATGCAAGGATCCCAAGCTGGCTTCTTCAGTAACAGAGTTGAGTCAACTCCTAACACAATATTGGGACAATAGTTCAGTATTGATTCTGAGACTGTCACCTCCTGATTTACCAGCAGAGCTCCTTGAAAAGCTGGGGATCTTTGCAGAGGTCTCTTTCAGAGCGACTGTATGTCAGCATTAAACTGCATTGATGCAATATGTGTCCTCTCGAAAAGGCCCCCTTTTCAAATTAAAAGCCTTGAGACTGCTCTATATTTTTTGGTTGCACACCCCCCCCCCGGCCCTAAAGCTGCACACATGTTAAAAATCATTAAGGCCGATAAAATGTAAGGTGCAGGTGATGAGTGGGGTGCTGTGCTATTGGAATTAGCCTGCATGTTTCCAATTAAATAATTTCTTCTTTATGAAAAGTGCTTGAGAAGGACACAGCATCAGAAGTCAAAAGAGGAAAAATTTTGAAAGGGGAGGGAAAGAAGTTGCATAAAGCCATGGATTCTGAAATCAAGAGGCTCCGGTTTTTAAGGGTGGAATTAGGGATCTAAATCAGAAAGGGGAATTAAACCAGTTACCTAGGAATACAGAAATATTTCTTCAGAAAGCAGAACTTTATCATGCTACCAATTATATGGAAAATATAAGTGGTAGTGCAATAAAATATAACTATTTTCCAAAGCACCAGAAGGCAGGACAAGAAACAATGGATGGAAACTAATCAAGGAGAGAAGCAACCTGGAATTAAGGAGAAATTTCCTGGCTGTGAGAAGAACAATTAACCAGTGGAACAACCTGCCTCCAGAAGTTGTGGGTGCTTCATCATTGGAAGCTTTTAAGCCACTTGTCTGAAATGGTATAGGGTCTCCTGCTTGAGCCGGGGGTTGGACTAGAAGATCTCTAAGGTCCCTTCCAACTTTAGTATTCTGTATTCTGTATATAGCTGTATTGTGTTGTTCCATTTACCTGTTCTTCAGCATCAATCTATTATACTTAATTAATAGTTTTCCATTTACGTCTCCCAAAATATAAATATTGACCTTGTAGCTGTTCCAGAATTTCAATTTCTTGCTAAATTGTCAGGTCTCTGTTGATTTTCTGATGAGGAATCTTTTTAGGTGCTGGTTTGCATTAATTCTTTGATTCCTATAAGAGGAATCTTTGACTTTCCTTGTCTCTTCATCTCCTTTCAAGCCCTCTCTTTCCTGGTATGAACAGATAGATCTGTCCAGTTTGATTTCATTCATTTTTCCAATTTTAAATTAGTTCAATTCCATTTCTTTATCACTTACATTTATCACAGGCATTTCCATGCCACTTTTTCCAGATACACATTTCTTTCTAAATATACTCACAATTGCATTGATTTCTTCCACCTAAGAGGTATTTTTTGCGTGTTCTTTTTCTAATGCACGGATCCTTTGCATGATCTTCTTTACAATATTTTAGGATTCCTTACTCTACAGTCATGGAAAAGGTCAGGAACAATTCATTTCCGTCCTGTTGTCAAGAAAATTGCATGGATATCGGTTCATTTATATCCCACCTTTATTATTTTTACAAATAACAAAAAAGATGTTGAGAGTTTGGAAAAAAATTCAGAGAAGAACAACTAAGATGATCAGGGGCCTGGAGACTAAAACATACGAAGAATGGCTACGGGAGTTGGGTTTGGCTAGTCTAAAGAAAAGAAGAAATAGGGGAGACATGATAGCAGTGTTCCAGTATCTGAGGGGCTGCCACAGGGCAGAGGGGGCCAGGTTGTTCACCAGAGCACCAGAGGGAAGGACGAGAAACAATGGTTGGAAACTGATCAAAGAGAGAAGCAACCTGGAATTAAGGAGAAACTTCCTGACAGTGAGGACAATCAACCAGTGAAACAGCTTGCCTCCAGAAATTGTGGATGCTCCATCACTGGAGATTTTCAAGAATGGATGGATAGATAGATGCTACAGTGGTTATTGTAAGTGCAAGGATCAGTTATGAATCATTTTTTTACAGTTCCTTTGTAACTTTGAATGGCCCATCAATCAGAATAGAGCTGAAAGGGACCTTGAAGGTCTTCTAGTCCAACCTCCTGCTCAAGCAGGAGACTCTAAACCATGCTGGCTCAGGAATTCTGGGAGTTGAAGTACACGAGTCATAAAAGAGCCAAGGTTGCCTACTCCTGGTATAGGGTTTCCTGCTTGAGCAGGGGAATGAACTAAAACACCTCCAAGGTCCCTTCCATCTCTACTGTTCTGTTAACACCAACCTAACCTGAAGAGCAATCTCACAAGCAATTATTTGGGTGATGAAATTAGCAACGTGTGAATCTAGGTGTCACCTCTCAAGGGTTCCCGGATACAGTTTGCAGACTTTAAATGATTCCTTGGAATAAAATTTTGGACACACATTTAAAACAGATCGATGTTTAAATTCTCGTCTCATTCACCTAACTGATTGTGTCATACTTCCATTAGTTCTAGAGAGCTCTGCCATCTCAAGATCTTCAGAGTTCTGCTTGTACTGGCATAAAAGTTCCCCAAAGCACAATATCTTTAACCCTTCTTAATTATTTAATGGCTTTTACCTTTATTTTTACTATGCTCTGGAGTAAGTGGAGTTTCTCATCAGTTAACACTACTTTTCCCCATACTGTAATATTCTTTAAATATGAATTTGGATCATGCCTCTTTCTCTTCCACACGAAATCAGCTTTTTAGTATTTCCCTAAATATAGAATATAAACTATTTTTATAATCTATGTCAAGATTACATTAATACACGTAATTGATCTAAGTGGTTTTTATCCTCTTTAATATGACAAATCTCTTGTGTGAAATATTCCTTCTTAATGATCAACATAAAATAGATAGAGATCATTTTTAATGAAAGTACAAGATTTGAATTAATTCATAGTTGGGGCATAGTTATTAAACTGAATCATATATTAGTGTCTGTGTACACATAAATATACAAACAAAAATTAGAGGTCCTTTTTTTGGGTAAACAAAAACAAATGGTGTGTATTTAATATTGGCTAGTTTGTAAACAGACAAGACTTCATTTAGCAAAAAGCACAGGTGTAGAAATATATTCACCAAAGCATCTGGATAGAAAGACAAATATCTCAGTACATTTTCTATGTAATTATACATTAACTGAATTGACAAAGGATATATGTGTGGATGTATATGCATGTACATAGTCTCACAATTTTGCTGTAACAGTATTCTAGTATCCTATAGATAAGTTCCCTCTTTTTACCTTAATATTTTTTTCTTTGCATGTCAAACAAAGCAGAAAATTCCCTATTCTTTGAGTCTCCTTCAGGGAAAAGAAATACATCCATTTGGAGAGGACTTGGAACCTGCCCACCCTGTTGGATCTGTGGAGTGGATCTGTGGAGAGACAGGCAGTCCTCGTGAATACTGGAAGAAAGCAACAGAGTGTATAAACAGAGGCATAGTATCAAGATCATGCAAAGTATTATTATCGCTTTATAAAACCCTATTGAGGCCACACCTGGAATACTGCAGCCAATTTTGGTAATTTTATCACAAAAAAGATGTTGAGAGTTTGGAAAAAAAATCAGAGAAGAGCAACTAAGATGATCAAAGGGCTGGAGACTAAAACATACGAAGAATGGCTACAGGACTTGGGTTTGGCTAGTCTAAAGAAAAGAAGAAACAGGGGAGACATGATAGCAGTGTTCCAGTATCTGAGGGACTGCCACAAGGCAGAGGGGGCCAGGTTGTTCACCAAAGCACCAGAGGGAAGGATGAGAAACAATGGTTGGAAACTGATCAAAGAGAGAAGCAACCTGGAACTAAGGAGAAACTTCCTGACAGTGAGGACAATCAACCAGTGGAACAGCTTACCCCATCACTGGAGATTTTTAAGAAGAAACTGGACATTCACCTGTCTGAGACAGTATAGGTTCTCCTGCTTGAGCAGGGGGGCTAGACTAGAAGACCTCCAAGGTCCCTTCCAGCTCTATTCTATTCTCTCTTTGCAGTTGTCTTAAGGATATTTGGATTCCTGCAGCTTAAATATGGCATGCCAAATGGGCCTACCAATGCAACATGAAATATACCACAATTAAAACACGTCAGAAATAAGTAGTTGGTGAAGTCTAGTCAACTACATGAAGCTTCGTACATCCAAAGCTGTACAAATCCACTCTAGAGTTATTATCAAATTCTTACTTTGGTGGTGGTAGCTTGCTGTCTGATACTGGCAAGCTGTAAGTCAGGATGTCTTATGTGCTGTAATTTCCATTGAATCGGGAAGGAAGTAGAGAGAGAATATTTGTAGATAGAAGAGAATATTTGTAGCCCAGGTTGGATTATGGGGTCCTTGGCACTCTCTGAACTTGGTTCTTTTCTTGCAGACGTTTCTTGACCCAACTAGATAACATCATCAGAGCTAGAAGTGAGTGGGTTTTGCTCTCTGTTTATATTCTGTCATTTGTCATCTTGCTGTTATGACATGAAACGTGATTTATTGTTGGGACTTTTTGCCCACAACTCCATTTGAGGGCAAATTTATTGTCTAATGCACTCTTATGGTCCTGGATATCCTTGGGGAGAGGGAGAGGGAGAGGGAGAAGGAGGGAGGGATAGAAAGAGGGAGAGGGAGAGGAGTGTGTGTGTGTGTGTGTGTGTGTGTGTGTGTGTGTGTGTGTGAGAGAGAGAGAGAGAGAGAGAGAGAGAGAGAGAGAGAGAGAGAGAGAGAGAGAGAGAGAGAGAGAGAGAGAACAACTATTCTCTGAATGAATATGGTGGTTCAATAGACAGGGATCAATCAACCTTATGAGTTCCTGGATGTTTCATATCCAGCTCTCTTCCTTCTGGTAGCAAACCTCAGATTACAGGGTCATATTGTCCAGCTACTCCTTATTTCACATTGCTGCAAAGAACACAAGACTAATTCTAGTCTGGTTGAGTTGACTTGTAGCTGATTTGGCTATGATGTTTCAAGATAGGTGACATTCAAACACAATGTTCAAAAATGGGGAGGGGGACTTGGAGGGAAGATGACAAAGAGAAAGTGAGAGTGAGAGGAAGAATTAAGACATTTTCAAATATTAAAACAATCAAGGCATAAAATATGGTGAATAACTGAGCAGGAATTAATCCCGGCTTTGAAGGAGAAATGTTCTCATAGGTTTTTCAGGAAAGTTAAGCAAGTGGGAAAGCCGTGTTTTATTTCCGCCTTTCGTACAAATTAAAAGCAACAGCCTGAGAGAGAACCTTGAAGAGTCCCTTGTGTGAATCTCCACTTGCCTATGTTTCTCCAATCTTCATTAAGGGAAAAAAAAAACCTTAAGCATTAATAATGTTTCACAAGCAATCGTTCATTTCCGTTAAAGGAATTGATGGTGTCTTTCTTTCACCTCTCCCTTTTTTTTTATGATGGAGGTTTCTGTAGAAACCTTTCCTCTCTTTGTCCTCTTCTATCTGCAGGGTATTGACAGCTCTGACAAGACTTTGATTATCTAGTCAGCGGGAGCCCAAGACTTGTCACTTGTCAGGTGTGAGCTGACAAGGCAGGCAGCTGATGAAACAATTGGAAGGGGGTTGGAAGGGGGAGCATAAAGCGGATTGGGATCTTCACCCCCCAAAATGGAGATCTGTCTAAGAAGGTAGAATGGCTTTACACCCTCGTTATAGTCTCAGATAAAGAAGAGAGACTGGATCTGGAGAAAGCGCGGACAGTCAAAAATCAGAGAGAGAGAGAGAGAGAGAGACAGAGAGAGAGTTGATGGATGGATGGATGGATGGATGGATGGATGGATGGATGGATGGATGGATGGATAGAGAGAGAGAGAGAGAAAGAGACAGAGACACACAGAGAGAGATGATGGATGGATGGATGGATGGATGGATGGATAGATAGATAGATAGATAGATAGATAGATAGATAGATAGATAGATAGATAGATAGATAGATAGATAGATAGATACATAGTAGATAGATAGTAGATAGAATGACAGAGAGACAGACAAATAGAGAAATGAGAGATAGATGATAGATAGATTGATAGATAGATGATAGATAGATAGATAGATAGATAGATAGATAGATAGATAGATAGATAGATAGATAGATAGATAGATAGATAGATAGATAGATAGATAGATAGATAGATAGATAAAGACAGACAGACAGACAGACAGACAGATGTAGATAGATGACAGACAGATGATAGGCAGATAGATGACAGGCAGAGAGAGAGAGAGAGATATGAGAGAGACAAACAGATGAGAGACACAGAGATGATATAGTCAGATAGGTATAGGTAAATATAGATTAGATACAGATATAGATGATACAGCTATAGATACAGAAGATAGATACAGATATGGATACAATATATATATATATATATATATATGATATATAGGTATACTGTAGATATAGATTAGATATAGCTACTCATTCCAGGCTGATTTTCGAGCCACTCTCTTCCCCACCAAAACAAATCTTAGCTGCTGATGTCTTCCTGGATATCCACCTCCAAATTTTTATTAGGAGTGTAAAGTTAAAAAGCAATGCAGAGAGTCGTAATGCTGACACACAGCATCACCCAGCTTGAGCCTTACGGCATCTTTTATTCTGCTTTTCTTTCAGTTTCAGGGCTTGGAGATTTTCTTGAAAACAAAATGCTTGCTTAACACAAAAGAGTTGGGTTGTCAGCTAAATTGTAACTCTGACCTTCAGTTCTGAAGCCGTTTGAAAAGATGATAGGAAATGAAGGGGAGAAAGGGAGAGGACACACAAATGGAATTAGCCCAGTCACGTGGTTGTGCAGAGGATCAACAGGTGCTCTCCTCCCAGTTTTCACGAAGGAAAACAATCCCCCCTATGCCCCTCCCCCAAAAAACATTAAGAACCACTGGAAGACAGGTGTAAGTCACCCTATGATTTGGCAGCATTCAAATCAAATTAAATAACAATAACGATAAGATGATAGGATAGGATAGGATAGGATAGGATAGGATAGGATAGGATAGGATAGGATAGGATAGGATAGGATAGGATAGGATAGGATAGGATTTATTGTCACTTTTTTCTGTGAACACACTGGCACACATTAAAAAATGAAATTCTGATGCCCTCTCTCTCTCTCTCTCTTTCTCTCTCTCTCTCTCTTTCTCTCTCTCTCTTTCTCTTTCTCTTTCTCTCTCTTTCTCTCTCTCTCTCTCTCTTTCTCTCTCTCTCTTTCTCTCTCTTTCTCTCTTTCTCTCTTTCTCTCTCTCTCTTTCTCTCTCTTTCTCTCTCTTTCTCTCTCTCTCTCTCTCTGCTCTCTCTCTCTCTCAACACACACACACACACAAACACACAGAGACACAACACACACACACAGAGAGAGAGAGAGAGAGAGAGAGAGAGAGAGAGAGAGAGAGAGAGAGAGAGAGAGAGAGACATAAAAAAATACCAGAATAAATCCAAACCAGAAATTAAAATCAAGGACCTGTGGGGAGGGCGGGACAGAATGGGGGGGAGGTGGGATCTGTTGTCACTCCATCAACCACCTCCTCTGTGTTGTTCCCCCATTGGGGCTGCAGGCCAACTGGCAGAGCCACGTCTTTAGGCCCTTATGCAAGGATAGGAGGGTTGGGGCCAACCTCATGTCGGGAGGCAAGATGTTCCAGAGGGCAGAGGCCACAGCAGAGAAGGCCCTCCTCCTGAACCCCGCCAGCTGGAATAATTGGGCTGATGGGACCCACAGCAAGCCTCCTCTGCCAGTCCCAGTGGGGTGATACGGTCCCTCCAGTAACCTATTTGCACCCAGAGTCATATTTGTACGACTCTGATTCTTTTTGTCCAGTGGAATTTACTAGCTTCCAACTGTACATTTTAATGCACCGTACATTGTCACAATGTAATGTATTTTGCAAAAAAAAAATAATGCAGTACAGTCCAAAACAATTACATTAAGGGAAATGTTTGGGGGAAAATGCAAACGTTGGCCAAAACTGAGCACAAAAATGCATACATGGATACAAGAAACATGCCTCAGACGTTACACCTTTCCGTGCAGATTATTTTTGTTACAATATAATCTGCTAGAGAGACAGAACAGAGTGAATTCAAGATCCACTAGACAAAGAGAAAAACTGATAGAAATCAAAACTTGTCTCGTAAACGGTGTCTCTCCTAGGCACATCTGGATAGGCAGGGAAATTGAAATGTGAGAATTTCTTTTCTTGCCAACTAAGTGCTCCGAGATACAACTTTTCTAATTTGTAAGAAGAAGAGTCCTCAGAAAGCAAGACGTACTAGAGGTTGGGTCGGTAGCAAGAACAGAGAGTCCTTGACTTACAAACACAACTGAGGCTAAAAACCTAAGAGGCAGAAGCTAAAATTTCTGTTGTTAAGTGAGATCTTTTTTTTTTGCCCCATTTTACCACCTTTCTTGCCACAGTTGATAAGTGAATCCACGCAGTTGATGAATTAGTAACCCGATTGTTAAGTGAATCTGGCTTCCCCATTGAGTTTCAGAAGGTCGCATATGATGATCGTATGACTTTGGGACGCAGCAACCGTCATAAATATGAACCAGTCGCCAAGTTTCTGAATTTTGATCACGTGATCGTGGGGAATGCCGTGAAGCTTGTAACTGTGAAAAATGGTCATAAGTCCCATTTTTCAGTGCCATTGTAACTTTGAACAGTCATTAAATGAACTGTTGTAAGTCGAGGACTACCTGTACAACTTTTCTAATTTGTAAGAAGAGTCTTCAGAAAATGAGACATACTAGAGGTTGGATCGGTAACAAGGATGTATGACCTGTCACAACAATTATTTTGACAAAAACAGCCGAGAATGTCCTGGTTGCTTGGATGCAGCCACAGTCGTTACCAACCATGGTCCAACCTTTCTGTCCTGAAGGATGGATATTTCTTGTCACCAAAAAGACGCAACGTCTGGAATGGTTGAAATCCAGACTTTGAAATCCAGACTTTCTCCTTCTACTAGATCAATGGGTTCATTAGCTAGCGTAAAAAATAAAATAAAATCTGTTGTTCTCATTGAAGATTTCTGATCCAGTGTCTTAAGGAATAAGAAATAAATTCCGAAAGACATCAGTAATGCACTGTCATTTATTTTGAAAGAGGAGATTAAATTAAAGGATTAATAACAATGAAACAAGGTTGAAACTATGTTCACCGAACAGGCATTGATCTGTGTCTGTCGCTCATTGCTCCTTTAGTGTTTTCCTGGAGACCTGTATTTATCATACTGTCACCCTGAGTATCCGATTGCTATTCCAGTGAAGGTCTTTGGAAATTCAGCAGAAGTTCATCATCTTTTCTGATGATAAGGAAGGAATATGATTGCAGCCTGCAACTCGATGGTTATAGTTACACTATAAACGCCTAACGTGGGTGGAAATTAACCCATTTTATGGGTTTCAAAATACATCCTCAACCTCACACCCAAGAAACCCAACCATTTAAAAAAAAATACTATACAGAGTGTAGCATGTTGAGTGAAACACCACCACTAGATTTTTATCTGGCCTTGGCGTAGTGACAGAATCGTGAAGGACGAATATAGAATACAGAAATAAAGAAATGGGTGAGGATTTCATAAGGTGGTAAAATTGTCATTCAGTCTATTTGGAGCTAAAACCTTTGCCATCATCCACAGCATTCCTTGACAAAGAAGTGGAACAATTTTGAGAGTGAAACAACAATCAACAATCAAAAGAACCCTGCTCAGACTTCTTGAGATCAACCAAGGTCATCTAGATTCTGTCACTTGCTGAGCAGTTCCTTGAGAATTTCATTTGGACTATTGTTTTGATAAGAACCTAACCTTTGTCCTTTAAATTCTGCTTTTCATGGCCTTTGCCAAGGTTTTAGATGCTTTCAGCCAACATCAATTATGAGCTAGATACATTAACAAAATAATCAAAGGCATTTGTCCTTTCTTCCGCCCGTTCAACTTAAAAAACAAAGCAAAACAAAACCTATCCAACTATGAAGTGATCCTAGCCTACACATGCGGACACAGATATGCGTGCACGCCATTAAATCCTTCCATTAATATAAAATAATTGTAGAATTGGTTGGCAAATTAGAGATGGTTGTTATTGATTCCAAAAATACTTTTGCTTTCAGCAAAATACATTTTTAATTACTTTCCTACTAGCTGTCATTTTTCATAAACCAGTCTAGACAACTCGTGCCAAATCATGCAAAAACTGATTTCAATGAAGTGCCTTCCCCTAATATCAAAGATCTGAAAATATTCATATTTCCTATATATTTGAATCTAAAGTAAGGAAGAAGGGGAAAAAAGAAGCTCTCACTTCACAGGCAACTGTAGCAAAACCCAAAGTCCTCTTTAGGAAATAATTGCTTTAGCCGATTAGCTTTTTTGCTTTCCGTTCCTTTTCTTTCTTTCTTTTTTTAAACTGAATCTGCCTATTTAGGAGGAAAATTTAAAAGATAAATAGTAGAAGTCCCTATGATATGCAGCTTTTTTTTCCCTTTTTTGCTGTTTCCTTTTCTAATACTTTGTCAGCTGAAGCTTCACATTTCTCTTTTCCTGAAACAGATTACTCCAAAGATCAAAATCTAGCAAAATCTGCATATCCATAGCTTTTTAAAAATATGCATTCTCCAGTCTGCCTTTATGCTTATTTATCTTGAACACATCAGGATGGAGAGAGGAAACAAGGAACAATCTTAAGTTCTATTTTCCTCACACTTTCAATTGGAATGACTAAACCAAGTGGTAGTGAGTAAATGGGGGGGGGAGGAGAGAGAGAGAGAGAGAGAGAGAAAGAGAGAGAGAGAGAATACACTGGTATAGAATTTGCTTTTAGCATCAGAATCAATGTCCAAATCTAAAATTGATATAATTGACTGTTAATTAATTCCCTTGATATTTTCATTAGCACATCCAAGCAACAAGTCTCGTGTTTGGCACTTTTGAATTATTCAGGAAGAATTCATATGTGCTGTAATGAAAGCGTTATTCAGTTACTTGTATGCCTGCTAATAATGTTAAAAGCAAGGTGTGTTTTTGTGCTCTCTCTCTCTCTCTCTCTCTCTCTCTCTCTCTCTCTCTCTCTCTCTCTGTGTGTGTGTGTGTGTGCACGTGTCTCTCTCTCTCTCTTCCCTTACTGAACAAGCAATGTAAGATTTTCAAAATGCAGCATTTAGTTTAGCAATCCAGTACCCTTTATTTTCTCTTCTTCTTCCTTCTCTGTAGGAAACATTGCTGAGCGATAGAGCTTTTTCAACTTGGTTTTATGATATCAGGGTTTTATGTCTGCTAGAAGAATATCATAAAAGTGGCTTAGGAAGGTCTACTTCCATTATGGTATAACTAGTTAAGTCGTGTAAGTAGCCTAGAGTTAGCCATTGTTTTTTTTTTTAACCTCTGCATAAAATATCAAAGCCAGCATTGCTGGTAGCCTTCTTGTTGTCTTTAATTCCATTTATATGTAGTAAGGTACTAAGTAGCAGGAATCTCATAAATCTTGGTGCTCCAGAAGAAGAGTCTGGAGGGGACTAGATGGCATGCTTGATGGATGCACTGTTCTTAATGCACTTGCCTCTTTCCTGAGGGACTATGAGTCTGAATTTAGCTAAAAAGAGAATGATCTGCTTCTCAATGGATGGCATTAAATGTACATAAGCAAGGACTCAAACCTATTACACGGAGATTGAAGTAATCTTCAGTCACCTATAGGTCTCACAGGCAATTCTAAAGAAGGGTTATATAATTCTTGGTAATACTTTTTCAGGACCACACCTTAGCATGGTCAAATCCCTTTTACCATCATCTAAGCCAGGGGTCTCCAAACCTGGCAACTTTAAGACTTGTGGATTTCCACTCCCAGAATTCCTCAGCATGGCTAGCTGAGGAATTCTGGGAGTGGAAGTCCACAAGTCTTAAAGTTGTCAGGTTTTGAGCAGTGGTGAGATTCAGCCAGTTCGCACCACTTCGGCAGAACTGGTAGCTAATTTTTTGTTGCCCAGGCCCAGAATGGACTTCCAGAAGCAGCATCCACCCAGAGAAACCGGTTGTTCACCTATTTGAATCCCACCACTGGTTTGGAGACCCCTGATCTAAGCACATGCAGGTATATTAAGAATTGCCTATCGACCCGTAGGGAGCAGCATATGATATTTACATTGTCTACCAAACAAATATTAAGAAACAAGCATTTTACAATATGGCGAAATGATTAGTAAGAAACTGCCAAATTTCACTGTAGGAAGGGATTGCTTGGGAAGGAGATAAGATTGCTTTATTGAATGGTCTTCAAATGAGATATAGATAGGTAAGTTTTCTTATGTTACAGATAAATCGTAGTAAAGTCCAAATTCCAGGAAGAACAGAGTGAAAAGTACCATAATTGAAGTCTTGTCTTCAGTTAAAGCTTAACCCTAACCTCTTAATATTCCAGGCTTCATTAGCAAGATATACAGAATAGAATACAGAATAACTGAGTTGGAAGGGACCTTAGTGGTGGTCTTCTAGCAGGAGACTCTGTACCATTCTGGACAAATGGCTGCCTAATCTCTTCTTAAAAACTTCCAGCGATGGAGCACTCACAACCTCTGACGGTGAGCTGTTCCATTGATGAGCAGTTCTCCCCGATAGGAAATTTCTCCTTAATTCTATGTTGGATGTCTCTTTGATAAATTTCTATCTGTTACTTCTTGTCTTGCCCTCAGGTGCTGTGTAGAATAGGTCAACCCCCCTTTTCTTTGTGACAGCCCCTCAAATATTGGAAGACTGCTAAGCATGAAACTCAACTCTTGCTCTTTGTTAGACTGGACACCAGGTTCCCACCACTGTTCATTGTGTGCTTTAGCCTCCTGTCCCCTAATCATCTTTGTTGCTCTTCTCTGCACTCTTTCTAGAGTCTAGACACCATTTTTGCATCGTGGTGACCAAAACTGGATGCAATATTCCAGGTAAGGCTTTCCCAGTGCAGTATAAATTATATAGGGTGTAATAATTAAGAAAAAGCCTATTGAACTTTGACCTGTATAAGAACATGTCCTATAGAAGGAATAACAAAGTAGGGAAGAAATTTCAAAGGATCCTTCTATATATATATATATATATATATTAAAAAGTTTGCAAAATTCTGCACTAAATAAAGCATGGAGCAAGCTACATTGTCTAGTGGTCATTGTTTCCAATGGAATATGCTATTCCAGCATAATCAGATGCGCTGTGAAGTTAATAGCTCCTGGTATCACCCACCAGTCAAAATACTGATTTGCTAGTTCAGCAAGACCGAGCTAGGAGTCATTTTCTCTTCCTTTGCAATGGAAACGGTCAAGATTAATTCTCCATTCATTTGAAAACAAAAGAACAAAGGTGAGGACAAGATCCCAGGCTGTCAAGAAGCAGCAAGCAATGTTATGCATCTACTATTCCCTCTCCTTAATAATGTTGGAGCCATTATGTAAATCAGAAGTAAGAGCCCATTCCAGTAGATGCGAGAGGAACAATTGGGCATAAAAAATCACAAAGCCTCCCTTGACAACCACAGCTCCATCAATGTGGCAGGTCTATCAGTGGCCTCAGGTTGGCTGCCTGATTGACAGCCAGCAGATGATGGAGCAATGAGATTGTCAGGGTAGCTGCTGATCACCCCGAAGTTGTTCGTAATGATTGAAAACAAAGACTGGCCGCCCAAGGTGATCTCTTGTTTTACAAGCGAGACACGAGACTAACACCCACTGTGTCTTATGTAATGACTTCACCAACATGGAACTGTCAGAATGAAAATGGCCTTCCCATCTTCCAAGGCAATGCAATTTTAATCGGAGCTATGCATCTTTTTTGCATTTTGCTATTTAGGTACCATTATAGGACTGTTAGCTACAGAGCTCAAGAGAATGACTTCTGTCCCAGCAAATATCAGGATAAAAATGTAGGAAGTTCTCTTAATGTTGATCCATCCAGCCGTGGTGGCGCAGGGGTTAGAATGCAGTCTTGCAGGCTAACTCTGCCCACTGCCAGCAGTTTGATCCTGACCGGCTCAGGGTTGACTCAGCCTTCCATCCTTCCGAGGTGGGTAAACTGAGGACCCAAATTGCTGGGGACAATGTGTTGACTCTGTGAACCTCTTAGAGAGGGCTGTAAAGCACTATGAAGCAGTATATAAGTCTAAGTCTCGCTCACAATTGTTGACACCAACGTGCCTGCTGCTGCCTAGGTTTAGGCAAAAGACTTTTGGACCCTACGTGGATGTACTAAGGGTGAAACTTGAAATGCTTTCTGTCAAACCCATCTGTTTTACTATAGAGCTGTAGCTCTTTGGTTCTGACCTCAGTCTTCAGTCCCAAACAGAGGCTAAGTAGTGTTCATGAATTTGCTGTCCTGCACCTCCACCTCTCCAATCATCATCTGGGGTGGGATATAGAGCTACAAATAGTCCTCAATTTACAACCATTTGTTTAGCAACTTTTTCAAGTTACAAAGGCATTGGAAAAAATGGCTTAGGACCTGTTCTCACACTTCTCAACTGTTGCAGCATCCCCACGGTTACATGATAAAAATTTGAGTGTTTGGCAACCTGCACGTATTTATGACGGTTGAAGCATCCAGGGATCATGTGACTTTTCCAGCCAGGTTTTGACAAGCAATGGGGGAAGTGGGATTAACAAGCCTAGATTCATTTCATAACTGCCCTGATTTCCTTAAACAACAGCCATCCCCCCCCCAAAAGGGGGGGGAGTCATAAAATTAGGCACAACTTATGAAAATTTCCTTTTAAAAGCTTGCACATCTTTAATAAATATGCAGATGGTGGGCTGCAAGTCCAATAATATCTTGCTAACATGGCCATTTGGTTGTACTGTTAGGAAATGATGGGATTTGTAATCCCAAACATCTAAAGAGCACCAGCTTGTGGAAAACTGCCATGAGCATGAATGTTGTGGTTTTATCACTTCATGGTAGATTATCATTATATATGTGCAAGTGATGTATTTTTAGCTTCATTTGGATTTACAGTAGCCAACCGAAAAAAATTCTCACCAGGTTTTATGTTTGATCTTGATGCCCCTGAAATATTAATCGCACATATGTCCATTAATTATTTTTAAACTCAACTTTCTTCAGAAAGCTGATTAACAAATAAGTTTGAAAAGTATTAGAAAATGGAAATATTTAATTAAACAAGATGTTCCATGACCAATCAAAGTAAAATTAAGTCGTGCTAATGTGCTCTGAAGATTTAATTATTTGTAAATATGGTTAATGAATATCGCTCTGGGCAGACGGTTTATAACCCTAAATGTTTTACTATTTTAGTGTTTAAAAAAAAATAATGCCCAGAATCTGTCTAAATATAAATTCTTAATTTGGAATTTTCCTTTTGTGCCTATCTTCTTACAAGTCCCACACCATCTATAAAACAAGGTTTTAAGATAGGTTAGACTGAGAAATTTTGCAAATGACTTGAGCAAACGACAGATCCCAGCAAATGTGAACCTTCTTCAGAGGCATCTGGTGCAAACCACAGTGTTTGCAATGCAGTGCAACAATGCAACCTGTGTCACAACACAACTCAAACTCCATCCCTTAATACTCACGGGGAAAGTCATCATGCAAATACAAAAAGGGCAGAGTTGACATCATGAAATTGTGATGCACCTTTTATCGTTGACTTCCTTCAATCTCTTTTTTGGGCAGCCCGCCTCAGTTTTGCGTTTTTTCTGCCATGCTCAAAATGCTAAGTATTGTGCTACCTCAGTTTTATTTGAGTTGATACATCAATTCAGCCAAGTTTAATGGCAGAATAATCTGCTCCTGTGTGGCACAGTGATTAGAATGCAGTATAATAATAATTAAGAATAATAACAACAACAACAACAATAACAATAACAATAATAATTAGTCCAACCCTCCGCTCAGGCAGGAAACCCTATACCATTTCAGACAAATGGCTGTCCAGTCTCTTCTTAAAAACTTCCAGTGTTGGAGCATTCACAGCTTCTGGAGGCAGGTTGTTCCACTGGTTAATTGTTCTAACTGTCAGGAAGTTTCTCCTTAGTTCTAGGTTGCTTCTCTCCTTGATTAGTTTCCATCCATTGCTTCTTGTCCTGCCTTCTGGTGCTTTGGAGAATAGCTTGACTCCCTCTTCTTTGTGGCAGCCCCTGAAATATTGGAAGGCTGCTATCATGTCACCCCTTGTCCTTCTCATCATTAAACTAGACATTCCCAATTCCAGCAACCGTTCCTTATATGTTTTGGCCTCCAGTCCCCTGATCATCTTTGTTGCTCTTCTCTGCCCTCTTTCTAAAGTCTCAACATCTTTTTTACATCGTGGTGACCAAAACTGGATGCAGTATTCCAAGTATTGCAGGCTAATAAGTTTGATCCTGACCGGCTCAAGGTTGACTCAGCCTTCCATCCTTCTGAAGTCCGGTCAAATAAGGATCCAGATTGTTGGGTAGGGCAATAGGCTGACTCTGTAAACCACTTGGAGAGGGCTGTAAAGCACTATGAAGTGGTATATAAGTTTAAGTGCTATTGCTATTCTATCCAGCTCCTTCCTTTGCCCTCTTGTGTTAATGATTTTAATCTGCTGTAGCAGTCTATAATTGATGACTTTAATGTTTTTAATGTTTTTGTGTTGCATGTTGCCCAGAGTCATTAGATATGAGATGGGTAGCAAATAAATTTCATAATAAGCAAATAAACATTCCCCCCCCCTCTAAAATGCCATAATCCAGCCAGCAGGAGTGCAACACAGTGTTGGTGGCAGCGAAGCTCACAGCCCCTAGCAGGATTTCCTATAAAAGTTCCCAAAGCCTTGTGTAAATTTGTACAGCTGTAGGAAACATCCATTTTTAAATAAAAGTCACATTTAAAAAAACAACAACCACTGGTACATAGTGGAGGTAAATATAAAAGGTGAACAGAAGAAGTTTGAACAAGGTTGAGTTCAGACTTATCTAAATATCTCTGTCTACCTGAGAAAGTTTGGGCAAGTGTAATAATATACATGATTTATTTATTTATTTATTTTAAAAAAATAGAGAAATGCTAAAGTAGTATTATTATCATCTCATTATCAGTTACACAAAGTGTCAACTTAGAAAGTATCACAATGTCATCCTGAAATGGCACAGTCTCCGGTAAATCATGCTGCGTGGAAAGAGATTTCAAAGGAAAAGCTATGCCACTTTGTGATGCCAACATTTTGCTGAGGTATTTGTTTTCAGACAAATAAATAAATAAAATACTTGGAGTTTTCTAAGAATGAATAGGAATTCATTACTCAGACTGACATCACAAGAACAAAAAAAAAAGGCAAGAAAAAAAAAAGATCTTGGAGAAAATATGCACAAATATTCTAATTAAAGGAACATAAAAACCAGCCTTTCACTTTTGCCTTAGAACACTTGGTTTTCTATCTATCTATCTATCTATCTATCTATCTATCTATCTATCTATCTATCTATCTATCTATCTATCTATCTATCTGTCTGTCTATCTATCTGTCTGTCTATCTGTCTGTCTGTCTGTCTGTCTGTCTGTCTGTCTGTCTGTCTGTCTGTCTGTCTGTCTGTCTGTCTGTCTGTCTGTCTGTCTGTCTATCTCTGCAATTATTCTAAAATATATGTATGTGTGTATGTTTATGTGTGTGTGTGTATGTATATGTGTGTGTGTGTTGATATATATATCATTGTTTACTGCAGCAAGATTTGTGTGTTGTTGTTGTTTTAACCTTGCAGATCTGACCAGTTCCTTTTTTTATGCATTACAAAGCTTCTGATTGTCCAAAGGGGAATATCAGATACTACATTTGAATGCATTTGAATGAATTAATCCATATCTCATAGCAATGTCCTACTTTTTTTGTAAGTAACTTTCAATGTATTCAAAGGCTTATTTCTAAATAAGAACACAAAGACGAAGAGAAGCTTGGTTCACTGTTGCATGGTGACTTGTGAATCTGCTTGTGTGCATCTTACTTTTTGCCCAACGATCGATGGCCGATCTAGTGATAATATTTGCAAACTTGAGGCACAAAGGGAATAGGCAGCTCTTCTTTCAAAAGTAAATCAGGTAGGAAATTGACGCCTCCTGATATACACGTAGCAACAATAACAGCAGCAGCAATGGGAAAAAAACATTAAGGCTCTGAAAAACTCAATTTGGTGATTTGATTCAAAGGTGACTGGAATCTAATTGGAAAGTCAAGTTGAATCATCTGGTCACATTAGATGGTTCTGAATCACATCTGTGCATGCCCAGAAATGGCCTTTTTTTTTCAAATTAATTGGGAAATCCAAATTCAAATGATCCCATGAACAATTTGATTTGATTGTCTAAATTAAATGGATTTCCTGAATCAGCTCAAACCACCATCAGATCAAAAAAGGACATCTGAGTTGCAAAACCTGCTTTCAGCTATCTGAAATCACCTTTGGAAAGTTGAAAATATTTCATGCTCTCTACAGGATACGTTGGAGATTGGCTGTCCCAAACTTTTGCAATTGCCTGCTGCCTTTTAGTGCAGCCATGTTGAAATATGTACTTCCTACACTCAAAAATGTAAGCAAATGATAGAATTGTCAAATCAATTTTGATCCCACATATTTGGGATGAGAATGGCTGATGAAAGAAGAATTTACTCCTTTGAATTGTGCTGCTGGCATAAATTACTGCATTTACCATGGACAGCCAGAGTAAGCAACAGAGAGGTGTAAAACCAGACACATCACTAGAAGCTAAAATCATAAGATCCAATCTGGGTTGGTCACCAGGACCAGAGGTTTAGTCTTCTGAGCTTTCAGACTTGTGCTGTAGCACATCCTTAGGAAACTTCTTTCTAGCAGAGTGTGTGCTTCGGGCTATTCTGTGTGTGCTATTTATAGGGTGCTTTTTGTGTGTGGCTTTTTAATTGTTCATTGGGGTGTTGATGGTTGGTGATTAGGGTAAATCAGCACTCCTGTAGACCGAGGAGGGGCCTGTTTCCCAGACTTCAATAACTTCCCTGGCTGTTTTTGTATCTGCTCGTCCAACAATCTTAGTAGCTGCTAAATTGAATGTATGTCCTTGTTCATTACAATGTCTGATTTACTTTGGCCATGTCATGCATGCAAATTCATTGGTGAAGGCAATGATGCTCGGAATGGTTAGTGGAACAAGAAGAAGGGGCAAGCAAAAAACAGGCTGGCTTGAACATCAAAGCTGAGACAAAGTTGAACAAGATTCCAACTCTATTATCATTTTTGTTGTTGTTGTTGTTGTTATTATCCAATAATTGAAAGAAGCTGTGCTTTACAGGATAGCATGGAGAGTACTTGCCTATAAAGTCAGACATGGCTAAATGGTTAAAACAACAGCCTTTGGGTGTGGACCAAGTCTCACTGCTTCCAAATAGGGTCTGAACAAAATCTTCAAGATCCTGTAATTGAGGGCATGATATTTGTCAAGACAACAAATTTTGGATAACTTTGCAGATCCCTTTAAAAGCCGCAACAATATCAATGCATACTTGGCCTGCATGAAATACTTCCTCACACACTTTGCTGAACCTGGTTCAGCTAAAAATTTACAACCCATAATGTGCTAATTGAAAAGTCCCCAACCTCACCAATGTTGCCAAGTTTCCCTTAATGGCTTTTACCAGGAGGTTGTGTAGGATCCTGGTGGCCAATACAATGCAGGAAAAGTGGAGGGGGAAGCGATTTCTTAAGCACATATGTGATTCTAAGTAAATCTGAACTGTTGCCTAAGAAATGTTTGCCAATTAAAAAAGAAAGTCCTACAACACAGTCATAAGATGATATGTATCATATGGCCTCCTGGCTGTTGGGAATGTTTTTGCTTTGCAAAACTGAATTCATTTACACTACCTAGAATGTACACAGCAGATAAATGGGGCAGAGAAGAGGGAAAAAATATATTCTATAGGCTCGCAGAGAAGGGAGTCAGGCAAGCATGCTGTTTTTCCACACTTCCATTCCTGAGAAGTTTCTACAAGTCTGAGGAGTCACCGATCTCCTAAGAGCTAAGAGTGTAACTCTTTCTCCTTGCTTTTTTTGATAATTACATTGTAACATAAAGCCTCACCCCAGGTTTCATGGATCCATCTGTCTGAATTTCAACCATTTAAAAAAAATTAGCAGTAATACTATCCTTTATTGATTAGTCAGTTGATCAAACCAAAACATGAGCATCAGCCACGGTAAGATACAGTAAAATGAAACAGAGTAAGATACAGTGCAATATGCGATAGATAGATAGATAGATTAGATAGATTAGATAGATTAGATAGATTAGATAGATTAGATAGATTAGATAGATAGATAGATAGATAGATAGATAGATAGATAGATAGATAGATAGATAGATAGATAGATAGATAGATAGATAGATAGATAGATAGATAGATAGATTAAAATGTAGAGGATAAACTAAGGTAAAGATAAAAGAGTAAGATAAAATTGTACAAGGTAAAATGCAATACAAAGATATATAAAATGAACCTTAAAATTCAAAAACAGTGGGTCTTTAAGTGAATGCATCATCGTTGCAAAAGGGTAAATGTTTCTCTGTCAGTCTTATCCGACTCTAGGGGTTGATGCTGATCTCCGTTTCTTGGCCAGGAGAGCCAGCATTGTCCAAAGAAAATTTCCGTAGCCATGTGGCCAGCGTGGCTATATGCCAAAGGCTGTCACCTTCCCACCGAACTGGTACCTATTGGTCTACTTGCATTTGCATGCTTTTGAATTGCTAAGTGGCCAGGAGCTGGGGCAAGTAATGGGAGCTCAGGTCTCGTACCTGGGCTGTCAGCTCTCTAGCTGAGAAGGTCAGCAGCTTTAACTGCTGAGCCATCATGCCAGAATGAATCAAGAATCTGTGAATATCCTGAGGAAGGGGGGAAAATTAGAGTTTTCCAATTCTCTACATACTCTCCCCTTGCCCTGAACAGAATCTGTTAAGAGGAAGAACAAAACGTTCAGGTGCAATGCAAGTTGACATATACACTTAGAGAAGACCCCAGCATGAATTATAAATTTTGGCTTCCCTGTTTCGTCCGTCAGTGCTCTGCAGAGCGGGAGCTGGTGGTGAACACTTCTTCAAATGCATCCTGGAACAAGAAGGAGAAGCCGGGAGAAGCAGATGGGGCTGGAATCAAATGCTCAAGAAGGAAGATGGCACGTTGGTAGCTTCTCTAGTCAGACGAGGGAAGGGAAAGGAAGGGCTCCAGGAATTTCTGGGTTGCCATTAAGACATCTGCTCATTTATTAGGATTTTTCAAAAGCTTCCCGTTTCTATATTATTGCTCCTTCTCTGGCTTTTTTCAAAAACAGTAAAGATCACTCTACTAGAGAGACGTTCCTTGAGGATGGGTTCCCAAATGAGTCCGAAAGCCTGGAAGAGTAAACCTGTGGTCCTGGTGACCAACCCAGATCAGATCCTGCAACATTATTCTGAGACACATATAGTCACCTTCATTTGATAAAGATCACTCTTTGGTTTCTGATCATAGTTTTAGCAAAGGATTGGGGGAATTCAAAAGGAAGCACTGAAAACATTGTCTTTGATAGCTAGCAAATTATTGGATAAGGATTACAGGTTTTCTGCAGCGTACATTGCTATGATAATAATAATAATAATAATAATAATAATAATAATAATAATAATAATAATAATAATAATAATAATAATAATAATAATAATAATAATAATAATAATAATAATAAAGTTGGAAGGGACCTTGGAGGTCATCTAGTCCAACCCCTGCTCAGGCAGGAAACCCTTACCATTTCAGACAAAGGCTGTCCAGTCTCTTCTTAAAAAACTCAGGTTGGAGCATTCACAGCTTCTGGAGGCAGGTTGTTCCACTGGTTAATTGTTCTAACTGTCAGGAAGTTTCTCCTTAGTTCTAGGTTGCTTCTCTCCTTGATTAGTTTCCATCCATTGCTTCTTGTCCTGCTTTCAGGCGCCTTGGAGAATAGCTTGACTCCCTCTTCTTTGTGGCAGCCCCTGAGATATTGGAATGCTGCTATCATGTCCCCCCTCGTCCTTCTCTTCATTAAACTAGACATACCCAATTCCAGCAGCCGTTCCTTATATGCTTTAGCCTCCAGTCCCCTAATCATCTTTGTTACTCTTCTCTGTACTCTTTCTAGAGTCTCAACGTCTTTTTTACATTGTGGTGACCAAAATTGGATGCAGTATTCCAGGTGTGGCCTTACCAAGGCATTGTAAAGTGGTATTAATACTTCACGTGATCTTGATTCTATCCCTCTGTTAATACAGCCTAGCACTGTGTTGGCCTTTTTGGCAGCTGCAGCACATTGCTGGCTCATATTTAAGTGATTTCCTCAAAGTTCTTTGATTTGGGAAGTTAGCGTAGTCATACAAGAACATCTTAAATGAAATTACAACATTCACACTGTCACCCCTTAAATAATTTTGCAGGAAGGCCTTCTCTGAGTTTTGATTTGGTCTATTTACAATCTTTACCATCTTTAAGTAGTTTCAGTCTTGGTATGGGCAACGTTTTGTGGCTCAAAAGTTGCATTTAACATTTGGATGCTTTGTGAGTTGGCTGGGTGGAAAGCATACATTGGTGAAACTGGGAGGGGTTGCTCATTCTAATTTTAATCTTTGAAGCCATGAATCAATTGTGCTCGTAAATCAAGGATTTACCTGTAGTTCAGGTTTACAGCTAATTGTTGGCAGCCTAAAACTCTGAAGTGCTTTTGAGATTTTGAGCAAAACATTGGCTCTGAACTTCAGAGCTTTGGATGCGCTTCTTACTCACTCTTTTTCCCCAATAAATAAGACACATAATTTTGAAGATTAGCTAAAATCAGTTTACAATCTTTTAATTATTAGAAAGTGTGTATAATGACTTTTCTTGCATTCCAGATTTAAGAGATTTGTAAAATACTTTAGAGGTCAACCTGTGAAGGAAATGCTTCAATTCTAGATTAATTAAAGATCCCCCCCCCCACTTATTCCTGTCCATTAATAGCTTCCATGCTTTTTTTTTTTCCCTATGGATGGTCATCATTACAGACAGAAATAGGAACATAAATTTTTGGATAATGAAAATGTCAGCCAGAGGAACAGTCTATCATGCTGTATGCTGATCCAGTGAGTCTGTTTTTTTTTCCTGCTGTCTCATTTTTCCCCTCCTTGTTTCTGAAAAAAAAACACTACCAGAAAAGAAAAGGATCCAAGAAATATAGAAAAACATGAATTTCTTTGGGTGTAAGACATCTGTCCCTTTAATCAAAGATCTGCCTGCTCACGCAAATACATTTTGTGGGTTACCATATAAAATGAAATCGTTGTCATGCATTGTGCCTTCTTGATAGTGAAAATCAAAGAAAATCTTACTTGTATAGGGCATTGCATACATGCTACTAATGTCTGTATTCGAACAGATCGTTTTTGTAGATTGCACTCGCCTTGTTACAATTTGCAGTTGGAAAGCTGCACATCCGGTTTTCATTTTTTCATTTTTTTGCATGTGAATCTAACAAGGATATTTTCAGCCTCGCTTGAGCTTCAAGACACTTACCTGCAACTGTGAGTCTAGAAATTTGTAGATCTCCTGTTATCCATCATTACTTTTCTGGATTATAGTAAATGCTGCATCGGTGCCAAAATTTCTCTCTTGTCTTATTGTTCAAGGCAATGTCTTTGCCACAAAACCTCTTTGATCTGTACATCCTGAAGTCCCTGTCCAATCCAGGAATATCCCAGGAATTTAATCTTTGCATTTTCCTTGGTAAAATTATCTAACTGGTACCTCTTCAAGTAATTTAGAGGCCAGAACTTTGCTATAATAAAATTTCAATAATCTGTGCAGTGCAGTTATCAACAGCTCACCTCTGTCGGAATAGTTTTGTCAATATTTTCATTTAATTGTAAGATGTACATTGAACCATTAAACTTATTTAAAGTTTCAAAAATGTATGTATCGATGTGAAACAGAAACTGACAGAATGAAAAGTAAAATGAATGAAAACACTACAAATTGAAAACCAAGATTTACAGTACTCCTTCTGATTACAGATGGTTTGATCTTTTAAAATGTTTTAGGAAAAAAATACATTGTTTCTTCGAAGCTATTCTTACGTCCTGCAGAGAAAGCTTTTCCAAGCTTGTACAATTACAGTGTTAGAATATATAGTGCTTCTTCTGGCACGGTGTTTAAATCTAGATAGCAACTGTACCGTTTTGATTTAACTTTTACTGCTTAATGAATTTAGTGTTTGGGTTATAGGCTCTGGTGGTGAATTCAGCTGTTGATTAGTTTTATTAGTGAAAGCACCTTTTGATGCATAGCTTGAAAGGTGCTATAAAGATAGTCTATTGTGTGGTTGTACAGCTATTGCTTGAATATTCATTAAATCATTAAGTAACAAAATGATAGAGAAAGAGAGATAGTTATGAATAATCCCTCCTGGGAGGAAATCTTCACTTTGTTGTTCGTTTATTTCACTATTATTATTTTTTTAAAAAAAAAATTCAAAAGCTATCAAATGCAAAATTCTTAAGACTTTCCACTTTCGTAGAAAGGAAAACAAGATGAAAAGATTCTGCTGGTTGAAAGGAACCATCCCTTTCAAGGACTTTAATGGCATTTGGGGGGCATTTAGTTGAGGTGCAATTAAAAAAACAAAAAAAAAAATCCTTAATTGATTTTTGATTAATTTTGGATTAACTGGGATGGGAGCTAAATTTCCATCTCCATCTATTTGATTTAGTAAAACAAGTACTGTATTTTGCATTTGTCTTTTTAAATATTCAGACAAGGTATATTCAAAATCATGTTCAAACATTCATCAATGATCAACCTTGATTCGTCAAACTTTTTAAATTTTATTTTAGCATAACATTGGAGGCTGGAAGCATTTCGTCTCTAATTTAAAAATTGCATGATCAGTTTGAAATATCCATTTACTATAGCTGGCTTCGTCTGTTTTGTCTCTACTGAGGTACCACTGCTTCACCTTAGCATCTAAGATCCATGAGTTGGCCTTTGTCCACAGTTTCACGATGGGTGTCTGAGACTGTTCCCACGAATGTTAAAACAATGTTTGACCATTGAAAAGCTCTCTTTACCTTGAGTTGTGAAATTTCAAGTGGTGGTGACATTTTAGAAACAATGGTAAGAATATGCACTTAAGCATACAATTTAGATCACATCCTAACGATGGAAAATTTGAGATAGTGAGACTCTCTGACTTTTCCTACTTTTTTGATATCTATTATACTCAGAGTCCCACATACATAAACACACGGGGAAGAAAACTAAAAATGTGGCCTTCAGAATAATACAGTAATAATGTGATATTCCTAGGAAAACAGTGACACCTTATGCCCACTGATGTAAAACTGATCTATTGTTCATTGTTAATTTCCAGGTTTCCCCCCCCCCAATTTAGCTAAGTAAAGAGTAGATCCTAAGTTACAACAACAGATACACTGCTGTCCCATTTCAAAGGTGTGGATTAGTGCCCCATCCACAACTCACTTCTCTTTGAAGAAAATAGCAGACATGTTGCTTTCTTAAAACACTGTAACAAATGAATTCCAAAAAATATAACAGCCCTTCCTTTAAAAGCCACTGTCTCCATTAAGTGGCCTTGTACACAATAGATTGGCAACGGCATCACAAATTCTCTCTAATTCTTTGAACTTTCTGAAACATCAGCACTGCTTCACCAGGCTTAATGCAAGAAGCAAAATGATCTGAGATATATTGTATTTTGTGTGTGTGTGAGAGAGAATGTGCGTTTGTGTGTGTAATTGTACTTGTAGTTATAGCACAGGGAAGGGAACCAAAGCTATTCATGTATGTATGTAAATGCAGTTTGTAAGCTTAACAGGACCCCTAGCTTGACAGAAAAATATATGTTTGCAAAGAGGGGGACAGAATACAGGAAGTTCTTACAACAGTTCATTTAGTGACTGTTCAAAGTTACAATGGCACTGAAAAAAGTGACTTATGATCATTTTCCACACTACCGTTGCAGCATCCCCATGATCACGTGATCAAAATTCCCCAATAATGTATCACTTTCAAAACTGGACCCCCACATTCTATATAATTTTAATTTCTGATAATGTCTTACTGACTTTGTGTACAATCATACTGCTAGCATAATAATCAATTCAGGTCAGGTTTTAATGGCATCTGATTCTTGACTTGGCCTACCTTGAAGGGCTGACAATGACCTTTTCATGGGCATTCAGTCCTGGTTCTCCTTGTGAACTTGTCTAAGTTCATACATACAATAGCAATTGCAATAGCACTTAGACTTATATACCACTTCACAATGCTTTACAGCCCTCTCTAAGCAGTTTACAGACAGCCTCTTGCCCCCAACAATCTGGGTCCCCATTTTACTGACCTCGGAAGGATGGAAGCCTGAGTCAACCTTGAGCCAGTCAGGATCAAACTGCTGAAATGCATAGGATAGCTGGAATCAAGATCACGTGAAGTATTAGTACCGCTTTATAAAAACCTAGTAAGACCACACCTGGAATACTGCAGCCAATTTTGGTCACCATATCACAAAAAAGATGTTGAGAGTCTGGGGAAAAATCAAAGAAGAGCAATTAAGATGATCAAGGCTTGGAGACTAAAACATAGAAAGAACAGCTACGGGACTTGGGTTTGGCTACTCTAAAGAAAAGAAAAAATAGGGGAGACATGATAGCAGTATTCCAGTATTTGAAGGGCTGCCACAAAGAAGAGGGGGTCATGTTATTCACCAAAGCACCAGAGAGCAGGACAAGAAACAATGGTTGGAAGCTGATCAAAGAGAGAAGCAACCTGAAATTAAGGAGAAACTTCCTGACAGTGAGGATAATTAACCAGTGGAACAGCTTGCCTCCAGAAATCATGGGTGCTCCATCACTGGAGGTTTTTAAGAAGAGACTAGACAGTAACTTGTCTGAGTTGGTATAGATTCTCCTGCTTGAGCGGGGGACTGGACTAGAAGATCTCTAAGGTCCCTTCCAGCTCTATTCTATTCTATTCTATTCTATTCTATTCTATTCTATTCTATTCTATTCTATTCTATTCTATTCTATTCTATTCTAAATCCTGAACAGGAAAATATTACAATATGCTGTTGTTAGGTCTGGAGACCATATGGAATCGATGTTTATCTCCGTGTTTGTGTATGTGTGTCTGTGTCTATCTGTCTCTGTGTGCCTGTGTGTACACATTCATGTCTATCATTAGGTTCTTACTGTATTTTGCTCAACACAAACAAGGGCCAAGTTATTTTACACCTTACTAGTAAAACAACATTCTTCAGCTAAGCAGACAGCAATGACTGCCGTATCCATATGGATGCGGAGGGAAGGGGGAAAGGCACTTTATTTCATTTCAGCTGCTTCAAACGGTTAAAAAACACAACAACCCTCAATCTGTAAAAATGGAAGCCTTTTGTATTGCGGCATTATCTACCGTGCCGTTTTGTTTTGTTTTGTTTTGTTCGCCTGTTGGAATGGCAGTACACATTTCACATGTACAATGCGCCAGGCTGGGTGGAAAAAAGGGAGGAGGCAAAATGCTAAGGAAAACATGCGGTAAATGGTTGCTTTAATAAGTCCTGTTCCATTGAAAGGAAATAAAACCTGAGTATTAATGAGATATAATTATATATTTAAAATCTTTTTTCCCTTGTGCAGTATACAGAATTAATGCCAGTAAACTCACAAACTGCAACATTCTACTCCATTACATCTGCAATGATTAGAGATAGTTTGAACATCTGGCATATAATCTGTGATAGAAAACAGCATTCTGCACTTTAATGGACGTCTGGAGGCTACACATATCTGATTTTATTTCTCTCCGCTTAACTCTTTCGGGGCAAGACGAGATTTAATGCCTCCGTGCTTTCATCTCTACGAATTTTGTAGGAAAAGACCCTCTTACTCATCCAGGATTTATTTTTCTTCTTAGTTTTTCTTTTCTTTTCTTTTCTTTTTTTTAAACCCTCTGCACTTTATAACCTCAAGTTTAGATGACTGGAGTGGGGCTGATTTTGGAGAAGAAATCACAAATGGTTCGTAACACAGCAGTGAAGTTCTAGACCGAGTCGTCCATTCTCGATGGAAACTTTTTAGCTTCAAATGGATTGGGAAGTCTCTTGGCTACCACTAGAAACAGGTGAAATTATAAACTACTTTCAGGGAAGGCCCCAGCCCTGGGCAAGAGAACATTCTTTTTAAAGCTTCAGTTACGTGGCTCAGAGTTCACCTCCAATCTTTGTGAGTGTGTTAGAGGAGGCAAAGTGAGTGTGGTGGTTGGCTGTGGTTTACGCCAAGAAGAAGCTCGTGAAAGATGGTTTAAGAAGAGAAACAAAGGGAAAAAAATACACTGTTTTTGAAGGGTCCTTGGTGCTCTCCGAGCTCGGTTGGGTTCATTACCCAACACATCATCAGCACTGATGATGTTACCTAGTTTGGGTCCTGAAACATCTGCAAGAAAACAACCAAGCTCAGAGAGCACCGAGGATCCCTCATTGCAACCCTGAGTTACAAATATTTTCCTTTATTTATACTGTCTTTATTTCTTGACCAATTTCTGTTTCACAGGTAGCTTTAGGGAGAGGTTTTCCTCTCTGCTAGCTACAAAGGAGTGTGAACCATGCCTATTATAACCAGCCTACTCCGTGGGAAATGTTTACAGCAATTTTTTTAAAAAATAATAATGATGGTGTTCGTCTTAAGATGAGTACTACCTTTTGTAAAAAATAATCACTTGAAAATAACTTCCTCCTGTATTTTTAAATGGCATTAATAGTGACATTTTTGTAGTATGAAATTTGTTTAGTTGAGATTAGTCAATTAACAACTGACAACTTTTTTTAAAAAAAAAAGATGGTTAATTAACTAAAAATGTTTGAACTTGTTGAAATAGGCACTCAAGTGAAATCAAATTTAGATTTGTTAAACGTTATTTTAGAAAACAGGGACAACATTAATATTTCTATTGAGAGAAGAAAAAGAAAACAAGCAATGGAAATACGCCTTTTTTCACTATCAGTTTGAATTACAAGAATTATAAAATGGCTTTCCGCTCTTTCCCAGTTTCAAGCAGGCTCTTATATTCTTAATTTTCTTTCTTTTTATCATCTCGTACGTGGTAAATTCACTCTTCTCAGCTGAGGTTTGTGATATTTGTACATTTTTGATGTCCCTAAAGTACAACTCTGCAAGAGTTTGACTGGCATCAAGTTTCATTGAAAAAATTAGATTATTTCACTGCTCATGTAGGGTGTGTGTTTTGCCCCAAGCTAAACAGACTAGGTTTTAGTCCTATTGCATTCTATTGGGACCATTGATGAAAAGAGAAAGAAAATGACAAATCTAGATGTTTCGTTTTTATTGTAGTATTATCTCTTGCCAACGCTGAAGGAAGACTGGAAATTGGACTTTATAAACCAGTATTAAGACTGATTGAATGACTAACTTCAGTCAAGATCAGCGCTTCTGTTAAAATGGTTCAATAACAGGAGTGGGGAGGATCAGTATAAATGGCCTTATCTCTGTATGTGAAAATAAATAAATACACATTTTACACACACACACACACACACACACACACAAGTATAGCATCCAGTCCCCCAAAGGACAACTTTTAAAATTCTACTGATGTTGACAGCCATTCCTGGAGCAAAGCAGCTCCAATGAAGTAGTAAAAATTTTAAATCTTAACACACTGAAGAGGATCGAATACATCTGGAAAGCACCAAATTGGAGGAGAATGGCGAAAAAGATATGCCAAATGATTCTCGGTGGAAAATCCTAGAATTTTTGGACCCATTATTAATTGTTTCTCATTAAGAGGCAGATTTCCTCTTAAGTCAATATACAATATACTATTACAAATGTATGAAAGTAGAGACTGAGAAGCATAAAATATAAGGCATAAACATAAAGGCATAAACAGTAGAGACTGTTTTCGCCTACACCGAGTGGTGTGATGGCTCAGTGATTAAGACACTGAGCTTATTGGCTGGAAAGTCAACGGCCTAGGTTTGAGTCCCGAGCGCTGCATAATGGGGCGAGCTCCTGTTTCTTGCCCCAGCTCCTGCCCACCTGGCAGCTCAAAAGCATGCAAGTGTAGATAAATAGGTACCACTTTGGTGGGAAGGTGACAGCATATAGTCACGCTGGCCACATGACCACAGAAATGTTTTGGGACAACGCTGGCTCCATCGGCCAAGAAACAGAGATGAGAACCATCCAGGGGTGGGATTCAAATATGTGAACAACCAGTTCTCTGTGTGGATGCCACTTCCGGAAGTCCATTCTGGGCCTGGGCAACACAAAATTAGCTACCGGTTCTGCCGAAGTGGTGCGAACTGGCTGAATCCCACCACTGGAAGCATCCCCTAGAGACAGAAACAACTGGATAGGGAAACCTTTACCTTTACTGGAGACTGAGATTTAGGTGGTAACTTTAATTTATCCAGGAAGAAGATAGTAAACTTTGAAAGGCTTAGCCAAAACCTGTACTAAGAACTTTTTCCCACAATAGTCCCATGTGACTGTAAATCAGTGTGGTCAATGGAAGAATTCTTTGAATGCAGAGAATGTTCAGACCACTATGTTGCAGAAGATTCTAGAAGAATTCCTGAGGTGACATGTAGTATGACTGTATTGTCAGGAATGATGCTTCTATTCCCAAATGCTATATTCCTAGATTGTCAAATTCTCCTTCCTCATCAGTGCTTAGAATAAATTTTTGGTGGTTCCTTGAGGGCATAAAACTCTTCACAAGTAGCTAAGATGTAAGTCTATGGTTCTGTGTCTTCGGATAAACCTGAATAAAATTGAAAGCATCTCATTTGCAATTCTTCACAGTGAGATCTGATGGGGGCAGGCAGCTGCAATATCTAAAATACATATTAGACCCTTCCAGTTGTCCTTTTTTTTCTGGTTCCGTTCATTCCCTATGTAGCTAGCTGCATGGCCAGCTTCAGTCTCTTAGGCCAGCATTACTATATCCTGATATGTCTAAGCCATCCTTTCCTTAGTGAAGGTCTCTAACGTGGATTATATCTACAACAAAACAAGCTTAACAATAGACAATGAACAGTCAGCTCCAAATGTTCATTCGAAGATATTCTGACTTTGTCAATTCTTCAAAGGGAGGAAATTCTGATCCAGCTTTGATTCTCATCAGTTGCTGGAATTTTTTCATTAAAGTTTCTGATTAGAAAGATTTACTGTACACCAATAAAGCTTTTATGAAAAAAATTCCACCAAGTGTTGTGTGTCAAATACAGGTCCTGTACACAGTGGAATCAAGGTTTAAATTCTTGCAGCTTTTTGTACTGCTTACAGTTTTAACATGCTTGAAGTCCTCAGTGGGAGGAATTGTTTTCATGTGTTCCATTTTTTGGGGAATTAGATGAATCTGATATCAAGTTATTTGTTAGTGAGTACATTCCTACAAGGTACACACACACACACACACATCACACCATACAGTAAAACAAATATATATAACTGTGGATAATAACAACTAACTCACACTGTCCAAGTGGGAAACAAGTGGAATCAATCAACATGTTGAGTTAGCTTGATTCATGTGTTGTTGGTAAGTGGAAAATGCTTTTGGGTTGGTAGGGAAGGAGAAGTTCCAGGATTATGAACAAAAGAATATTTTGTTTAATGAGAGAGAGAGAAAAAGATTAATCCAAAACAGACTAGTCCATTAGAAAAAAGATTATGGAAATAGCGGATGATTTAATGCTATCTGATCTTTCTAAAGTCAAAGGTGTTTTTGACTGGGAAAATCTTCAGCAACAATATGCACAATTTCAAATACTTTGAAAAGTATCTGCTTCCCATTAAGTTTCCCAATCTCTATTAGAAATATGGACACCTACTAAAAGGTCTTACAGACACACCTTTTCAGAGGTGTGTTAGAATTGTTTTTGGCCATGTCCATTACATACGCTAGGATCTGTACTCCTAACATAATTAATTGGAGGGCATGATTGCATTAGGAAGCTGGCAGGTTTTTCTAGATTCTCCTTTTAAATTTGTCCCTTAAATTGCCCTCTAAAATCATAGCCATTCTTCTCAAGGAAAGCTTGTCCCCAACTGGCAGACAAATGACCAGTAAAAAAAAAAATGGACATTCTGAAATGGAATAATTCAGTATTGTAATTCAGTGTCAGACTGTGATAATGTATTAATAAACAATAACACCTTGGATTTTTCATGAGACCAATGTCTATGGTGATTCGCAGTCATCCAGGTCATGGTTGTCTCAAAGGTGTTTTTTTTCAAGAGTCAACTGGACTTGCTTTGTTTTTCCTTGAAGACGTTTCGCTTCTCATCCAAGAAGCTTCTTCAGTTCTGACTGAATGAAGGAGAATGGAAGGATTTGTATTCCTTGCAATCATCTGGTTGTTAGCCCTCTTTCTGAGAGTTGTTGAGGCCATTTGGGCGTTTATTGTGCCCTTGGGGCACAATAGTGCAAATGAGTGTGGAACCTTCTTGGAACTACTGAAAGGACTGTGTTGTAAACAGGAGATAGGTGGTGTCATACCCCTCCCCTTCTGTTGACAGAAGGCTGTTCAGTTGCTCATTGAATGAACAATTGAAGAATAAATTTGAAAAAGAGAAGGTACCTCAGCATGAGTTGTACTACAATTTTGAATCTTACCACTTCCGTTTGTTCCTGCCCTCATTCCATTGAGCAAATGAATAAAAAGGGAGCTATATTTGCTTTCTCCTTCCCATGAAGGCAGCTCTCTGACCACATGTGGGCAACTCAAAATCCCATCTTCTCACCCATTTTAAGAAGCCTAAAGGTCATCTACAACTTCTAAACGTTCTTCTGAAGAAAGAAATTCACAAGACAGTCCAGAACCTTCTGAATCTAACCTTTTTGCTCCTGTTCGTCAGAATTTGGTCTTTTCGCTCCTCTGGATACTGTAATCCTGGAGAGAGGCTGAACACCCATCCCAGAATAAGCATGAGGCACATTCTTGCAATGTTTCAACAATATTATGAACAATAAAAATATTGCATTAAAAATTGAGGGACACTTTTAAACATGCAGTGGCTGTGCCTGAAAATTAAATATCCCAGCCATTAATTTTGCTGTCTACAAATGACTGAAAAGCAACAGTCCACATTAAAGTCTAACCACTTGTAAAATTGGATTTTTGAAGATTAAGCCTTTTCCAAAGTAGTGCTGGCCAAAGGGAGGAGAAAAATAGGTGGAAGAGGAACATTAAAGCCGTGTTTTTTATATTATGCCCACCCTGCATTACTGATGCTAGGATTCATGCTGATCACATAAGGTTTCCCAACGATGTGATTTAAAGGCGCTCCGATAGTAAACCCTGCAAGATATGGAGCAGGGAACATTTCAAGCCATGGGTAATGAGATATTGATCTCCCTGTCTCTGGGTCACAGGTTCAAATTTGCATAGGTTGGCAGTGACTTCAAGTGAGTGAAGTGGCACCAACTTCATCATGTCCATGTTTGTTTTCCTGCACTCCATAAAATGCAAAGATCACGGGCCAAGGGTTGAATTTGCATGGAAAATTAGGGGATAAATTTTTTGGGGGGTCACACATTTTGATGCAAACCAACATAAACATCATGTTCCAGATTAATGTAATGTGCTTGATGTAATGTGCTGTTTTTATGCATCTCCAAAAGTTGGAGGTTGTGGTTCTCTGGTCAAAAACACAAAGACACAAAGATTACAATGGATATTTGAGATGAGCAACCAGCTGAACCATTTGGAGCGCTGTGTGTGGGATAACTTATTTTTAACAGGGGACACATCATGCAAGGAATGCTTCCTTAAGGTCACTGCAATGGGATGGACTGGAAATGGGATTGCCAGGAGATTCTTAACTAGAGACAATTTAGACCAGGGGCCTTCAAACTTGGCCCTTTTATGACTTGTGGACTTCAACTCCCAGCGTGCCTGGCTGAGGAATTCTGCAAGTTGAAGTCCACAAGTCATAAAAGGGCCAAGTTTGAAGACCCCTGATTTAGAGCCATATGTGGGAAATTATAGCTTTTCCTTACCTTTCTGCAAGGGCTAAGGTGAATGCTACTGTGAACCTCATCTAGTTTTAAGATGTTTTCTTCAAACAAAGTCTACCAAAGGTAGCTTTGTTCTCATATTTTTATCTTTTAAATTATGCACTCTGATACCTGTAGTTGATTATACTGACTGGCATGCTTGATTTATTTGAAGTCTCTTCTTTCTTTCTTTCTTTCTTTCTTTCTTTCTTTCTTTCTTTCTTTCTTTCTTTCTTTCTTTCTTTCTTTCTTTCTTTCTTTCTTTCTTTCTTTCTTTCTTTCTTTCTTTCTTTCTTTCTTTCTCTGTTTACTACAGCAGTGCCTTGTCATTCCTGGTTTTGAGTTACAAGAAGTTGTATGTCTTAAATACAATGCCTACTCCTTGTCTCTAGATCTTCATATCTTGTTTCTAGACTTCTTCATTAAGTGCCAAGCCAAGATAATTCATTATTTGAGCAAGAAAGCATATGTCCCTCTGCCCGCCTATAATACTCATTGTTCCCCATAAGGCAAAATATCTTATAATTGGTTCTCTTCAACCTGGATTTAAAAAAATAATAATATCAAAATACTACTATTTCAGGAAGTCCCAACAATCTCCCAATGAAAGTTACTTTCCTCTGCTAAGTGGTAGGCCCACCATGTTCCTCATTTTTTCCACCTTGTTTTTAAATATTTATCTATGCTTTATAAATTGAATCAGTGTCAAAATAAAACTATAAATGTTCATAAGTGTCTGTTTTTTAAAAACAATTGACAGTTCCATACTTACTGCCGAAGTGAGGGCCAGATGAACCATTGAGGTGAGTTTATCCTGACAGGGCTCAAGGTGTACTCAGCCTTCCATCCTTCCGAGGTTGGTAAAATGAGGAGCCAGATCGTTGGGGGCAATAGGCTGACTCTGTAAACCACTTAGAAAAGGCTGTAAAGCACTGTGAAGTGGTATATAAGTCTAAGTGCTATTGTTATTTATAGGACTTCTATTAAAAAAAAAAAGCATCCTTAGTGGACGGGACTCAGGTGCTGCACCCGATGCCAGAAAGCAATCCTAGATCTCGTCCTATTTCTTTTTCAAATTCACATTACAGCAGAAACTGATTTCGCCAGGTGAGACTGCATATTCCCTTGCTAAAAATCGGCGCTAGTGTATTCCCAGCGGCTTTTCAATAAAGAATTATTTTCAGAGCCCAGACATCGCTACTATAATGTACTGATTTGGGAAATGGCACTTCATTCATTGAAAACCTGCCTTTCATGCAAATGGCAATTTGTAGCCTTAGTATAAAAAATGCATGTTGGGAAGCAATATAACACAGCTGCATGCTGTTGTCATAGGCGAATGAAAACAACAGCCTTCTGCAAGGAAGGGCATCTTATATGTTGAGTGGACTCTTATAGGAGACATTTGCAAACTTCACCCACGTGAACACCCCTAGGCCCACGTCTCCAGCCTCTTTCAGATCACCCTGGCACTATAGTTATCAAATTGATAAGGTTCCTCTGTTAAGCTTTATTACTTCTGACGTGAGCCTATGACACTTTATAAAAAGAAGTAATCCAGAACAATCTCTAGGTAATTAACACCTAGATAAACAAACATAAATTTCTATATTGCATTTATTTGGACTACCACTCAAATATGCGTGAACCATGCTTTTTTAATTAAAAGATAAATCTACGTGACACTTAGCCTCAAACTTAATTATTCAGCATAGTATAATAAAAAATACCGCCCATTAAATGTGTCTTGCTCTGTATTTCTGTATTAACAGCAAAACAGTTCACTCTGGGATCATTTAAATTTTCTTCCCTCCTCTTTTCCTGCCATTTCCCTATTCACCGACGCTCTCTTTCTCTTTCCCTCCCTCCCTTTCTTTTTGAATATGACTTTAGCAACACCAACAGGTGAAGAGCTGTAGATTCCTTTGGCTGTTGCAGTTTTGTTAATCTCACTCGGCTTTTTCTCATTTAAAGGTTAGCTCGCCGCTGTAGTTTTACTGTCCTGCTACATCTACCAATGTTCTTCCCTCTCAAACAAGACTTCATGGTTTCTGCCCCACAAGGACAGCCAGAAAAAAGAACCCCCCAGTTAAGCATAATTTTGGTGGAACTGTCTTTACAACCCCAAAACAAATTGTTATGCCCTCATACTGGAGGATTATGGTACAGATGTTAAACAGAAAGGAGAAGTTTGCTTCCTAACAGGATGAGCTAAGTGAGGGTACAAGTTTCAACAAGAAACATTAAGTTGTTTAGGAATTAGATGGAGAAGGTCTTGTCGAGATATTCGCCATCTGCACAGCAAAGATGCCAATGTAGCTGAAATCCCTTCCTTCCTTCCTTCCTTCCTTCCTTCCTTCCTTCCTTCCCACCATCCCTCCCTTTCTCCCTCTTTCTTTCCCCTTCCTTTCTTCCCTCCCTCCCTCCCTCCCTTCTTCCTTCCTTCCTTCCTTCCCTCCCTCCTTCTTTCCCCTTCCTTTCCTTCCTTTCTTCCTCCCTTACCTCCCTCCCTCCCTTTCCTCTTCCTTCCTTCCTTCCTTCCTTCCTCCCTCCCTCCCTCCCTTCCTTCCTTCCTTCCTTCCTTCCTTCCTTCCCTCCCTCCTTCTTTCCCCTTCCTTTCCTTCCTTTCTTCCTCCCTTACCTCCCTCCCTCCCTTTCCTCTTCCTTCCTTCCTTTTTTATTTTCTTTCTTTCTCAATATTTGCTGTCTAAAATATAAATAAATAACTTTCAGAGTCCTTATTTTTGAATGGAAGACCTCATTGATCAAGCACTTGTAAAAGTCAAATTCTCTCCCCCCTCCCTCCCCCCTCCCTATCTATCTATCTATCTATCTATCTATCTATCTATCTATCTATCTATCTATCTATCTATCTATCTATCTATCTATCTATCTATCTATCTATCTATCTATCTATCTATCTATCTCTATCTCTCTCTCACACACACACACACACATATATCTGGGTCCCCTGTGATCCATATGGAACATTCCTAGGGAGATGGAAGGTTGCTCACAGCAGTCCTGAATGATTTGCCCTCATTTCCAGAATAGCACTTGGATCCAAGTGAGGTCTTCTTCTCCAAATAAATCCAGTGCTGTGTGAAGAAATGAAAGGCCCACCTTTTCAGTTTGAGATCTCATCTAAAATCTTATATACTTCCCAACCATCTCCTGTGGTTGAATAATTGCTTGATGTGAGAAAGAGGCAAGGTTCTGTGATAGCAATTTCACACATTCAGGTTATCAATGTGATAATAGCAATTATCACATTGAAGATCAGAGCTCGCCAAAGATAATTAGTCAGGAAAGGCAGTGAAACACCCTAGACATCATTTAACCTAGCAAAATTGTGGTACGCCACCTGCACAATGGAAACCAAAAGTCATCAATGTATGGTCAGATTACTACAGGTAGTCCTTGACTTACAACAGTTCGCTTAACGATCATTCAGACTTACAACCGCACTGAAAAAAGTGACTTATGATCATTTTTCACACTTATGACCATTGCAGCCTCCCCATGGTCATGTGATTTACATTCAGATGCTTGACAACTGACTCATATTTATAAAGTGGTGGTTTTGGCCCCACCACTTTTAATATGTTTGCAGTGTGGCATATTGTGATGGTGCTTTTATCCTTCCACCAAAAGCTTCCAGCTTCTGTAGAGATTGCCGATTGGCCCATCAACTCTGGCATCACTTTTCTCTTCCTTTAGAGTGTACTTATTTATTTATTAAAATACTTAACAATGCTATCCTAGGCCGCACAAAATCATTGGTTTCAGTGAGATTTTATTCCTGAAAGGTGTTAAGATTGTAGGCTGGTTGGGTAGTACCTATGTCAGAAACACTTTGGTGTCTTTGTTTGTATCTGAGTACAGGTTACAACTTACAACCACAACATTGGAGTCCAACATTTCTGTTCTGCTAAGCAAGTCATTTGTTAAGTGAGTTTTGCCCCATTTTATGACCTTCCTTGCCACGGTTGTTAAGTGAATAGCTTCAGTTGTTGAGTTGCTAACATGGTTATTAAATGAATCTGGCTTCCCCATTGACTTTGCTTGTCCCAAGTTGCAAAAGAGGATCACATGACTTTGGGACAATGTTGTCAAGCGTCCGAATTTTGATCACGTGACCATGGGCATGCTGCAACGGTCGTAAGTGTGAAAAACAGTCGTAAGTCACTTTTTCAGTGCCGTTGTAAACTTTGAACAGTCACTAAATGGATGGTTGTAAGTCAAGAACTTCCTGTACAAAAACCAGACTACGTATAGGAAAAATGAGGGGGGAAAATGAGCTGTCTGTAATATTTTACAGCTTTCTGTTGCTGTAGGTTGTTTTACAATGGATGGGAGTTTAATTTATCTGCAACAGCATAACAGCCCCCTTATTTTCAGAAGCTAAATGTTATCTTTTATATAAAATGGTCAATGTCTTTCTTTTTTCTGTAATGCAGCCACAGCATTATAAAAATTGTTACTACGTGCTAAAATTTCAACACTCTTTTAATTAAGATATAACTATTTGCCTGTATATAAAGAGACAGATTTAGATATTGTATAGATTTGTTCTGAAAAATAAGGAGATAGAACAGTTTACAAGTCACTGAATGGCCCAACTGTGACTTGACTGTTACCAACTTTCCCCCCCCAAAATGGACAAAACAGCAGGGGGGGGGGGGAAACAACCTGTGACTTTCTAATAAACATAAAGAAGTTAAAAAAAAAAAGCTTCACTTTATTTCCCCAGAGGCAGAAGTTTTATTGCGTAAAACACTGGATAAAACTGTACTGCTTCAAAGACATTTTTATTCTAACAGCAGAAAGAAAATAAAATAAAAACAGTCATTTTCTGGCAAGGGGAAACGACTTTTAATACTTCTATACCAGAATAAAGTTCTGTCAACTGATGTCTTATAATAATAAATAATGACCAAGAATAAACTTTAAATACAAAGGTTTTTTTTTTCCTAATTGTTACAAGCATAGCAACAAAACCCTCTACTCTATTGACCTCAGAATCTCTCCAAGAATATATATATTCTTTTGCTTAGGAATGTAGACAGTATTTTGACCAATATCACAGACTACAGAAGTTACAGGGGAAAAACTTGACATGTTTAGATATGAGAAGCATGAAGATATTTGGAAGCTGACAGTATTTCACGGCTCCTGTCACTCGTTTGTATTCCAAGTTACAAATGTTCCAGGGTGGGAAAAAAATGGGTGGACGTCGGAGGCAAAAAACCATGAGGACAGTAGCACCAGACTAAGTGGATTCAACACACACACACCACAAAGAACAGGGAGTAAAGTTTCCAGTGTCACAAACAGAATTATTGCCTGTGGTATCTGAAAATGCTCAGAAACCATGAAAGGAGCTGCAAAAAAGTGCAAGAAAATGGAACGTGGGATTCTTTTTTTTTTTTTAATTCTCTCTTTTTGTTTTTCTCGCTAAGATACTGAAGGCAGCGTCGAGACACACACACACACACACACAAAAAGGAGCAAGCGACCGAAGCACAGTCACCAAAACACGGTAGTGCAGTTAAAACCCTAAAGCTTGCTACAGTCAGAAAAGTCCTCCATTTACATGGCGATCCTTTCCTTAGGATCGTAAGAAACAGTTGCATTCAGTCGATCAAGTTGATTTAAGTAAGGCAGTGAGAACTAGACTAGGAAAGAGACAAATCAAAATTAAAACCAAAATGAGAGAAAAAAAACTGCTTGCCCTTTACCACCGGAGCTACGCAAGGCGACCTCAGTTTATCTGAAGTTTCAGTAGAGATGGGGGGGTTGGTTATATTTGATTTCATTTTTCTGACAACAATTTGCAAACGATAATCCTTATTAACCTGAGAACTTTCTTTTCTTCCTTTCCCCCCCTTCACTTTCTCAGTCTCAGGACCGCTACGAATTTTATTTACATTTTTGCTGTTTGTAGGATGTCCTTTTTTTTTTTTTTTTTGTCATCTGCTGTAGGCAGAGCTGAAATTTTTAAGGCTCTCGGGTTTTAATCTGTGCTCCTAGCCTCCAATGATGTATCATCTTTCTTTCTTTCTTTCTTTCTTTCTTTCTTTCTTTCTTTCTTTCTTTCTTTCTTTCTTTCTTTCTTTCTTTCTTTCTTTCTTTCTATCTATCTATCTATCTATCTATCTATCTATCTATCTATCTATCTATCTATCTATCTATCTATCTATCTATCTATCTTTCCTGAATGATTTTGTTTTGAGGAGAAATTAATACTTATCTATCACTGGGAACAACACCAATTGCACTGTTCGCAAAGGAACTGCCTGAAAAGCTCCACAATTTTGTCATTCCAACCGAAGCCATCAGGAACTATAACTGTCTTGCTTATTTCTTTCTTCTTTCTTTCCTTTTTTTTCCCTTCCATTTAAGACTTCTATGAAAATTACACCCAAAGCTTCTTAGATGAGAAGCAACAGAATTCAATTTGGAGGGGCCAATGAGTAGAAAAAGCTAAAATTTGCAAAAATATAGAACATACCTTTCCCCCTCCTTAGAAAAACAAGAAATATTTCTAACACTTCCCTTCCATACTTTGTTTTTGTTCTTTTTTCTTTTCTTTTCAGCCAAGACAAAATTCGTAGTTCAGAATCCAAAGGTTGGAAAATTCTCTTCTCCAATAAAAAAACAAAACCTTTCTCAAAATACCAGGCTGCTTATTGACAAGGAAAAATAAACCTCTCTGAAAACGAATCTGATGTGGGACTTCTTAATTCAAGTTTTCTATGGAAGAACTAGTTGTCTGCATTGATCTTTCCTCCAGATAAGGCTAAATAGTTGCCCTAACTAGTATGTTCTTTAATAGGCATTTCTAAATCCCTCCATCGCAACCTATTTTGTTACAAGGGAACAAGACAAGAAGGGGGAAAAAAAAAAACATTTTCCCCCTCAATACTTCAGGTTGAGTTAGAAAGAAAAAAATAAATCACACTCCAACCCCAAAGAAAGTGTACAATAGATCAAAAGCTTCTTATTGGTTGCAGATTTTTTTTCCCACTCTAAATTCCACTAATTTATCTGGGTGGCTGTCAGTGGGTGTGTCTGTAGGTCTGTCTGTGTGTATCTTTTGAAAATTAAAAACGTAAAAGCACAATCCTTTTCAATATAGGTCAGGACTGACCGTGGCTTATGGACAATCTAGAATTTCTCCTGTAGTGCAGCCAAATTGATTTTCTCTGCAGTGACAGCTCCGGTCAGCCTGGCACCACTTCAGTCAACCCACACGTCTCATTATTATGCTAGGCAAAGGACAGCGGTTGGTGTCATATTAGAAAGGTGTTTTCAGCATTGAAAACACAATCCCTCTTACACGCATACACATTCCCACCATCTTCAAGGCAACGGGAAATCGATATCCAATGGTATCCATTTTATTGTTCCTGGTAAGAGCACTATTGCTGAAAAAAACAAACAAACTCATTTTCACATTGGAAATGTCTTTCTTTCTTTCTTTCTTTCTTTCTTTCTTTCTTTCTTTCTTTCTTTCTTTCTTTCTTTCTTTCTTTCTTTCTTAAAAAAAATCTTGCAATGTCCTCAACTTTGGGGGTGAGAGGATACACCCATTTGAGTTATGAGCCACCTACTTGTTGCCAGCTAACAGTGGAACAGCCATTTTCAAGGAATGGATCCCCCCATCCTACTTTTTTCCCCATACATACATACATACATACTTACACACACACTGTGTGTGTGTGTGTGTGTGTGTGTGTGTTTGTATATGCTTCTGAGCATTTGCACAAATGGAAGGAAGGACTGTCCCCAGAAGGCCATTTAAGCACGCACTCTGAGATCCAAATGCGTATCATAAAATTGTAAAATAATATTGCGATACACAGTTTGAGTTGTTCGGTTGCATTATTCGTGAGACTTGCTGCCTTCCTCGGGTAACTCCGCTGAGTTTCCAGGTTTGACAGTGGAAGATTCTTCTAAAGTCCCAGAAGTCTCGGAGTCAACTCTGGAGCGCTTGAACCTGCGATCAGGGTACTGGCTGTTGTCAAAAGGCATGCGATGGACACAGAGAACGTGAGTCTTCAAATTTCCCTTCTGAGAGGCACTGTAGGGGCAGTATCTGCACTGGAAAGGCCTGTGACCTATGCAACAGACAAAGATCAGATTAGTTTATGCTCACATCTTTTTACTTTTCTCTCAGTTTTTCATACACCTATGTTTGAGTTGATCATTGCTTGTTAGTCTAGGTTTATACATGACCACTGTCTACCTCTCCACCCAGGTCCTCAGTTTCACATGCAGCTTTAGTTGTTGTTGTTCAATCAGTTCTTCTGGAAGATGAGTCTACTGATGGCTACCATTCTAGGTGGACAATGGGGTATAGAGACCATAATGCTTTGTTGTTATTTAGTAGCTAAGTCATGTCCAACTCTTCACAACCCCATGGACCATAGCACACCAGGCCATCCTATCCTCCACTGTCTCTCAGAGTTTGCCCAAATTCATGCTCATTGCACCAATGACACTATCTCACCATCTCATCCTCTACCATCCCCTTCTCCTTTGGGGTTTGGGTTCTCTATGATAGGCAAAAGTATGCGTCCATATCATGGTTTAGGGACATTCTCACTTTCAGCCTTTGCCGCCATGTCTGATCCTTGCCCCTCCCTTCCCTGATACCTACTAATCAGGAAGGAAACTGGAAGATGTATCTACTGATTGTAGGTGGAAAATGGACCACAAGACTATAGCACTTCAGGGCTCCCTGTCTTCCATGGTCTCCCAGAGTTTGCCCAAATTCATGTTCATTGCGTTAATTGACACTTTCTCACCATCCCATCCTCCGCCACCCCCTTCTCCTTTTGCATTCAATCTTTCCCAACATCAGGGTCTTTTCCAATGAGTCTTTTCCACATGCAGCAATGTTAGTTTATTCTTACAAGAACCTTCGAGGTGATTCTAACTGAGAAGCAATCCCAATATAGAGAGCAATAAAGCCAACCAATAACTGCAAGGCAACATTCAAAAATGCAAACTGTAGGAAAATGAAGATCATAACACCATGGACATTTCCACACTAATTTTACAATGGGTTTGACTTGTGCTGAGCTTATCTGAAAGTGTTGTGAAGAAACACACAATTCCCTGGCTCACAACCCTGGGGAAAAAAAGCTATGCCAGATGTACTACTAATAACGTACTTAATCTTTGAGAACTATTGTAGAATTTCTCCTCTTCCTGAAAATCATTCCGTAAAATGGTTTTGCCACCTCCAATTTCTTTGTCCCTGGATAGATAGAAATTGTCTATGCAAGAAGAAAGAGAGCAAAGCTCTAATGCACAGTGCAGTCCTTTTGTATGTTTGCTTCTCGGGTAGACCACATTTTGTTTGAGATTATTCTGGGCCAGCCTAAAAATTCATCTGGCTTGAGAGGTTATGTTTCAGCAATCACATTTCAATTTCAACTATGCTGGGAAGCTGGTTGATGTGTTTTACCGGAACATTATAAGCTTTGTCTCTCAAATTAACTTAAACCGGGGCCATCTGAGGTCAAATGCACTTAGCTTACTTTAATTTGCTAAAATGAATGAATAAATAAATATGCCTGACCATCTACATAAAACGCCAAGGCTATTGGACAACGCGATCTATTTCCCACACATGAGGAAGAGTTATCTGCCTTTGTTCCTGTTTGGGCTCTCTGCACAGATGCACGGAAGCCTATCCTTTGCAACTCTGTTACAGACAAGAGTGAACCTCCACACTTCTATGTTTATTTGGTTCATATTCCATCTTTTCATTCAGGAGCTCAAGGTGATATACATAAGCTTAGCAAGCTGCAGTTTAACATAACAAAATAAGAGAGGGAAGGGACCTTGGAGATCTTCTAGACCAACTCCCTGCTCAAGCAGGAGACCTTGTAACATTTCAGACAAGTGACTCTCCAGTCTCTTCTTAAAAGCCTCCAGTGATGGAGCACCGACTACTTCTGAAGACAAGCCATTATAAAGTTATAAAGGTTATAAAGGTTCTTCCTATATGAAATTGCGCATGCATGGAATTTTCTTGGAAAAGGAAGAATTAGTGCCTTTTATGGACTGCATGTTCCTCTCTATAACAGACAGGGAGCAACTCCATGTTAAACTACGGCTTGCTAAGCTTATGCAACCATACATCATGTTTTACTCTTTCCAAGGTGATATCTCTTGGCTTAAGATAAGATGTTGTGTATTTCTGGTTCATGTCCATTTCACCTGCTTTTATTCATATATTAATTCATTTTGCATATCAAATTGCAGTTTTCTCACCATTAAAATTGAGTATGGTTATAAAGGTTATACCATGATAAACTGAAATGCCAAAATACTTTTTTTTGTAAAAAGCATTATGTGATTGTTTTTAATGGAACATCCATTTTAAACCACATGACTTAAAATACACATTATCCTAAAATTACTTTTCACTTAAATTATGAGTTTAGTTTAGGCATCCTTCTTGAGCCAAGAAGTATATTGTAATATTTAGTAAAGAAAGTAAAGTTTCTTTTCAGGTTCAAAACTGGAAACCTCATTAACATGCCCATATCAGCTGGTAACATTACAGAAATCTATTTCTTAGTTTTTGAGGTGGAGGTTCACATTTCCTAAATGACAACATTTTCCAGCCAATGAAAGATGACTGTGATCCAATCATGCATTCATTTTGGAAGTGTAAATTAGGATACTTCCCATTCAGTGGAATGGATTGAGATTAACCCTTAAACCCCTCCTAATCTGCTTCATTGTATAATTCAAATGAAAATTATAAGTAAGATAAGATAGCTAAGATAACCTTTGCCATTTTTTCTGCGTACGCATCTGGCACACATTAAAATGAAGTTTTGATGACCGAGTAAGAAAAAATATATAAATTATTTTCTCATTTGAACATCAAAGGTGCCTGAGAAAACTCAACACAACACAACCAACAAACTAGAGATAGCTAAAGCTCAGGAATCTTCGTCAAAAACGGCTAATGGATAAACTGCTCTGTGGAACCTAAGGCTGAACTTGCTTATTACCTGGTAGACCTATAGAATCTATAGGTCTACCAGGTAATCTATACATCTATAATGTGCTCAAGGATTTTCTGGAATCCCTGAAGCTCCTGACACCTATTGGCTGAAGTGAAGTGATGCAAAGAGATGCTTGGGAGCATTCTATCTTTCTGAAGAAAGTTGTCAACAATAAAACATTTACCATAGTTAGAGTGTCAAAAAGAAAGAAAAAAGAAGGACATTCAGCTGAGAAAGTCCCACACAGGCAGACATTTGAGAACCATGGAGTCCAGAGTTGATGCAAAGCCTAATGGTCAGAGTTCCTAAAAATAGAGAGTCAAAAGTTGGGAAGCAGGAATAGAACTGGAAAAACTGCCTCCTTTCCCTTTGATCTTGAAATTCTCTCCCATCCTTCAAAGCTGTGACCGAACTTTAGTTTTTGTAACTCTGGGGAGGCGGGGTGGGCTGATCCAAATGACCTCATCCGATTTTGTGGTTATTTTGGAGATGTTTTCAGTCTTGGCATAGGGTTAGAAATTAAAATAAACTTCTACATCTACACCTCATCCATAATGCATGACCTAGCAGCCTAATAAATAAAGTGCAAAATAAACTGTGGATTAAACATTTTTTTTACCCAACCTTCTTTTGGTGGCCTGCTCTAGAAAACAATCTTTGCTCTATTTTTTCAGTATTTATTTCCAGCCTTCTAGATCTACCTAATTGATGCCACTGACTACCATCGAATGAGCAGGCTTAATGAAGAACAAACATCATTCTAGATTAGCTTCATTAAGCACTTACCCAGAAGTTTGGGTGGGGGCGCAGGGTCAGATAACTAAGTAGTACTTTATCATAACCCTAAATGCTTTCCTTTGCACCTCTCCTTGGAATTAAGCCCCATATCTCCCCAAGAAGCATCCTTAAGACTTCAGCATTGGCATTTCACATCCTCCCCTCCCACGTTACATCCGAAGACAACTGTCTGCAAAAATGTATGGCAGTTGTTGCTGATTAATTCAACTGTCTTAAATGAGCAGGAAAAGCATTAACTCTCCACTCTGGGTTATTGTTGTTTTTTCCCCTATACCCAACTTTTGGGGGCCGTCAAATTTCACATTGTGAAAAGTTAAGTACACAATAAGTTAATTTGTATTGTCACTGTGCTCTGCCACAGTGGTAAAGAGCATATCAATTTTTAATCCAGTATGAATAATATATAGTTATGTATACGCAGTGAGGGTCAAAAAGTATAAGAGCGATAGAAGTGTGCTGCACAAGAAAAGGGGGGGGGGAAATATTCCTGGAGATCTATCTTACAGAAGATAACAACATCTGCATTTGGCTAGTAACTAGGGGCCAAAGCAGAGTGCCCATTTCTCCTGGGTAACACCGTCCATTAATTACTGCTCAAAACTGGTTGCGGGCTGCAAGATCTTAAAATAACCAGGCATAGATAAGGAGGCATGTAATTTATACCATTTTTATCAGATGGGAGTTGGAGAGGATTTGGAGCTGTGGGCTCCTATTTTTCAAGACGTAGATCACACACAGAGTAGCTGGGATGTATGTTCCCACCAGTATTTGGAAGATACTGTAAGGGAAATCAGCAGTGGGTTACGCTAGTACAGAAAGTCCAAGCATGGGGGGAACTCATTTAGAATGGCCGTATGCAAACACGAGAGGGGTGTGCAAGTAATTCTCAACTTACAACCACATCACTTAGGGACAGAAGTTTATTTCCCAATTGTGGTTGTAAGTTGAGCACTACTTGTACACCCCTCTCATGTTTGCATACAGCCATTCTAAATGAGTTCCCCATGGTTGGACTTTCTGTAAGTAGCGTAACCCCCTGCTGACTTCCCTTACTTCCCAATGATTATAGGTGGGAACATACATCCCAGCTGCTCTATATAATCACATTACTAGAATAGAATAGAGCTGGAAGGGACCTTGGAGGTCTTCTAGTCCAGCCCCCTGCTCAAGCAGGAGAACCTATTCAGTCTCAGACAGGTGAATGTCCAATCTTTTCTTGAAAAACTCCAGCGATGGAGTGCCCATGATTTCTGGAGGCAAGCTGTTCCACTGGTTGATTGTCCTCACTGTCAGGACATTTCTCCTCAATTCCAGGTTGTTTCTCTCTTTGATCATTTTCCTACCATTGTTTCTCATCCTTCCCTCAGGTGCTTTGGTGAACAACCTGGCCCCCTCTGCCTTGTGGCAGCCCCTCAGATACTGAAACACTGCTATCGTGTCTTCCCTATTTCTTCTTTTCTTTAGACTAGCCAAACTCAAGTCCTGCAGCCGTTCTTCGTATGTTTTCATCTCCAGGCCTTTGATCATGTTAGTTGCTCTTCTCTGAATTTTTTCCAAACTCTCAACATCTTTTTTGTGACAAGGTGACCAAAACTGGCTGCAGTACTCCAGGTGTGGTCTTACTAAGGTTTTATATGTGATCTATGTCCTGAAAACTAAGAGCCCACAGCTCCAAAATGGCCACGATCTGGATAGATGCCGTGCTTGATTTTGTGACTTTTTTTTGCCGAGGTCGTTAAATGAATCCAGCTTCCCCCATTGACTTTGATGCCGAGGCGTTGTCATACTGGTGACAAAGTGCAAGAATTCTGATCACATGACCCCAGGAATGCTGCCAGAGTTGTAAGTAAGAAGACCAGTAAGTTCCTTGTTTTTCCAGTGCCCTCATACCTTCAAATAGTTTTTAAAGAAATGGTGGTAAATTGAGGACTATAGTTTAGTGGCAGGTTGTAACACCTTTGAGGGAGGCCTGTCTTTTACTTACAACTGATTTTCCTGACCTTCTCAAGGTCTTCATTCCTTGCCCAGCTCTCTTTCCAAAATGTAGTTTCTATTTTGAAGAAAGCCCCTTCCCCAACAATTCCACATCCTAGCAGGAAGTCATGGCTAAGCTTACTTGACACATTCGGTCGTAGCCATTTTAAAGCGATTTCACTCCTTTTTTTCCATGAAGGTGGATTGCTTCAGAATTAAATCCAGAAAATACATTCCTTCGATCTTTTCAAGAGGTCTCATTTGCAATTAAGCATCACAGGGAAGGTACCAAAGATACGTAAATATCCCTTCCTACCTCCTTTGGCTTTTATCGGTGATCAGTGATCCATATTTAAATATCTATGTACATGCACACACTTTTTAAGTGTAATTTGATACTTTTGTTTGAGCCAAGAGTTGCATCACATTTAAGAAGGGCTTGGTCTGAAGATGAAGTCCCAATTGCTGTATGCTTGTAAGAAACTCATCTTCTTCTTAGCAGAGGCAGAATTTTGCAGCTTAGAGCTACAGATTTAAATATGATTACAGGAAAAGATTTGCAAAAAAAATGACATATTAGACAAAATAATATGTACAATACTCCATAGATTAAAAGAGGCATGAAAAAAGAGCATGCATCTTTGTGCTGATGCTAAACAGAAATAAGACAAACATAGGTCTCAAATTTACATACCAAAGACATCTAAGGAGATAATCTGATGCTTTCTTAAGAGCAGCGTTATTGAACTCACTCATAATGCATATAAAATGTTTTTAAGAGTTCTTCCTATCTACTCTTGAATACAAGATCATTCCCTTTGCAGATTTCAGGTCCTTGATTCTGCACAACCAAATAATTAGGGAGTTCATATTTGTCTAAATGTGGCTAGAACTCTGTGGGACAAAGCAAAATCCTTGTCATACAATGACTTTGAACCATGTTCAGTAAACATGTTAAGCTTTCAGCTCAATATATGAAGATCTGGAATGAGGAACAGAGGCATTTGAGCAAAAATTCTAGAATGTGGCTTCTGAGGTCAAGCTTAATTTTTCAACGCTCTTTTAGAGTAGAATATATTTGTTAGAAAGGTGATTTTGGAACAATGAAAACTCAATAGAATAGAATCAGAATAACATTTTTTTCCCTCCGTCTCTTTTCTTGCACATCTTAGTGGAGAGATAGAATAGCAGATTTAAGGAACATCTAAATCTGGTAAGGTAATCAACATTAAAGAATATTTAATCTAAAAGGAAGAAGTAAACTTGTACATCTTTTACAGAATGGCCCTGCTTCTTTGACTTTTTGATCTTAGAAGTTAGAAATTGTTGATCTTTTGATATTCCTTCCCTATGTACAGTCGTCATTTTAACCCATTTAAGTTAACACACACAGACACCCCCAAAAAATCTCTGCCTTTAAAATTATAGGAATGAAGAATTAAAGATGGATGGATTATCTATTTATGGGTCTATGCATCTGTCTGTCTGTCTGTCTGTCTGTCTGTCTATCTAATCGATCTTCATGCATCCATTCATGCATCCATCAATCATCTCATAGATAGATAGACAGACAGGCAGATAGACAGACAGATAGACAGACCATTTTTATAAAGAGTCAGAAAGATATTTTTACAACTTTTACCATAGTCACATCAATGATTTGATGATTTGATGACTGCTAGTTAAGTGGCAGGGAAGATCTAATGAAAGTTTACAATGAAAGTTGCCAAAATTATGTTGCTATCAGTAATTGACCACCCACGGTTAACTCCGAACTGAGGTATAATTGCATCTGTCTATTTTAGATAGCTAGACGACTAATAAAAATTCATTCTGATTCAACATGATCAATTATTTATACCAACGGATCTCTTTTTTGATGAAAGAACTCATTGTATTCTTCAGAATCATCAGAATCCATAACAGTCTACTTGAGGAAATTCTTCATAGAGAAGAAAATAATTGAGGACATACATCTCTGAATTGCATCCAAATTTTCATGAGAATCAACAGATTACCTCCTGTAATTCTATTCCCTTTAATATCTACTAATTTATTGGTATCAATAAGCAGCCATTATTTTAAAGCATGACAAATACCCACATATGAGAGACGGTAATCAACATTAAAGGATGTTTATCTTCATGGTCAAGGTAAATTAATTCTGACTTTTTTAATGAATACCTGGTCTGGATCCAAATTCCACATCCCATTGCACCAGGGGGAAAAAAACCTAATCTTTGTCATATTAAAAGGCACATATGTAGGGTTTGTTCAGAAGTGTAAAAAAGACCATTAGAACAGTCATATGGCTGAGATGAGGAATTAATTCCAGATTGTTACGGGTGTACTAATAGCAGCAAAATCATGGCTCTCTCCCAAAACAGCAAGGAACGGTAATTTCAAAGAAAAATGCCAATAGTCTATTACTCAAAAAGCCTTCTGCTCATCCCGCTATGCTATGTTTTATTGTTTTGCGTATTTGTGTGGATGTTGTTTACACGCAGATGCAAATAGAAAATGTATCAAAATAACACTTGCACACATTCATGGATGCTAAGATTCAGAGAAAGACCCAAGAAATAATGATGGTCCAACCATGAACATTAAAGACGATCAAAGGAGCAATAAATCAAAGCCCAGAGAACATCTATTTCTTTTCAATACAATGTAAACCAGCAAATAAATGAATTAGAAATGTGCAGACAAATGCAAAAATTTACCCTCTAGGTTTCTTCAGGATTATTTTGGCAGTGCTCAAAATTATTTGGAAGTTTCACTCTAGAAGGAAAACAGTCACAATTTGACCGAAAAATGTAAAGAACAAAGGATATGCAGATGGTTTCCTAGAGTAACATAAAAAAAATCAAGGATGCTGTGACATTATTATGCGTTTTGTATTTATTTGTTATTGCAGAAAAAAGCAAATCAGTTTGATTGGGATCATCTGCTTCCAGCACATGGAGCCATGGGTTTCAATACATGCTAACTCTGCTATTCATGCTAATTCTGTATATTATAATTCTATAATGCTAACTCTGCATGCAGTTCTGGTCACCACGATATAAAAAAGATGCTGAGACTCTAAAAAAGAGTGCAGAGAAGAGCAACAAAAATGATTAGGAAGCTGGAGGCTGAAACATATGAAGAACAGTTGCAGGAATTGGGTATGTTTAGTTTAATGAAGAGAAGGACAAGGGGTGACGTGATAGCACTACTCCAATATTTGAGGGGTTCCTACAAAGATGAGGGGGTAAAACCTATTTTCCAAAGCACCAGAAGGCACAACAAGAAACAATGGATGGAAACTAACCAAGGAGTGAAGCAACCTAGAACTAAGGAGAAATTTCCTAACAGTGAGAGCAATCAACCAATGGAACAGCTGGCCATAAGTCAAGGACTACCTGCATTGCAGACAAAGAACCTGCTCCCTTATAAGACCTCTTCCCACAGCTTAGGTTTGATGCTAAGATCCAGCTCTGAATCTTGACTGAGAAAGCCATCTGCTATTCACAGTGGATTAGAAGCAGCTGAATGGTGCTTTCCAGATGTTTTGAAGTTCACATAAATCTATGTGGCCCAAGGCAAAGACCTGTGGGACATATCATCGCAAATAGCTAGGAGGCACCAGATTACCTGTTTCTAAAAAAAAAAAAAAAAAAAAAAGCATCAAGCTTGGCTAAGTAGTGATTTGGCGCAAGGTAAGTCAACTTCAGAAACTCAAATGGAAGTTCCTATAATAGACAGATCAATTGAACAAAATGTCTATGCGATCAACTAGTTTTCCTCATGCTTTCTAGAGGTGAGGATTTCAACACAGAGAATTTCCCAAGTAGCATGGATGCAGCTGAGAATTCTGGCACTGAAGCCACACATCTAATCGACAGCACAATTGAGGAAGGGACAATAAACTATGTTAGAAAGAACACCATCAAAGCTGACACCACCCAGAACATAGAAAAAAACTCAAAGAAATAATGCAAGATCAGAAGATGTGGAAGAGACCTGGCCCATGGAATCGCTAAGAGTTGGACATGACTGAATGGATATCATCATCATCATCATCATCATCACCATCATCATCACCATCCATTAGAGCATGTATTCCTGAAGAAATATTAGAAGGGAACCACCAACAGATGAGTACTCCTATAAGATTTTCAAAGTGTGAGAACAAAATCAATACTCTGACTGTATGGGGTAGAAGGGATATGTCAGCCCTTACACGTTCATTCATACTGCAAATGCTCCTAGATATCTTCAAGACAAATTTGTAACTGTCCAGTCCATCTGAAGGAATAATTAAAGAAATAAAAACGCAATAGAGAAATTCACAGGGTGAGATCAGTACATAGAATGGAGTTAAACACGACACTTCGGACCACTTTTTCGTAGGTATTGACAACCATTTCCTCAACTTCCCATCATTTGTGAGGGGAACTTCAGTACTTCTACCTGTGATTCTGTGTCCCGAAGCCAGGGATGAAGTTCAAAAGCATAATGGTAAATAAGATCTTTGGGAACTGTTCCCATTTTCCAAATTTGGCACCACATTACAACAAGCGATAACATGGCTGGTGACTACTGCTGTGCATTTAGATTTCCCTCCCCTCTCTTCAATAAACTTCTGGCATATTTTTATTCTGCACAGCAAATATTCTCAAATACTGTATATATTACCCAGTAGTCCAGAATGGCCCTAAAGCAGGAACATAATAATATGGATGGTGGAAAATGCTGAATAAATGCATTTGTCCAATATACAATAATGGCTTTGATGAAGCTATTCTGCTTTATGAGTCTCACAATATACATTTCAAAGGGGGAGGAGGGACAAACCCTCCCCCCTATTGGTAGACCCACCAAAATGGCTCCAACTGACTGTGTTCCCCTAATGAAAGTTTTCAGGGGCTTTTGGGATGAGAACGTGTCCCAGGGATAACCAAGGAGGTGTTAAAAAAGTCCTGCTCACTAAATAACAATATTGTATAAAATTCCATTGGCGGAACTAGAGCAAAAAGAGCAACTTTTGCACTTAAGAGGAAAGGTTACCCAGAAACATCTCCTGGATGGTTGAAATGCTGCTTACAACAGAGGTAAAGGGATGGGAAGAACAAATAAGTGGCTTTGTTTTGATTTTTAACATGTAACAAAAATGTAGTGGAGATGTTGAGAACTATCTTGTGATCATCAGAGGGAAAAAGAGAGAGAGAGAGAGAGAGAACATGCAGCATTTGAACTATTTTAAAAAAATAAAACCTTCATAATGCTTCACTGCTTCTTCCCATCTCAGGAACCTATCTGGAAAGGCCTTCATGTAGACACAGCATAGCAAACAGAAAGATCCGTTTCAGAATTAAATATGTCTAGTCTTACAAAGGGAAGGACCAGGGGTCGCATGATAGCAGTCTTCCAATAATTGAGTGCTGCCACACATAAGAGGGGGTTGTCCTATTCTCCAAAGCACAAGAATCAATGGATGAAAACCTATCAAGAAAATATCAAACCTAGAATTAAAGAGAAATTTAGTGAGAACAATTAATTCATTGAATGGATTACTTCCGGAAGTTGTGGGTGTTCTATCAAAAGAGACTGGACAATCATTTGTCCAGAATGGCATAGGATCTCCTACTCAAGCAGGGGATTGGACTAGAAGATATCCAAGGTCCCTTTCAATTCTGTTATTCTGTATTTAGTTCAACCCTGATCGGACCCTGATTTAATGGCCCATTGGAAGAACCCAAAGAAAGGGCAAGCGGAGACGTTTCGTTGGTAACTGAATGTAATATGGCCATGTGTTTCTCTTCAAATGATTTTGGAAGGTTTTCCCGTGCCATAAACACCAGCTAAAGAACTGGCGGCTGTGATTTGACATTGTTGTCACACAACAACAACAACAACAAATGCATACAAAGCCAGAATTGAGAAGACAGCAACAGACAGTAAGTGCCATCTATGCAAAGAAGCTGAAGAAACAGTGGACCCCCTAGTAAGCTGCTGCAAGAAGATCGCACAAGCAGCGGCACGACAAAGTAGCAACAATGGTGCATTGGAAGATCTGCAAGAAATATAATTTGCCTGCAAGCAAGAACTGGTGGGACCATAAAATAGAGAAAGTCACAGAAAATGGAGAAGTTAATTACTCTGGGACTTTAGAATTCAAAGAGACAGGCACCTGCCACATAACACCCTGGACTTAACAACTTTCGATAAGAAAGACAAAAAAGTCTGGTTAGTGGATGTGGCAGTGCCTGGAGGCAGCAGAACAGAACAGAAAGAACTGGAGAAGATAACAAAATACAAAGACCTACAAACAGAAATAAAAGGACTGTGGCAAAGGTAAGCAAGGGTATAGTACCAATAGTAATAGGTGCCTTGGGTGCAATCCCAAAACAACTGGAGCACCACTTGGACACCATCGGCATTGACAAATTCTCCATCAGTCAATTGCAAAAGGCAGCTCTACTGGGAACAGCTTCCATCCTGCAACGATATCTGTAACACCATCAAACATCCACATCTGCCTATCTCAGATCCTTGGTAAGGACTCAATAGGTAGACAAAAATGCCAAACCAGTCTGGCTGACTGTGCGATGAATGATGATGATGTAAAAATTCAGTCCTTATTGACTCCAGAAGAAGTCAATGAACTTCGCCTGATACCCTGCAAAGCATCCTCCTTGAAAACACTATGACCAACATCTTTGAACCTTCTTGTCTTTAATCTATGTAAAGCCAGAGATACCATCAGAAGCCAAGTGGGGTACTTATGCCCCTTCCCCATCTCCTGCCAGCAGTTTCAACATCTGGGAAGCTCTCTTATAAGAGAGAAAAAGAGAGACAGAGAGAAATGTGAGATTTTTAGTTGTGGCCCTTTAGGCTAAAACCATAACATACAAAAAGGAGAATGTGAAAGGGATTTTTTTCCTCCTCTTCCTCCTCCTCCCTGCACCCCCCTCCAAAAATCAAGAAAAAAAACCTTCCCACAACAAGCTGGGCAAAGCCACATGACTTGCCTCGTACTATCTCCCTGGTGTTTTCAGTACTATTTTGGCAGAGTGTCAGAATTACTGTTATATAAATTCCATCTGATGCCAGGACTACCATCTGTGAGTAAAACTGTTTCACCCACGTCCACCGGCAAAGCCATTCTCTTAGAAACGAGGGAGGAAGTGAGAGCTCGGGAGAGGAGGAAAAAAGCAAGAGAAGTGGGCTTTTCAACATTATTATCAGTGTTGCTAATATTATTAATTTGCCGAACGTTTTTTATTTGCTCTTAAATGATGCTCTCTCTCTCTCTCTCTCTCTCACACACACACACACACACACACACACACACGCACACGCACGCACACATACACACACAGGAGAAAATTTCCCCCCTCCCCCGTCTTGCTTAGGATCCTGCTCAGTTTCTTGATATCAGCACCTGATAGGCTGGGGGATCTCTAATGACTTTCAGATGTTTAGAAGCAGAAATGCCAGCTACGGGATAAAAAGAAAAGAAAAGCAAGGATCATAAAAAGAAATGGGGAGGGAAGGAAAAGAGAAAATTTGTCCAAAGAGAGGGGGGGGAAAGAGCCGGAGAATATATATGCTCTCCATCAAGGCAATTTCCCTCTGAAGGTGGCCTTGCTTCCAAATGGATATCAATGCCAAATTAAAAAAAACCCAAACAAATAAAAAAAAAAAAACCAAGGCTGAAGTGGCTGTGGTCATCAATGGTGTAATATGTTTCCTGAGTAAAGCAATAAAAAAGTATGACAAGAAATCTCTTTCAAACTGTGTTTGTCTAGGTGTGTACGTGTACGGGTGTGTTCTTGTGTCTCTCCCTGGCTATCTCCATATGTACGTTCTTGTATCAGAAGATTACTCAGGAACCTAAAATCAATAGTCACCTTGTCCAGGACAAAAATGTGTGAGGCTGCCTAACTGTATATATTTGTCCCAATTTTGCTATTTCTGATAACCTCCGTGTTTTTTTTTGTTTTGTTTTTCTAGCAAACACATCTGCTTCTTAACTGCTGATTTGTTCACCTCCTTCCCCACCACCTCTTTCTTTAAAAGCTATGGCTATGCTTTCTGAATCGCTGTCTCTGTGCTTGATTGCCTGTTTTAGATTAGAGATTTTTAGCAAGACACAAAGAATTCAGGATGCACATCAGCCATACATATGAGAAACCGCAGAAGGAATAAGCAGTAAAGCACAAGACACCATCTGTCCTCAAAGATAGCCTGCATATTCTGAAGCCTTACATATGATTGAGTGTGCAGCTCCCCCAAATTATAGGATCTTTAAATAGAGCAATAGACTAGTGAACGGGAATCACTTTTGTTGATTCTCCCACACCAAAAGGGTTTCACTTCCTTTTAGTTGCACCCTCCCCGAGCAGCTCTCCAACTGGTCACTAACAGTGGACACATGTCCCACTGACAGTTGGAGGACACATTAACCAGGCCTCCATAGCATTCCATGGCATGGCTTTTGAACAGTAGGGTATACATAGGTTCCTCATCCATAAACTGCTCCAAAGTTCCTGTTAATCAAAAGATATCGTTAACGGATGGAACGGATGGAAACTAATCAGGGAGAGAAGCAACCTAGAACTAAGGAGAAACTTCCTGACAGTTAGAACAATTAACCAGTGGAACAACCTGCCTGCAGAAGCTGTGGGTGCTCCAACCCTGGAAGTTTTTAAGAAGAGATTGTCCGAAATGGTATAGGGTTTCCTGCCTGAGCAGGGGGTTGGACTAGATGACATAGTAAATGTCTATGGAGATTCTCATCATCCAGGTCACAGTTATCCCAAAGATGCTTTTTTCACGAGGCAACTGGACTTTCTTGTTTTTCCTTGAAGATGTTTTGCTTCTCATCCAAGAAGCTTCTTCAGCTCTGACTGAAGAAGCTTCTTGGATGGTGGAAGCCCCACCATCCAGTCAGAGCTGAAGAAGCTTCTTGGATGAGAAGCGAAACGTCTTCAAGGAAAAACAAGAAAGTCCAGTTGCCTCGTGAAAAAGCCTCTTTGGCATAACATAGTTATGGTTATTTGGGGTGAGGTTTTAGCATGGTTTGGAAAAACCATTCAGACGTCAGAGACCTGATGATTCCATGATTGAGGTCTTTTGAGCCATTTTGTAACCCATCCATTCCACAAGCAATTCCAGCCTCTAACCCTAACTCTAAAATTGAAGGCGATTTTAGGAATTCTAAAATATTTTTGGTGATAAACAAGACCTTTGATTTGCTCAAGATTGTCTGTGTCAAAAGCACACTGCAGTGCTGATTCCCCCAAAATGGAGTAAATTATGTTGATTTATCCCAGGTAAAGAAGATGAAACAAAAGTAACTTTGGGTGTAGTAATTGCCATTTCACACTGTTAGTTATGTTTTCCCTTTAAAAAAGATGATAGTGTGTTTTTTTAAAGAAATTCAAAGTCTTAAGTTTTTTGTTTTGTTTTGTTTTGTTTTAAAAAACAAACTTCCCAGACAGCAGTGGTTTCTATGCATGGTTGATTTTTATGTCTGCATAGCTTTGTACACAGAATTATATTAAAGTTTCAGTTATTGAGGTTCTTGCATAACAAAGGAGAATTTTGCTGCCTTAAAAAAAATATAATCCCTCTATTTGAAACACATTGCACTCAGGGGGAAAAATGCTGAATATGTTGAAGGGAAGGCATGGGAGAAAAGGGTGTGCACATTGTCAAAAACAAAAACTAATGATTGCCAGAAATCTTCACCTATTACATCCCCCTTGAATTTTCTTTTATTTGGTCATTATTAGCAATAATTAGTGTTTAAGTATTATTTTAGTATTATTTTTCAGTATTTAGTATTATTATTTAGTATTTAGTATTATTATATTTTGTTGCTGTTCTTGTTTGGCAAGTACACTGAGGGACAAGGAAGACAAATTCTTTGTGGGCCCTAACCACACTTGGCCAAATGAATAAAGTATAATAGAGGCAGCTCTTTTGGAAGATTAAAATTATCACTAAGGAGAAGGAGTGTCCAATCTTGGCAACTTTGAGACTTCTGGACTTCAACTCCCAGAATTCCCCAGCCAGGCATACTAGTTGGGGAATTCTGGGAGCTGGAAGTCCACAGGTCTTAAAGTTGCCAAGGTTGGGCACTCCTGGTTATAGAATGTCCTATAACAAGCTGAGAAGTTGCACAAAAAGCCACTGAGATGGGGGTCTTCACCCCCCACTCCCACTGCAGGTTGTGAATTCCTGTTCTAGGACTAGATTTTGACCATGGAAGTTTGTTTGTTTGTTTGTTTGTTTGTTTGTTTGTTTGTTTGTTTGTTTCTTTCTTTCTTTCTTTCTTTCTTTCTTTCTTTCTTTCTTTCTTTCTTTCTTTCTTTCTTTCTCCTATTCATAAATTGAACTTTCTTTCGTTTATTTGTCATATTTAAGAAATATGACAGAGTCAAGTCTCTTTCATAAGTTACAGACAGGATATGAAAATGGTAGTGTTTGGCTACTAGGGCTAATTAATTCAGAATATCAGTATATTCTAAGAAATCCTATTTTTTTTTTAA
>JALGBA010000169.1:520000-647500 GCA_023970755.1 Azemiops feae | reverse complement strand
GGCCATTAATAGGCAAGGCTGCTTCTATAATATCAATTCTGATTAGCAATATCTATCCATAGCCTCAGGTAGAGAGACATGTGGCTTAGACACATTAGTAAAAAGCATCTTTCCAAGTAATAGGATTTTGCTCAGCTGCAGAATCAAGCAATAACTGAACGACTGCATGGTTTGAACTTGATAGGATCGTGGTAATCTACACAATCATAGAACGTTGTTTGGTCCAAATGATTATTTATCAGAATGCATGTACATTTTTTAAAAAAATAAATAAATCTAATGTCTATATCATGAGCCCTGAGATCTAAAGAGAACATCTGGCACAAATGTGGGACAGGATAACATACTAGAGGACTGGGATAAAAAAAAGAAGAAAGAATTGCCTTATACTTTTCCATGCATGTAAATATTCCTTTTCCATTATTCGGGGAGAAACTGAAGGAACCTAAAAAAAAAAAAAAATCAAACCCAGCAAACATCATGTTGTGTGTTTATGCAAAATCTTGGGATAAATAATTTTATCCGAAATGATAATGAGGCATTAGCATAAGACATTATCACTTGTAAATATGGCTCTTTCTACATTCTGCACAGATCTACGTGCTTTAGATTTCCAAAGACCTGCTATATTTTTCTTTTCTTCTTTACTCCATTGTGGATCAATTTGGTATGGTTTATACTGCTGACCTTTCTTGTTTTTAAATGGAGAAATATATTGAAATGTTCAGAAAGCGAAGCTTCAAAAGTCAGCCAAATTAGTCTATTAAATTTTTAACAGACCAATAATGCTGGAAGAGAATTTATCTCGTGCAATGCTAAAAATTTCATTCAAAACAGGCAATCCCAAATTATTTCTCTTTACATTGAGTGAGAATGGAAGCTTTTTGAATTTAAGAAAATTTCATACACAGCTTGAGTAGGTTCCTATTTCGACTGTCTTATCTAAGGTGAACAGTTAGAATGCGCAGCTGAAAGTTCTCAGTAATAATAAATATTTTCTTCTCTGTTCTGTTTTCAAAATAAATGTTTCTACTGTCTATTAAAACATAGGCATTTGAGGAAGGTAAAACGTTGCCACCTGCGTTGGAAAACATGGATGCGTAACACCAATTGAAACAATTCATTTTTTTAGAAAGAACCACTGATCTTGATATCTTAGAAAGCAGACAACTGTAGAAAAATAAATTCTGATTTGGTAAAAATGGACCTGAACTACTTTTACAAAATATATACCCATCTTATCTCCAAGTCTTGAATATCGAGATTCAGCTATACAATTGAAACAATTCAAAAACTGAATATTATTGGACATCTGCTAATTTTTTTTATTGTCTTTTAGGCTGTATGGTGCTACTATATTATGCCATAAAATCATAAAGCTGACCCTTGTATTTTATGAACTTTATCTATTTTATTATTTGTATTACCTCTAAGGATGCACAAGCCGTTTTTACCTGGCAATTGTCAATAACTATTAATAACTAAAAATACCTTTTTTTGAAAAAAAAATTTTTACTTATCCTTAGCAAAGACACCCTAAATAATATTAATACAAATTATTTAGGAACGAGGCTGAAAACCCTAAGAAATGTACTATTGCAGACGAAGCTCTAAAATGCATAATAAGGGAAGAATTCAAAAATAATTATTTGGCCAAATCTGAAAACAAAAAAGAAAAAAAAAATCCATCAAGCATCTCATTAAAATGCAGATATCTTTGAGCTCATTCCTTATTCCTCTGCTATTTGACTCAAAAATAAAGTCCCCTTTTCCTCCCTAATTTGATCTTAAACGGAGACCATTGTTCAAAAGATCAAAACTCGTAATCCACTTCCGCAAATGAGTTTGATCATGAAAATAAGAAACTATGTATATTTGTGTGTGTGTGTGTGTGTGTGTGTATGTGTAAAAAATATTGGGAACCAAGGATTGTAAAAGTGGTCTTCGGCGCCACCTAGAGGATTCACAGTCACATGACAGCTGTTGCCACATGGCGGAAAATTAAATACAGCTGAATAATTGAACGAGAGGGCAAGTTCAAACAGGGGTCACCATCTGTTTGACTAGAACTCTTGGCAGACTTCAGCTAAACCTCACGCGCATCATAAACATGCTTGCAGATATCAAATCACACACGGCCTTAGAAATAAAAGAAAATCAGCCCTGCAACATCATTGAGCTAATTACATGTGTTCTGTCATGTCGTCATGGATACAAAAAAAATAAAATAAAATAAATGGAAGGTCAGGAAGATGCCTTGGCTGGTAAGCATAGCATGGGCAGAAAGCAAAAGACAAGATTTGCCTCCTGTGCTGAAAGGTTGATGCAAAACCAGGTGCCCGGAAGCCTGGTCTTAGGTGAATTTGTGCTTTTGGGCATCTAAATGTATCTTAGAGAGATCGAGTAGGGGGTTTGTTTGGTTGTTTGGATAGAATTGGGGGTAGGGAACAAGATAAATGTACTGGGAAGAAAAGTCCGTTCAACGTATTCGTAGAACATTGTTCTAAGAGACTTTTTACTCTATGGGTATTTAAGGGGGGGAACCGTACACGTGTCCCCCATTCCTGCCATGTTTTTGAGCATCTGCTGGAAACAGCTGGATCAGGGCAGGCTTGGACTGAGCTGTTAATCATGCAAAGAATGTGGAGCAGTCTAGACGAGGCCAATGGGCAGTGCAAAGACCAGTGGGAGGACACATAAAACAGTGGTGCATATTGTCCTGGGCGTAGATAGCGCTCTCTTTTTTAAAAAGATATTTAGAAACCCAGATGCCAGGGAACACGCCACGTTTAAGAGAACAATAGACTAGATGACTGTTCAGTGACATGACTGCATGGCTCAGTCTTAAAAAAAAATAGAGCTTGTTAGCTCCTGATCACACAATATTCTTAACTGGATTACAGAGAGAATTAATTATGTCACAGGAAGACCATAGGAAGACCAGTTGGGTTTGAGTTCCAAATTTACCTGGCATGATTTGAGCTGTGGTGGTGCAGTGATTAGAATGCAGTACTGTAGGCTAATTCCCGCTGACTGCCAACTGCCAGCAGGTCGATCCTCACCGGCTCAAGGTGGACTCAGCCTTCCATCCTTCCGAGGTTGGTAAAATGAGGACCCAGATTGTTGGGGGCAAGAAGTTAACTCTGTAAACCGCTTAGAGAGGGCTGTAGAGCCCTGTGAAGCGGTATATAAGTCTAAGTGCTACTGCTACTGCTATATTGATCTTGCCTGCTGAACTGCGCTATTCTACTAGCAGAGAAATAAGATCTCAAAGCTGATCTGTATTTTTCTTCATCTCATTGTTTTAGTTTGTACCCAGCCATGTAACAGGCTTAGAAAAGGATGAGGATCAATAAACAGGATAGGTAGTCCTTGCTTACCAACTGCCTCATTTTAGTGACCATTCAACGTTATGCCATTATAAAACACACGCTTGGCAACCATCTCGGTCAGCATTGACAACATCACCACCAGTCAATTGCAAAAGGCAGCTTCATTCAGAACAGCTTACATCCTACAACGATACCTTTAACACCACCAAACAACAACATCTCCCTATCCCAAGTCCTTGGGAAGGTCTCGATAGCTGATGAAAAATGCCAAATCCAGTCTAAAGATCTGTCTGACTGCAACCAACCATCATAATCATTATAAATTAAAAGGGAGTTCACAAAGTTGGTTACTTCTGAGCAACTCAAGAAGAGTCCATAGAGTCTCTATCTTTTGATTTCCCAATTATTTTTGTCACCACATTTTTTTCATCCCTCCAAGTTATCCAGGCAAGCTAATCAGTGTTCCAATATTTGAGTGGCTGCCACATAAAAGAGGGGGTCAACCTATTTCCCAAAGCACCAGAAGGTAAGACAAGAAACAATGGATGGAAACTAATCAAGGAGAGCAGCAATCTAGAACTAAGGAGAAATTTCCTGACAGTGAGAACAATCAACCAGTGGAATGACTTGCCTTCAGAAGTTGTGGGTGCTCCATCACTGGAGGTTCTTAAGAAGAGATTGGACAACCATTAGTCTGAAATGGTATAGGGTTTCCTGCCTGAGCAGAGGGTTGGACTAGAAGACCTCCAAGGTCCCTTCCAACTCTGCTATTTTGTTAATTATGTTGCTTCTTCACTAGACGAATTGCAGCCTCAGTGTTTTACTACTGCTCTCACCAAGAAGTTGGAGATGTCTAATCCTTCAAGGAATTTAAGGAAGGTCCTTGTGGAAAAGATCTAGGAATCGGTTATCCATGTATTTCTTTGCATTAAATATGGATTCTTTTCATAAGATGACTCTAACAAGCTCACACATTCCTAATGTAAGAGCAATTTTACCTCTTTTCTTTCCTTTAAACAATCTTTCCCATGCTTTTCTTCCTTTTCTGCCTTTGTGTTTTTATCCTGAAATATCTCCCCATTCCTTAGCTTACACTGGAAACTCCTGGAAACCTTTTCAAGTTGCCTGTATAGCTCTGTTTTAAAAAGTCAGGGGATGGAGGGAGAATTATTGAAATAGGAAATCTGTGGACATTGAAAGGCACATTTATAGGAGTTTAAATGGTTTACATATTCAATGGCTTCTCTGCGCCTTTTGAATATTGGAAATAAGGCTTGGCTCCCATTCTGATTTTTCTCTTTCCATTAAAGCTTTTTTTATATTATTATTATTATTATTATTATTATTATTAAAGCACACCAAGTCAGCTCCGTTCAGTTCTGATTTACAGCTGCACTACGAGACATTATACCACAAGGACACCAACTTAAATATGTTTATTTGAAGGTGACCACCATATGGAACCTCAAGTTTTATTTTTAAAAAATGGGTCGCATTATTCTATTGCTAGTAAGTTTCGCACGGTGTCAGGGAACATTTGTAAACACGACAAGGTAATAACGGCATCTCACCAGAGAACCGGACACTTCCTTAGGGAAATCCATCATGCCTGCCTACAAATGCAGTATCCTCGGGACTGTATGGATGCAAGTTCAAGGCATAATATTTATTGACTCCATCAGCTGCATCTAATTCCAATGTTCGTGCAAATAACCCAGTGGCCTTTTTGTTTTTTTTCAGCGCCACAAGAAAAGAAAGAAAAAAAAGAGAAAGAAAGAAAGAAAAGCAGCATCATAACATGTTTTACTGTGTGGAGATTTCGGCATGCATTAAGCAGGACGCAAAGGAACAAGGATTTGATTATATTCCCTACCCTGTAATTTTTGTCTGACAAGGCCAGCTTAGGCCTTCGGCTGCCTAAGGCATAAGAGAATATGGGCTTCCTTCCTGCCATGTTCATCCAGACTGGGAGTTGAATTCCATCACAGAATAATATCTTCTGTTGCACCTGACTATGTCAGTCTACTTCTAGGGGTAAAAGCTAGCAATGTTCATCTACTTGCCCAAGTGAGTTGTGGTTAGTCTATTCAAACCAAAAACAATTCTTCTTCCAAGCATGTTTCCCACAGATTCTGTTTAAAAGATTTATTGAGAAGAAAAAGATGGGGTTTTCAAAAATTCTGGCAACTGACCTACTTGCTATTAAAAAAACAATATATCCAAAAGTTGATATGAGTTCAATTATTTCTTTTTCTTTTGCCTTATTGTGAACCAACAAAGGGGCCAGTTTCTTCACTATTAACTCAGAGGTTTGCAGGAAGTTGTTTATATAACAGTCTCCTGAATATTAATTGTTCTGGAAACTAACTATTGCAGTCCCTTTGCGTGAATATTCTTGTAGTATATTGACCACGGATTATTGCAGCCTTTCATTTATTTTGATTTTTGATTGACTTTCCTTTAGGAGCTCAAGGCAGCATTCTTTTATCCCATGGGATAGGTTTGATTTATCTTCATCTCACCTTTATTCTTTTTTATAAATAACTCAAGGTGGTGAATATATCTAACACATGTTTCTCCTCCTATTTTCTCCACCTCTGTGAGGTGAGCTGAGCTGAGAGAGAGTAACTGGCCCAAAGTCTCTCAGCTGGCTTTCACGTCTAAGGCGGGACTAGAACTCACCATCGCCTGGTGATTGGCCCAAAGGAATCCAGCTGACTTTCATGGCTAAGGTGGGACTTGAACTCACAATCTCCCACTTTCTAGTCTGGCGTCTTAACCACTAGACCAAAGTGACTCTCAGTTTGCTCAGTTTGTTTCAGTTTGCACTGAAAGAGACAGTCCTAAGACTTCTAATCAGTTATTTATTCTAGTAAGGATTGAAACAACTCTTCTCCAGCATTTTAATGACCACACCCTGTTGTTAGCTCAAATTTGACCCAACATTAAGCTGTTTTACAGTTGTTCATTGTCTCTACTAAATGCATCTTTTCACCCAAAATAATCAGTATGGATTTCATAGATGGTCTTCTGCAAAGCTTCACATAGGAAAAGGTGCCACATAATTTGAAACAGCTGTTTGGATCGTGATTGGATGTAATGTTAGTGTTACAATGCTATTTAACTGTGTTATTTTAATACATAGTTTTATATTTTTTGTGAAATGCAATCTACCTAAGAATCTTTGATGAGACGGCATACAAAACCATGTAATAAACCGGTAAAAGTACATAGCTAAGGTCATATTAACATCTGTATGAACATAAAACTTTCATAATCAAGATACAACTCTGAGTCCCACATTTTTTCTAAAAAGAAAAAAAAACACTATTTGCAATAAAGTCTCCCAAAATATTAAAAAACATATTTAAAGCATTCTCATAAAATGTGTATAAGGAAGAGACAAGCTTAATTCTCAAAGGCTCCATTATCAGAGCAAAAATTAATATTTGTACTGTTTCCAAATTGGAATAAAATTGCAAAGATGCAAACGCCCTCTTATATCATAATCTATAAAGCAGTCGCAAATGTTAAATCAGCTGTAAAAATGATTTAAAATCTATGTGAATAATTTTATTAAACTGATTTAAACCCGCATTTTATGCTACCTTCATTTATTAGCAGTATCTCAGGCAACAATGCCTTTAAAAAGAGATTTGCATGAGAACATAGCATATCTAAAAATACAGCCATCATCTAGGCTAAAGGTTCCTACATAAGAAAGTCACTCCCAAAAACCTGGGAAACCAACATTTGTGACAATAATGAAATCTGTGATTTGTTTTCTGAACTGGTAAGGCATAAAAAGCTGGACCTTTCTGAAATAAAGAGACAGTTTTATGAGAAGATCAGTGCTGGGGTACAGGGACAATTCCATAGGACATATGAAAAAAAGCACATTGAAAAAGAGAATTTGAAATGATTCACTTTAATTATGAGCAGCTAGTTAGAACAACTTGCCTGCATAAGTTGCGGGTACTCCAACACTGCAGGTTTTAAGAAGAGATGGGACAATGATTTGTTTGAAATGGTATAGGGTTTTGTGCTTGAGCTAGAAGACCTCCAAGGTCCCTTCCAATTCTGTTATTCTCTTATTCTGTTCTGTTAAATTAATCAAGATAAACTTCAGAAAAACCTGTCTATCCTAATCATTTTATTTGCCAGATCCATTTAGAGCCCAAGGTTTCACCCAGGTGCCAGAGTAAAGAGTCAAGACCTACCTTAATTTTATTCTTTCCAAATTCAAATCTGGCTGAAGCATAAAAGATAGTATAATTCGATGGGAAGGACCCCAAGATGGCATGGTCAACATTTAGATCTAAAGAAAAGCTAACAAGGGACAACATTTATTCTGTTATAAAGTACCTTGGCGTTCTCAAATACTTTTCTGTGCTTTCTGTGCTCTACCTCCTGACAACACAATGACTATGGAGATGACACGACCACCCACAAGGTTTCAGTCGAGTAATATTCACGACCTTTTTTTCTGTCTCTGTATAGACGGATGCAAAGGAACAGACTGAGCTCATCCAAGATTTTGATCTTTAGCATCATTTCCCCCAAAAGTTAATTTCTGTGATTAATGCAATATACTAAAACCCATAAATCTGATCATCTGAAAGATTAAAATTAGGAATTATTGGCAGCTGATAGAATAGAAGTGCTGACAGGAGGCAGATTTTCTCAGATGTCCATCTAAATGTTGGAATATATATTGATTATGATATGACAAGGTAAAGAACCCGCCATAAATCTAAACTCTATTAGATTAACACAGGCATTCAATTAACGTAGAAAGGACAGGCCAAGAGAAAGGCTTTCGATGAACCTCTGTTCTCCATTTCGAAAGTTTGAGCAAATGTTCGTCTGAAATAACCATTCAGGATTTTAGAATGGGCAAGCAAAATCAGGGAGATAAACAAAGGCAGCCCTTTAACATTTTTTGTTCAGAATAATTGCACTTTGGACTTAAGAAGGACAGAGAAACAGCTTTTCACAAAGGCTCAGATGGTGTATTATAATATATAGCAAGTGACGCCTGACTACATCTACCAGCTTGATTTCAAGATGCTTTTTCACGCTGCAACTGGACTTTCTTTTTTCTCTTTGAAGACGTTTTGCTTCTCATCCAAGAAGCTTCCTCAGCTCTGACTGGATGGTGGGGAATGGAAGGATGAACTGGATGACTGAGAATCTCCATAGACAAGTTGCCTTGATTGTCAAAACCTCTCTGTGTGTATAACTTTGAGTCAGTTTTCATCTCCTGATGATTGCCTGGACTAGTCCCTGAAGTTTTCGTGGGAGGGGTTCACCACTGTTACCTTCCTTGGGCCAAGAAAGCCGGGCTGACGTTCAAATGTAAACTGTAATTATCACAGTAATTATAAATAATAAAACAATAACATTCTACAATCAAAGTGACCCAGTGGATAAGTCCCTCTGCTTAATACCCATCCATAAAACAAAGTTGCTGAACAGAAACTTAAGGACTTGCATACTTTAGAACAGCAGCCCAACAGTGCACCAGGGACCGGTTCCGTGGAGAGATGTTTTTTTCCAGGGAATGGTTTCCCATGCTGCCTGCATCCTGTGGATGGGGCTTCACTTATTTGTATGGCCCAGTTGCTGACATGTCACAGACTGGTGCCAGTCCACAGACCGGGGGTTGGGGACCCCTGCTTTAGAAAATATTTTTTCTAATATTTCAGAGAGAGAGAAAAATGGAAAAAAATACTTGCAAGTGAGGGAGGGCATGAAAACAGCACCTGTCTGCTTCTTTAAAGTAGCTAAATCTTTTTTTAGCATAGCACATCTGCCCTCTGCTGCTGCCATATGATGCTACAACTGCTATGAAAAGTTGCAGACAGATGTTAGATTGCCATGTTCGCCTTATCCATCTTGTCCCCTGAAACACTTGTTCAGAATCAAGTCTGAAACCTGCCACAGCCTTAGAAGGTGCGTAGGAGAGAAAATAGGATTTTTTTTCAGGTTACTGGCTCCTAAACAGTGGAATCAATTCAGGATGTTTTGAGTCCTGAATTCTCCACTATCAGTTTTGACTGGGAATCTTGAAAGAGGGAGGTTTTTCAAAGGCTTTCTTCTGATCTTTTAGTGAAACCTGGGAGATTGGCTTTAGGTATTTATCCCATGGAATTATTATTACATTCGATTTTTCTCCCCACTTTGATTACGTTTTAAGTAACTCAAGGCAGTGAACATGCATAATGCTCTCTCTTCCTATTTTCCCCACAAAGTGAGTTGGGTTGAGAAAGAGTGACTGGCCCAAAGTCACCCAGCTGGCTTTCATGGCTAAGGCGGGACTAGAACTCGCCATTTCCTGGTGATTGGCCTGAAGTCACCCAACCGGCTTTCATGCCTAAGGCAGAACTAGAACTAACAGTCACCTGGTTTCCAGGCCAGGACCATAACCATTATACCAAACTGGGTGTAGTGATATCGGAATATCACCAGTTTGGGATATCAATCTGAAAAACCTTTCAGATCATTTTTAATAAGATATTTTATAAAACCAAACATCTTTTGACTTATCTATACTTTTTTCAATAAGGATCAGCAGACCAGAGGTTTTAAAACCACAATTCCCAGCAGCCCAGCCCAGCCTGAGCAACATTGAAAGATGTCAGAGTTATTACTTCAGCAATATCAGAGGGCCACGTAATTCTCATTTCTACTCTATATATTATAATTAACATCCAGATTTTTGTCAGAGATTTTTCTCATTCCTACTTGAAATGCAGATGTTATTCTTGATGTGCTTTATACAAAGCAGGTGCTCTCTCTGACATCTTCCATAAACGTCAACACTAACTCGAGAGAATCCAGCGTGATGCACCTGAATTCAGAAATTAAGGCTTCTAGAAAAATCCGGAATTTTCCCAAGACAATATAACTTTCAGTCAGATAGATTTATCAAAACTTATTTAATTAAAATCACACTAGAAATACGAATGGGTAGTAAACAAGGAAATTTATAGGCCTGCTAATTTCTGAATAGGTTTCATGGAATACTTAATTTCTACATTTGAGATCCATGGAGGATAATCCATTTCCTGCAAAAGAAAAAAAAATGTTTTCTGGGAGGTAATTCATGTGGATGAAACTCCCACACAAAAAAAAGGCTACTAACCAAAAAAAAAAAAAAATTGCTTTTGGAGAATCAAACAGAAATAAGTCGAGGAGAGCAGCTGGGAAGGAGGAAAAGATAACCCTGAAGAAAAGATGACATTGACTGTATTGAAGTTATTTTGGCATAATGGCAGCGTAAATGAGCACCATCTGGTCAAAAGTGAGAAAGGAAGAACAGATGACTGGAAGCAGAGAGGAATAGAAGCATAAGGAAAGGAGGGCAGGGATTAATTTGCAGCCTTGAACATTTGGAGACACTTTACTGTCAGGAATATCCTCTGCTCCCAATGTCCCAGACTCGCTGGTGCACCAAAATTGACCCTGTGCTACAACCTCCCAAAGCACGAGTCCTCCTCCTCCTCCTATAACAGAATAACAGAGTTGAAAGGGACTTTAGAGATCTTCTAGTCCAACCCTCTACTCAAGCAACAAACCTTATACTATTTCAGACAAATGACTGTCCAATCTCTTCTTAAAGACCTCCAGTGATGTAGCACCGGCAGCTTCTGGAGGCAAGTCCTTCCACTGATTAATTGTTTTAACTGTCAGGAAACTTCTCCTTAGTTCTAGGTTGGTTCTCTCCCTGATTAGTTTGCACCCATTGCTTCTTGTCCTGCCTTCAGGTGTTTTGGAGAATAGCTTGACCCCTTTTTCTTTCGAATATTGGAACACTACTATTATATCTCTCCAGACCTTCTTTTCTTTAAACTAGACATACCCAATTCATATATTTTAGTCCCCAGGCCCTTAATCATCTTAGTTTAGTTCCTGCAACCATTCTTCATATGTTTTAGCTTCCAGTTTCCTAATAATCTTTGTTGCTCTTCTCTGCACCCTTTCTTTCTTTCTTTCTTTCTTTCTTTCTTTCTTTCTTTCTTTCTTTCTTTCTTTCTTTCTTTCTTTCTTTCTTTCTTTCTTTCTTTCCTCCCTCCCTCCCTCCCTCCCTCCCTCCCTTCCTCTCTCCTTCCCTTCCTTTCTCCGTCCCTCCCTCAGGATTCTACCTCAGCAGATGACTATTTATTTTTGTTGTAGATATTTTCATTTTATTGTTTTGTAAATCACCAAATTGTAATATCTGAGTGAGCTATGCATTCAGTAAACAAAGAAATAAATGCTACGGGTCAATAAAAGTCAATCATAAACTCCTGAACTTCAAAAGCGAGCGGCAAATTTGGATGTTAAATTCGGTAGGTTAAATGAGGAGAACATGGTTCGGAAAGAGAATCCAAACGCAATTAGACAGTAAATCTGTTGACAAGACATAGTTCCATATTATTTCTCCCAAGGACACCTTTGGGAAGGAGAACTGGCTGATCCAACCCTTGGCCTCCCTGTATAGTATGGCTGCTGCGTGGTGCTGTCCTGGAAGCGGGTGCCATTTTAGAGCAGCCACAATTTATGAAGCCTCCATGAAGGAAGGCCACATGGTGGTACAGCTGTTTCCAGAAGGAGATTTGCAGAAAAAGTAAGCTGACCGAGCCATGAAGGGACAGTGGGGAGGAGGGTGTGGGACCCACCGGGGCAAGATTTAGGGGAAAGATAGCCATATCTTTTCCTCTCTATGGTTGGTCGTAAGGGCAAGCGGATTTCCAAGTGCCCAAATTTTGTTCATGTGACCGCAGGGATGTTGCAGCATCCATACATTTGGGCAGGGGTCATAGGTCCCTCCATTCAGCAAGTCCATCGTCATTTCTAACAGTTGTTCACCAAATGGTCATAAATTGAGGACTGCCTGCATCATGAAAAGCAAAGAGCAGCCTCATTCTCACAGAAAAAGCTTACCTAAAATTATGGAATTTGCTGCTAAATTAATGCTATGCAGCCAAGGCTTCCCTTCCCTTCTCCCTTTTATTCTGTAAAACAAAATTAATACGCACCACACCATTTAATTTCATTTATGTAACTTCCAGAAAAAATATTTCCCGTTCTTCCCACCCAGGAACAGAAAGACCTTTGCCCAGTTTTAAGCTAGTTTATTTTCTGGGGGAAAAAACAAAAACCTTCCTCTTTTGCTGGTTCCCAGGTAACCAGCGCCCCTGTGTGGTTAAATGAGGATTCTCCAGCTGTTATTAAAAACCACGGAAAATATTTCAGCTGCATTCATTCCATTGCATTCGTTCTAGTGGAACCCTCGCCCAAAGCGAGGCCTGCTCGGAAAATCGAAATATAAATGTCTTACATAAAGCTCTTTTTTGTTTTGTCCTAATTTTACTTCGCTAAGGCCTGCAGACAGATTTCCATTTGTAAGGCGAACGATATGTAGAGATGCAGAAGAGAAGGGCCATAATTTCTCATGACTAAACAAACGAAGAACAGAGGAGTATATTCATCTAAGCGAGGAAACAAAATAGCAGGGTTGGGGGGAATATCCCTCATTTCAGGAGGAAGAGACTTGAAACATTTCCTGCTATTCACTTATACTATCTAGTCCTCCCTGCCTAACAGTGGCCCAATTCTCTGAAAATTCTCATCGAGCATTGTGTGTCTTTTGAATCCGACACAGCCCTTTTGCCAAATTAAAAAAAGTTGGCTTTCCATCCAAGAGTTACTTTTTTCTTTCTCTTCCTGTCCAATTTTCATAGAGAGAGATGAGATTAGGGGAAGGGGTGATTATCATCTTTTGATACTCTACCCTCTGGATTTTTACTGAATACATAAAATGGCTTGTCACAGCGGTCATTAAGAGATTATTGGCATCCAGTGCGGTTATATTAAATATTACTCTAATGTTATATTATTTTAACAGATAGCAGCTTAGTGTTTTAGCATTTCGGTAGATTTCAGTAAGAGTTCATTACTGATGACAGTAATTTAGCTCTTGATTTTTCTTAACACTAAAACATCTGTATTTATAGTATTCGGAGACTATTTGATTTGCACTTTTATGCATTTGGTAAGGTCTTCCTTTTCCTGCTTTTAATCCTTCTTTGTGTTTTATAGTCCAGTTGTACAATATGCTGGTCAGCAGCCATAAAAAAAGGATTTATATATTTTTTTCTTTGTTTTGTCCTTCCAATTCCACTTAAGAGAAGCATAGCACTTTCACGAATGACACACAGGGAAAGATTTCCCCCGTCCCCCCCCCAAAAAAAAATTAGACATTTAGGGACATTTCTTTTCTTTTTTTCCTTTTCAAGCACATTATAATTATTTTGTTGTTGTTGTTGTGTTTCCTGCCTCAAAATGGTGAGTAATCGTGGAGTTAATTTTCAGCAAGTCTTTAGAGATGGCTGCACCCCACTCAAAAATGTACAGTGGGCTGAAATTAACCTTACCTTGTTGCTAATGAAGTGTGAAGCATCAATGCTGAGGACAAAATGATGCCTTCAGTGAGAAAAGAACCAGCCCCACAATATTAGGCTGTCCATCATCTACAAATGAGAAGAGGATTTTTGAAACTCTTGTATGTTGCAGCTTTGAGGGCTGGGCTATGGGAAGAGGAAGTGAGGGTCCTTGGTGCTCCCTGAGCTTGGTGGTTTTCTTGCAGATGTTTCATTACCCAAACTAGGTAACATTATCAGTGCTAGGCGGAGGAAGTGAGCCCAACTTTCCAGAAAGGGAATTTTCAAGGATTTATCACCAATCATGAGCCTGGTGGGTTTGCCTTGTTCTACACCAGAAGTCTCCAAACCTAGCAGCTTTAAGACTCCCAGAGTTCCTTGGCCAGCCAAGCAGGCTGGGGAATTCTGGGAGCTAAAGTCCACAAGTCTTAAAGTTGTCAAGTTTGGTGACTCCAGTTCTACCCCATTGGCAGATTGTCTCTGGTTTGGTGTACACCCTTGAGGAGGTGTTCAGATCTCGTGGTTGAGACTTAATTGTGGAGATGAGTCAAATATTGAACAGTTGAACAGGTCCTACCCACTGCTTCTTCTGGAAATAGGCTGCTTGAGTCTTCTAAATGTCAGACTATTGGGACGGAAAGAGAAAATGCTGTCTAAAAAGACTTCCTGCATAAAGGGAGTCTTCCAGCAAGATTTACACCAAGGTCCAAAGACAAAAGCTTCTAAAGTGTGAGAAAGGTCAGGATCCTACAGTGTGAACCTTTGGGAGAAATCCTTTTATCTCCATAGGGTTGCATGTTCCCTAGATGAAACTGTTTAAAGTAACCCACTCACTCCCCTAACAAAATGGTTTTTTTTTTTTCCTAATGGGAAACAGAAAGGATGGAAAATTTGATCGATCCATATAATCAATAGGACCCAGGCTTTTTTTCTTTTTTGCTTAAAAGATTTGCACGGTCATCCATCTTAAACACAACTCTGGATAGCTCACAACAATAAAACCAATCACTATAAAAATCATAAACCATAAGATAAAAACAAACAAACAAACAAACCGGGAACTTCAATCACCCCTTTGGGATGCCCAACAAGTAGCTCCAGATATGGTCATTCTATCCCAGCACCTAGATAACTATCCAGGTCTTGCTGGCCTTCTGAAAGGCTAAAAAGGTCGGGCTCTGCCAAATCACCGGGAGAAGGGAGTTCCATAAGGTAGGGGCAGCCACAGGAAAGAGATGTTTTCAAGATCCCACTAGATGGCAAGATTTCAGGAGCCAAGGCGGTACAGTGGTTAGAATGCAATATTGCTGGCAAACTCTGCCCACAGGTTGATCCTGACAGGTTACTGATGATGATGATTATCATTATTCTGTTGCTTTGCATGTACACTGAGAGCTTCTGCACCAGAGGCAAATTCCTTGTGTGCCTAATTACAGTTGACCAAGTAAAGTATTCAGTTCAGTTCAATTCAATTCAATGAACTAAATCCATCGGGACATATTTAGACTTTTCCATCTTTTCTTTAGGAATTTCCCCAGGGCTGTAACTTTTTACCATGACTCTTAATGATTTGGGCAATGCATTAGGGCTCTGTTATGCCAGGACAGAGCAGGAGAGATATTAAAAGCCTAAATGTATGTCTTTGCAGTCCCAAAGAGTTTGCACACAGAGACAAGCCTTGGACAAGGCTAATACTGCCGTCCAACATTCCAATTTAATGGGACCAACATGCTTGTAGAAGAGCAATTCTGGACCTTTGGTGAGTAGGACAGCTTTTATGATCCTTGTTTGGAGAAGAAGAAGTCCACCCCTCATGATTTAATGCTCAATCTATGAATTTTAATAACTGCCATTACTTAGCGCCCCATCTATCAACTTACTGCATTTGCAGCTGTTGATGCTTTTAAAGCAGCCTCATCATAGATTCAAAAAGCCTAACGCACACAAAAAATTGGCAGACAAAAAAAGAACCATATGCTTATTTGACCTAGGATTACATAAACCTGTTATTCAACATAGAGAGAGGGATTACAGCATTACTTTTTTACTAAGTTGCTTTTCATATGGAAATTTCTTTTCACAGCCAAGAGCTGCATTTAATGGCATCAACAGGAGGGAAGGAGGGAGAAAAAAAAAATCTCTATTTTTAGCTCCCTGATCATGGACATATAGATTTTTATAATGTCTGCAAGCATGCATTAATGTTAATTTCACAATTCTCCTTTGTATTTTGTTAATGTCACAATCTGCCGTAAAACCTTGCCAAGTTTCTTAACTGTCATGTTAATTCTGAGACCTATTCTGCGCTCTTTGACATTTCAGGACAGAACATGGCAGTAAAAATAGATTAAAAACAGCTTATAAGTATTATAAAATCGGGAACTTTGCAGATGGCGAAATTAGATCTGCTCAGTTGAAACCCAGCAATTCAAAGCACTTTAAAAAAAAAAAAAAGTGTGTGTGTATTCATTTGGAAGATAAAGCCTTTTTGTCACAATAGCCTGCTTTCTTTCTAAATGGAGAAAGGGAAACGAACACACCCAGCAAAAACGTAAGAAAGTTATTTTCTTTTAAGCATCGCTCTGAATGTATACACTATATCCGTGTCAGTATTTAGTTTCAAACAGTTTTGGTACTGTATAAATAAGGGTATAATAACAGCAAAACTCCTGCTCGGTTCAAAGTTCACACAAATTATTTCACACAAGGGATTCCTTTGGAGGGTCCCCCCCCCCTCTCCTTCTGCATCCAAAGAAATACATTAATGTTCTTTAGATATTAAATGACAATGTCGCACGGTAAGAAATTTTGCTGGAATGGACAGGAAACGAGAGACTGTTTTCGCAAAAAGAATGTTATTCTCTCTCTCTCTCTCTCTCTCTCTCTCTTTGCTTGTAACGTGCGATCTATTTCAAAGACACAGGTTTGCTTTTTCTGCTTTTATTGATTTCAGGAAGTTGAAAAGGGAGTCCAAACTTTTTCTAAAGTTGAGAGTGAAATATTCTGGTTAGAAATTTGTATCATAAGGAAAGGGGGGGGGAGGGTTTCCTTTTTTTTTTTTTCATCGCCTTTAAGGGGGTCTTATTATTTCCATCATCCTTCTGGAGTTGTTGATGAATAGCCTCGTCCTTTGCCAAACTCCACCCATTCTCTTTTTTCCCAAAGATTTTTCTCGTTATTTACTCAGCCTTTTTCCCACAGCCTAGACAGCCGTCAAAGAGGGCTTAAAGAAAACACTGTATTAACATGAAAGGGGGAGAGGGAGGAGACACACACACACAGAGAGGGAAGCATTCCATTCCAAATTGATCTCCTAATACTTAATGTTGAAATGATAATTGGTGGAGCCTGTATTGAAAAAAAAAATCAAATGAAATCAAATGATATCAAAGCAAGAGGGAAACAAAACACTCGTTTTCTCTCTTTCTCTCTCTCTCCATCCCTGCAAAGTATAATCTTAGTTGGGGCATTCAGAGAAACCCAACAGAAACATTTTTAAAAAAAATAGAAGAAGAAGAATTGGAAGGGGAAACACAGCCTCCTCCTCCTCTCCCCCTCCACCCTCTGCTAGAGATTGCTGTCCACAATTCTTTTCAACTGACATAATCCAGATTGATTTGTTCAGCAGATAAAATTCTGGCCATTTTGCCCTTTGCAGGAGCAACATAATATCACTCTGTATTCAGGAACAATGTCACATAATGGGATCGGAATGCGCAAAATGACGGTTCTTAGGTTACGGAGACATCGAAGCAAGCTGAGCCTTAATGTGAAAAATCATTACGCACAGATTACTGGATTTGTCTGCATTCTTGCAAGCCTGGGATCGCTTGTTCCGAAAGGATAGCAAAGACATCCCACCGTTCCACCCTTTTACACAGTCACCACCAAACTGGATTCACGAATAACTTGATTGCAGTTAGGGTTCCGAAGGGGATTGAGGGAGAGGGCGAAGAGGAAGTGGGATTGACAACAAAAGAATAGACAGTTTATTCCTACCAAGGCTTACTATTAAAGACCAGGGGCTGTTGAACTTGATTCTGCCCTACATAGAGAACCCTGTAAAAATCTAAATTTCAAAGGCAATTGTGTCAATTGCCATTTTCTTTTGTTGGCGGTTCCCTGCTATATCAAACAGATCTGGAGTTTTATAAATAAGACATTATTGTTGTTGTTGTTGTTGTTATTATTATTATTAAACATTATTTCGTTTTTATTAGCATTTATTTGTAGTATAAATCACAAATGGAAATAAAGATCAGAAAGGAAAAGGAAAAGAACCAGGTGAAGGCACTAACTAGATGCCATTCACATGTCACTCCAGTTCAATGTCTGCTGTTAACCATGGTTTGCTGAACAAGCTATTCTTGCCTGAAAGAGATTAAATCATAAACCATGCCTCTTTGAACTGGGTGAGGTTATAGAAATATAGCAAATACATAAATAAATAATTAATCTGGAGTTGAGATTGCTGACCAAGAAGCAAAAGTTCAGAGGGCTTTGACTTTTGTTGATTATTAGTTTGATTTGATCAGCTATCCCAAACACATAACTTTGCTCAGCTAGCGTTTTGCCCAAGACATTAGAAAAACTGCACTGCAGATCTGAATGTTATTGTACTTTCAGAAATTGATGTGGGGGATACAAAACCCATAAGTGACTTTTGCTCAACTCCGGCTTAGCATAATATGTAAATTCAGCCAGTATTTGAATTACATAGACTCTTGATTTGATCAGGGGTCAGGGCTGTTTCTGCCTTCATTTTCTAACAAACCACTGCACTTCAGCAGTGCAAAATAAGAGTGATCTTAACGCACTGGAAATTTGTTTGGAATCTATTTGTTTTGGTTTCCTAGGATTCCAGGCAATCACAGCAAGCCAGAATAAAATGAAAGGTGATTGTATCTGCACTACTGAGATTATTTTGTACATGTTAGAAACGTGACTATCCCAAAACAACTTGGATTATTATTATTACTCCTAAACTGTGAGTTATCTTTTGGTTAGCCTGCTGTCTTTTCATTTGGAACATGTAGGGAAGAATAGAAAAATGAAAAGGCAGAGGATGAGGTGACTTGTGTCGGCATCCCTTCCCATATCTAATTAATCAGAATAGAGTTGGAAGGGACCTTGGAGGTCTTCTAGTCCAACCCCCTGCTCAAGCAGGAAACCCTATACCATTTCAGACAAGTGACAGTCTCAGACAGTCTCTTCTTAAAAACTTCCAGTGATGAAGCACCCACAACTTCTGAAGTTCCACTGGTTAATTGTTCTATCAGGAATTTTCTCCTTTATTCCAGGTTGCTTCCCTCCTGGATTAGTTTCCATCCATTGTTCCTTGTCCTGCCCTCTGAAGCTTTGGGGAATAGATTGACCCCATCTTCTTTGTGGCAGCCCCTCAAATACTGGAATACTGCTATTCTACATTTATATAGTCATTTATAGTTTTTGAAGAGGGACATTCATTCTCTTTTTTGCTTAAATCTGCAAACACTTGAGAGAGGCCAGACCTGGCATTACGGCACAAGAGTCATGAATGTTGAGTCCCTACCACCTTGTTCAGCCCATCCCTGGAATTCACGCTTTTCAGAGCTTTTCCAATTCACAGAAAAACTGTGAGTGGAACAAAGGACAATGGAAGCAAAATTTTAGAAAAGACACTTGAGTCAACCTGAATGCGAAACTCACATCTGGGGCAATTCCACACAATGGAGATAAAGAAAACAAACTCTAATTGGCCAGGTGAGAATGGAGGGGGCGAAATCAGCTCTTATTTGATTGGTGCGTCAGATTACAAGATGTGTTGATGGATAATGATGAATATAAAACTTTTCCAAGTTCACTGAACAATCAAATCTTCCTTCCTTCCTTCCTTCCTTCCTTCCTTCCTTCCTTCCTTCCTTCCTTCCTTCCTTCCTTCCTTCCTTCCTTCCTTCCTTCCTTCCTTCCTTCCTTTCTTTTTTTTAAATGTGATTGCTATCTTATAATTAAGCATTAAGAAATTAGTGCAGCGACTTATCATCACAAATCAGGTATACTCTGAGGCACACAGGGGAAGCTGAAAGAGAAATGGATATTAAAAACAAAAACAAAAACTCACACACACAAACAAGAAGCCCAACTCAGCAAGCGATTATGCTCTATGTTATCAGGTTACCTTCAAAAAGTTTTAGTAGTCTCAAGAAAAAGGAAACAACAACTGCAACGGCAACAAAATGACCAAAGTTATGATAAATGATTACTCCAAATAACACAATCTACTTATATTTCATAAACATACTAGAGCAGGGGTAGGCAACCTTGGCTCTTTTATGACTCGTGGACTTCAACTCCCAGAATTCCTGAGCCAGCATGGCTCAGCTTGGAAACCTCTCCCTTTCCCCTCAGCATGGCTGGCTCAGGAATTCTGGGAGTTGAAGTCCACGAGTCATAAAAGAGCCAAGGTTGTCTACCTCTGGCCTAGGCCGCTTTATGACTCGTGGACTTCAACTCCCAGAATTCCTGAGCCAGCATGGCTCAGCTTGGAAACCTCTCCCTTTCCCCTCAGCATGGCTGGCTCAGGAATTCTGGGAGTTGAAGTCCACGAGTCACAAAAGAGCCAAGGTTGCCTACCCCTGGACTAGAGATATCTAGAAATGTGAACTGTACAAAAGATACAGACGAGGCTTCAGTTGACATCAGATGTCTTCATCAGGAACGGTTTTAAAAGTGATAAGGAAGCGACAACAGGAAAGCGCAAAATCCACTAAGGTTGGTTCAACAACCTAACGTACAGTTCGAATACAGACTCAAAATAGATTTTGTAGACTAAAATGCAACTGGAAGTAGTAGATTTCCACGTCACGGTATAGATATGGGATTATGGGATTATGGATAATCCTTGATTTATGACCACAGTTGGAACCGACACTTCTGTCACTAAGTGAGGTGGTTGCAAAAGTGAGTCCCTCCCAATTTTACTACCCTTTTTTGCTACAGTCATTAAGCAAAGCCACAGTCATTAAGGGAACCATGCAAATAAACAGAGGCATAGAATCAAGATCATGCAAAGTATTAGTACCACTTTATAAAACCTTAGTAAGACCACACCTGGAATACTGCAGCCAGTTTTGGTCACCATATCACAAAAAGGATGTTGAGAGTTTGGAAAAAATTCAGAGAAGAGCAACTAAGATGATCAAAGGCCTGGAGGCTAAAACATACGAAAAATGGCTGTGGGACTTGGGTTTGGCTAGTCTAAAGAAAAAGAAGAAATAGGGGAGACATGATAACAGTGTTCCAGTATCTGAGGGGCTGCCACAAGGCAGAGGGGGCCAGGTTGTTCACCAGACCACCAGAGGGAAGGACGAGAAACAATGGTTGGAAACTGATCAAGGAGAGAAGCAACCTGGAATTAAGGAGAAATGTCCTGACAGTGAGGACAATCAACCAGTGGAACAGCTTACCCCCAGAAATCGTGGGCGCTTCATCGCTGGAGATTTTCAAGAAGAGACTGGACATTCACCTGTCTGAGATGGTGACTAGAAGACCTCCAGCTCCTATTCTATTCTATTCTATTCTATTCTATTCTATTCTATTCTATTCTATTCTATTCTATTCTATTCTATTCTATTCTATTCTATTCTATTCCTTATCTTGTAAGATAGCCGATAAATTTATTTTTTGCATCACTTCTCTACTGTTGCCACAGGCCGTAGATGTTAAGTCTCCTAGCAAAATGACAGGAGCTGCTATTTGACGACAAAGCCACCTCACATCAAAGTGTTACATGCTGGCATTAAAGATGCATCATCACACCACTGCTTAGACAGGAGTGTCATCTTCTAAAGCTCAAGAGATGGCACTGCAGACATGCTAACCTGAGTGTGCCAGATGTACACTTAAAAATATTGACAGTCAACAATTCTGCAGAGATCAGGAGCAAAGGGATGTTGAGGATTGCACAAAGACGCTTCATTCTGTATCAAAGACTGCGGCGAGGAATTCAAGATGGCATAATGAAAACGAGGGTAAGTAATCCATCAAACATTCCTCCTTGGCTTATGAAAGAATAAGAACTGATGTGTTGCAGATGGAGGTCAACAGCCTCAAACAACACTTTCTGACACTAGACTGTCCTTATGAAAAATTTGTGGTACAATATGCATTTTTATTTGAACTATAGTATTTTACAGAAAGCTGGTTTTGTCTAGTGTTGAAGGTACTAGTCTACAAACCAGGAGACTGTGAGTTCTAGTTCTATTTTAGGCATAAACCCAACTGGGTGACCTTGGGCCTGTCTCTCTCTTTCTCTCCTTCCCTCCTTCCCTCCCTTTCTCCCTCTTTCCTCTCCTGTCCCTCCCTCCCTCTCCCCTCCTTCCTTCCTTCCTTCCTTCCTTCCTTCCTTCCTTCCTTCCTTCCTCCTTCCTTCCTTCCTTCCTTCCTTCCTTCCTTCCTTCCTTCCTTCTTTCCTCCCTCCCTCTTTCTTTCTTTCTTTCTTTCTTTCTTTCTTTCTTCTCCCCCCCCCTACTCTACCTCATGTCTCTTCCCAGAGCATTCAACATATGCCCTATATATTTTCTTCATTATATCCACCAAGCCATAGTTTCTGGACTAAAAGCTGGGAGATCATGAGTTCTAGTCCCACCTTAGGCACAAAGCCAGCCAGATGATCTTTCTTAGCCCTAGAAAGGAAGCAGAGGCCAACCCCTCTGCAGGGCTCTACAGGCACTAGTCTAGCAATTGCCATGAGCCAACAATGATTCAAAGGGACACCACACAGTGTCTCCTAAGCTGAATTTTACAACAAAAATGTAGCAATAGGGTAATAACTTCCCACACAGGCTGTAAAGGTTTTGTAGAAGAACACACGCACACAGGTATATGCACCCAAAAAGATGCATGAGAATAAATAAAAAACAGCTCCTGCAAAATCAAAGTTAGCTCTACTTTTAAGGCACAGTTTAACTGAAGTCCCCTGTATATTTTAACAAGAGTTAAGTTGAATAACTAAATCCAGTCTGTCTTGAACAATTCCATGGAAACGTAATCTCATTCAACAGCCCCAACTCTCAGGCAGATGAAAATCCCTGCCTCTGATCTTGAAGCTGGAGGGAAAGTATTTATTTAACTTCCTAAAACAGCGGTATTCTCATTTGCTATAATATTAGATATAGTATATTTTTTCAGAAATGAATAAAGAAGTCTCTGTTTGCATCGGACGTATATACATCAATGGTTTCTGTCTACCCAGAGATAGGTTTGAACACTCCAGCTGTCTCTCTCAGATAGTTCTTTCCATGCCACCATAATCCGTAAGATAGTGGGCAGTAAACAGCTCGCTTGTTATGCCAAACCACTGTACAAAATTGGCTACAGAAAACAACTTTAAGACAACTTCGCTTGAAAACCAGGACTTAAGCTGTGAGGGCATGCTTCTAATTTGTTTTAGTTGCTACTGATTGCAGGGCTTCTAAGGGGCTATGCTATGAGGCCAAGATTTGGGGGTTGTCAGAGGATGGGGCTTGGGGAAGGTTGGGTAATTTTGAAAGGATTCAAAGTGCAATGTTAAAGCTTGCAGAAAGTAGGAAAAATAGGTCTGATTTATCGAAGTTCAGTGGGTATATTTCAGGAGTGAAATATTTCAGGAGTGGTGATTTAAGCTTTTGCAACGCTTGAGATATTAACCGATAGAATATTTGTAGCTCAGGGTTCAACTTGGTGTTCTCTGAGCTTGGTTATTTTCTTGCAGACATTTAATTACCCAACTAGTCTCTTGATTGGGGTACTGTTTGCTTCTTGATTGTTGATCTAGTGTTAATCTTGGTGTTAAGATGTTAAGATATTAATATCTTATACAACATCTAGAGCCTATGGAATAAAGCAGATTGTAAATTTTACAATGACATAGTTAGGTGACCCCACAATCTTCCTGAATTATGAGAATAAATGAGGGCCACAAAATGAGTGTTGGGGTGATTGAAGGAGCCAAAGAAAGTCTTACAAATATTCAACTTCAAAAGATCTCTTTGCTTGTAGAAGATTTAGTTGACACTCTACTCCACAAGGAGCTATTTTAATTCATTGGAATTACTTAATGGCTATACATAAAAGCTAATCCAGAAAAAGTCGCACTTTCTTATTCTTTTACTCTCTGAAAACAGGAAATACTTTACATTTTGTGTAGAAACTGAATATTGCATATAGATGCCTGCAATTCTATACAGCTGTTTTTATTTTACCTATTTTGTTCTTACCGTGGACACTTTATGGAGTTGTACTGATGGCTGTCATAAACTGCCAAGAACTGTCTACTTGATTGTGGAGGATATAAATCCGATTAATTAATTAAACAAGCAAACTCAAATTAGCTACATTTAATGAAAAGCCTATATATTTTCTCACAGACATCTGTGACACACCCTGCACCCTTTAGTCACAGGGTATTTGTCAACCAGGAAAAGCAAAATCCTACTTCAGTGCATTACAGTGGTATAATTCAACCTGAAATCACCTTTTTAATTTTCATTGCAAAGATGCTACTATAATCCACCAAAAACAATAAGTATGAAATAAAGTAGTTACAGGTAGGCTTTGACTTACAACCATGTTTGAAGTTACAATGGCACTGAAAAAAGAAACTTATGACCAGTCCTAACACTTATGACCTTTGCAGTATCCCCAAGGTCATGTGGTTAGAATTCAGGCGGTTGACAACAGCATGTATTTACAATGGTTGCAGGTCCCAGGATCATGTGATCATCATTTGTGCCCTTCCTAGCTGGCTTCTGACAAGCTAAGTCAATAGGGCACCTGGATTAGTTTAACAACCACATGATCCACTTAAAAACTGTAGTGATCACTTAACAACTGTGGCAAGGAAAGTTGTAATCATTCACTTAACTAATTTGTTATTTATTATTTTATTCTAGAATTTTTAACTGGATATTCCTTGAGTGTTTTTAAGTTGCTCTGGTCTTTGACTGTGTTAACATTGACTTGACTTGACTTGACTTGACTTGACTTGATTTGACTCATCCTTTGCAATCTTTTTTTTCCCCCTGATCAGTTTTCACTACACCCTCCAATAAATTACAGGACCCTTTAGGTACATTAGAAATTGCATGTGATGAACAAATGAAAAATACCTAAGGGAACAAACTGATTATAAATATTTCATTTGTTTTGTCTACTTGAGTTTTGTGCAAAATGTAGTGGTGCATACACACACACATACACAACACACATATATCTCTTCTATACATACACCATTTATTAGTGTCACCCTAATCATAAATACAACGATCCTTGAATACTCTGTTGCAAAAACCAATAAACTAGGCCTCAGCAGAGATTCCAAAATTGTTTAACTTTTCTCTAGAAGAAATATTAAAATACTATTATCACATCAATGAAAGGGAAAGACAAGAAGATAATAAAGTTATGTTAAACCTCCCTGCATGTGCTCATGTGTGAAACAGTTATGTCTGGTCACATAATTGCAATGGTTCTGAGAAATATTTCATATTTTATAATGAACATTAAAAGAGTTTGTGGATCATTACTTTATATGAGTTCCAAAGTTATTACATAAAACCCAACAGAAATAATGATAAATCATTGAATCCTTCAGTCTAGCCTTGGTAAACATAACAGGAAAGCTGAACTATCAGAGAGTTGGCAGACAAATTTAAGTAAGTCATATTTCTAGGCGAGAGGAACAAAATGGAAGCATATAGACATGGGAAACATTTTTGTCTTTCCTGTGACATTTGAATTTGAAATTAATTTGGAGCTAATTTCCTTCTATCAAATACGCTACAGACTAACCATTAATAGAGTAGCCAGGAAAGCCTTGGAAAAGTTATTCAAATACTGTGATGTGTCTATACCTATAAAAATCAGAATCGTGCAGGCCTTGATATTTTCCGTGACACTCTACAGAAGCAAAAGTTGGACTTTAAAGAAGCAGAATAGTAAAAGTAGTGATGCCTTTGAACTTTGGAGCAGGAGAAGACTCTTGAGAATATCATGGATGGCCATGAAAACAGATGGATCCCCAAAAGGCAACTGGACTTTCTTAGTGTTTTCTTTGAAAACATTTCAGTTCTCCTCCAGGAAGCTTCTTCAGTTCTAAATTAGAACTGAAGAATCTTCTTGAACAGGAAGCAAAACGTTTCCAGACCTAGGGCTCTGGAAAAGACTTGAAAGCTGGGAAAGGTGGAAGAAAAGAGAAGAACAGAATGGTTAGCAGTAAGGTGGAGGATTCAGTTACAGAGTCCAGGTTATGGATAAATTGTCATCTAGAGTTCTTCTGGAGAACATCAACTTAAAGAATCTTGCTTAGAGCCGTCTTCCCTAAATAAAGATTATGCCAGGGAATGTAGATCTTCCCATATTTGAGTTTATTTTGTGGCAAGTCATCCACAGTGCCTTTTCCCCCTCCTTCCCTCAATATTTAAAACATTTATCAAAACATTGGCAGAAAAGGATAAGCAGTGCAATCATTCAATAGAAGAAAATAGTTCAGGTTAAATTATTTCATTATCTGACTAGCTAACATCCTCCATGCTGGTGTGGTTTAACATCAGGCAAACAATCAAAGAACTACAAAGGAGAAAATCACAAACACACCCAACACAGTAGCATAAGCTACTGTATAGAAACAGGGAGCAATCCTCACACTCATCAGCAAAAAGCATTGCATTGAAATTTTGAAAGAAAAAAACAGTGTACTAACAAAAATTATGAGCTTGACACAATTAATATGGATTTTTTTTGTCTTCCTATTATAGTTAGCAGGCAGCGTTTTAATGAATAAATGATAGTTTGTGTCAGAGATAAATGTAATTCTAGATGTGTTCCATGAAAATTGTAGCTTGTTCCTCACACTATGAGCCCATTGCATTTTGTGTAAAAAAAGCTTCACAAAGGATTATTGCTTTCTTTTTTGTAAGATAAACCAAACTAAAAATTCTACTTCCCCAAAAAGAAATTGGATGAAATATTGGGATATATAGTTCTAAATATTTACAATAGCCAATAATCAGTGGACATCCCTAATACAGAAACCATATGGGTTGAGAGGTTTTATGGAGAGGTTTAATAGCTATAGTTAGCTGCTGAATATACACAAAAATTGGTCCTTCCACAAGGATGTCCAAAACCGCAGTTCTCAGAATGCTGTGGTGTGGTTTGTGCTTCAATGTCACATAGAAGAAGACAAATATTAAGGAAGTGTGTCTATTAATGAAAAGCACACAAAATGATTTTATACTTGAATGAATGCTGATAAAAAGAATACACTTTAGGAAAAAAATGTAAACGAAAATATCTATGCAGGATGAGACACAAACACAAAGTATACATAGGGATATTTTTGCCAAATTCACAAATTGCACAGCCAGATAGATCTGGCAATCTTTAAGGAGAAAAAAATTAAACAAAAAAGTGGAAAGGATTGTTTATTTTTTTTATTGAAGAACTTCTGCCCGATGGGCATAAGCAAGACAGACCCAAACTCTGATACAAAAAAAAAATTACTTTAGAAATGTAAAAGAGGAGGAGGAGGAGGAGGAGGAGGAGGAAGAGGAAGAGGAGGAGGAGGAGGAGAAGGAGAAGGAGAAGGAGAAGGAGAAGGAGAAGGAGAAGGAGAAGGAGAAGGAGGAGGAGGAGGAGGAGGAGGAGGAGGAGGAGGATAGATAAAATCTTTCTGTCATATATGACACACAAGGAATAGTTACATATAAACTTCTCATTCTTGCATTTACTCATCGCATAATCTTTTCTCAAAGTTTCTAAGAGATAAAGTATGGAAGAAATCATACTTTCTTTCAAAAATAAGTCGGATCAAGCCTTTTCTCGTGAGCTGAGGAATGTACATTTTCTATTCTGCACCTCTGCATCACACAGAAGAACCGAGTCCCTCATTTTTCCTTTTCGTGGCCAAGTCGCTCGTCAGTATCATGACAACTAGTTTATCTCACTTTGTGTGTGCGTCCGTCTGTGTGTGCAGCTCACCTCTATATGAGGACAAGTGGTTTTTAGCACATCAGGGAGCCTGTTAGATCCCAAAATGTTCACCTGATGTGGTAAATACTAGAGAGAGAGAATTTTTTTTCTCCTGTGGAAAATGCTGATTTATGTATAAAAAAAATATCAGGGTACAATGGAGCAATGGACACTGGATTTAGCTGAAGTGTCCTGTTAAAGAATTTGAAAAGCATTTCCTTGCGTTAGTTTGAATAAAATGGGAATTTTGAGTTGCTGTTTTTAAAAACCTGTCAGTTGTATTATTCTAAATTATTTAATTATTAAACCTGCATCCTGCAACATTTTATGCATGTCATTGCCCTTATTATAGATCACATTTATTCTTCGGGATCACAACTTCAACAAAACTTTCATGCTGTTTAGGTGACTCAAACTACTATTTCTTTGACTAAGGTCAAGTCTGAGAATTTCCAACCTTGATACAGAAACATCCAACGTATCCAATATACAGTGTAGATCTTTGGGGCTTATATTTTTCCTGAAGTAATTTTGAAAAATGCCAGCTTGATCTCATACATGTTGACTAATCTTCTCAGAAGTTTCTAAGTTTAAACAATTCTAACCTGTTTTGTCAAAGAATGGAGGAGATTACAATCCCAGTGTTGAAGCCCAAACCCAACTTTATGTTAAAGACTTGAAATGTATGACAGTTCCCAAATTCTGCCATCTAACTATTGTATACCCAAAGCTGTTTAATTGAGCAAATCTGAGTCTGGGGTTTAGAGTGTGACTCATTCAGGATGCTGGGCAGATTGTAGGAAAGTGGATAAAAAAATTTCATAACTGGAAGACAGCATTTTCAAGATTGGTGCTAGTAAAACAAACATCAGAGATCTGTATTGCCACCAGTTTCACTAAGCTGCATCTCCCAAATCCACTCCAGTGGCACACTCCACACTGAGTGCATTATCTTAATTTAAGAAAAAGGGGTACAAGACCTTGAACCCCCTAAAGCTAATCTATTCACCCTTGTTTTCTTCTTCTGCATGGAAATATGTTTGCCGAGTTTTATGCAACTCTTTTAAGAAAAGCCCCTAGGTGGTGCTAACACTGCATCGCTTTGGTGTTTCAGCACAATGAAAACATTAATTTGCTATGAGATAATTTTTGACGTAAATGTAAAATGGTGCCCATTCGAACTCCGTAATGAAGCATAGTGCATTTCTACAGCTCCTAATTTGACTAGTTAAATGACTCCATTACGTGTCTAACAGACAGAAGCAAATAATTTCTGGTCAGTTGACGCTCACTTATCCGTATCATTTTACCCTGAAAATAAAGTCTCTAATCTACAGTTTCTTTGTCTTAGTTTTTAATATTATTAAAGCACACATTCTTGAGTAATAAGCAATGAAAACAGCACAAACTAACACTTAATAGGGGGAACAGATTTGGAATGCACGTATTAAATGCACGGAGCATTAAGAAACAGGAAGGGGAAAAAGGACAATTATGTCAGTGGGCTGATAGGGTTGAAGATAGGGCCTTTTTTGTTGTCGTTTAAAAGAACATAAACACTGTATCATCTATCTAGAAGTAAATGAAGATACAGATGTGGTATCTATGAGATTAAAAAGAAGAGCTGTTATCTCCAAACTTTTCACTTCAGGTCTGAAAAATAATTCTAGAGATCTCATTTATTCATAGATTACACAGGGCAGCCATCTTAATAAATATCAGGTGATGAATAATTTTGCCTCAAGGAACCAAAACAGTTAAGGCCAGAAATTTATGTTCCTTCTGGAAATGTCCTTCTTCCTCTGAAAACAAGTTTAGAAGGAAAGCCTATCGCTTTACACATAGCACAGGGATATTAGTGAGTCACAGCTGTTCGTGTCCCACTCTTAAAAGCCATATGATTAAGTTATGGGATATCAGATAATCCAAAGTCTCTCTCTATTGGTCACCTTCCCCAGCCAAAGGCTTTTTAGTTTTAAGTTCATTTAATGACAGAATGGCCAATTCAGCAAATGTGTGAGTAATTCCAATGAACACCTGTGGCTCCCTGGGATGATACTCTCTGGAGCAGAAGATATAAAATGTCATTACAGCAGCAGGCACCACCCTACATGGAATAGAAGAAAAGAGAAAATATTCTGTTAAAGATTCCAGACTGGAGAGGGGGGTGTCCCAAAGAGGGGAATGTTATCTCGGTTTCAAATCTGTATCCTGTAAAAAAAAAAAAAATCCCTTTTCTGCCCAACATGTTGAGTTAAAGACCAAATGATGGGACCGTACATGTTTCTTAAAATCACCCTATCAATTAATTTCACAGCAACCTGCAAGCATCTTAGGAACTAACCCCAAAACCAACTGGTGATTAATCTGAAGATTTTGGAATTAAGCCAGTTTAGTCCTTCTGAAGTCTGCAGAGCTGTCAATCATCTGTCCAAACTCTTCACCTTAACTGGGCAGGGGATGGGCAATGCCTCTGTTGATATCTATCTATATATCGTTTAATCTACTCACATAAGTTTAACCATAATTTTCACTGTTTTTAAGAAACGATGCTGAAGAGTGATAAACTCAATCTTTATAGCAGTTAAATGCGGACAAAGGTAGCATCCACACAGAAAGCAATGGAAGGAATTTTGCTATAGATGTTTTGTGAGTCCTTTAAACTGTGATGTTTCCTTCACTTTCAGAGTGCTCCTTCAAGACTTAAGCTTGTTTTCCAGACATAATCTAAATTTAGGTGTGTGTTTGCATGTATGAGGGTGTCTACATATTGTGAAGGAGTCTAAAGCGGCTTCTCAAAGTGTACAGGTAAAAGCACGCAGCAATGCAAGGGGCCACTGATGTAACATGCTTAATAACAGCTCAATAACAGCTCGAGGGAAGATCAAGGAAATTAAACACCAGTAAGCTCAACTTCAGCAGTGGGGAAGATATTGGAAACACTAATCAGGGACAAAACAGGGAAAGTTATGATTTAATTAAAGATATTCAGCATGGATTCACAAAAAGGAGATCATACGTAACAAAAACTAATAGAATATTTTGGGGAAAAAATATAGAGGGCCCCACACATGCTAAAGAGAAATGACGATGGATGCTGTGAGCATAATTAATAGCCTTCTAGATTTTATTACCACCTGAAATATCTATCCACTTTACACCTCCTTGTTCAGGGCAACAGGAAAATTGGACTGATCTATAAAGGATTTGGTTTGCGCTCTCGCTCTCTCTCTCTCTCTCTCTCTCTCTCTCTCTCTCTCTCTCTCTCTCTCTCTCTCTCTCTCTGCCTCTCTTCTATTTTTCATATTATCCATCTATACATCCATTCACCATCTAGTAAAAGCAATACTAGACTATTGAGCTACATTTTTTTTTCCTTAAGGAGATAAAAATAAGTATGTGATGAATACAACTCTTTAGCCCACTTGGATGGAGAGCGAAATTTGAAGGACCACGTTAGGACTTTACCACTAGGCAGTAAGAGGACTAGACCACAGTCGAAATGTAGTTATACGATACAAAACTGAAACTTCAAAAATAAATAGGACACACAAAAAAAGGCACAATTTTGAGTGCTGTTACAGACACATAACATAACCGGTTAGCCTTTCGTAAAGCTCTAAAAACCTGAGGTGCGGCCCTTGGCGATATGCTCCAAGGGCCCCACCTCCTGGCTATATTGTTAACGGGCCAGTTATCTTATTTTTGTATGTACTTTGAATTAGACATTTTAATGTCCTTCGCCGTTTTAATGCTTGATATTGTTTTAGGATGTTTTCTAAAATTTTAATTGCAATCTATGTTTTGAATGGTGAGCTGCCCAGTGTCATTGCTGAGAAGGGCAGCTGTAGAAATCAAATCAAATCAAATCAATAAATATGGCATTCTGAAATCAGTGAGACCAACACCAGATCTGGCAGAGAAAGCATGCCGTGGGTCCCGTCTGTCAAGGTGCTACACTTGGTGGGTCTCAGTAAGTAGGTTTTCTTTGACATGGATTTTTCTCCCCCCAGAAGTGGGATTAACTCCATCCCTCTTAGATCCCTCAAAACCTGGCTCTGTCTTCAGACCTGCAGCTTGCATGGGACTAGGGAGATCTCAAGATGGCTTCCTTACTGTGGCTGACATATTTAAACATATTTATTGTTTTTCTTTTAAATTAAGTGTTGTACGCCACCCAGAGACACTTTTTCTGTGAAATTCAAGGCCGTACAGATTCAATAAACAAATGTATGTTAGCTATGACTTTAGACAAAAATTATAACAATAGTACAATAAATTGTGTCATTAAAGGTATGGTAGGTGTACAAGTGAGTCTGTTTTAGGCTTTTCCCATAGAAAATTGGTGGATTGTTTGCAAGCTGCATGTTAAAATAACAAAATGCATTGACAAATCATCCATTTTGTTATTTCATCTTGTCAAAGTTGAGCAAATTTTATAGAGCCACCACAAAAGTCCATGTTTTCCCACAATGGAAAAACCTGAATCAGCTAATGGCATCTTAAGTGTCCTATCAACAAGTGGGCATGAATTGATGTTAGGAAGAAACAGACAGTTAAGGAATTTAGATGGAATTTCTTGACAAAGACATGATAGGGAATGGCCCCAGAAGGGACAATATGTATAAAGGTAATGAGAAGTACTTACTCAAAAGAAAGACATACTGAGTACTGTATACATAAAACTTAAATGGAGATTTTAGACAGTGTGAACTTTTCTGGAAGAGATTATAATCACCTTTTCACAACATTGTGGAGGAAGTTTTAAAGAAAAAGAAATATATAATGCCATGACACAGAGTGTTAAAATTATCTTTGTCTAATGATAGCTACATCTATAGATGTATGAAAATGTTTATGAAAGTCAACTGACTGCGAGACTCAAATCTGTTTGACATTTACCTTCCTCAACAACAACATTATGGATGCATCAACTCATAGGCATCCATGGATAAAAGCACAATATAATTTTATAGACTTAACAAAGGAAATCCCATTGGCTTCCTTAAAAAATCCTCAGAACTAAGTCACTCTCTACCCTTTCTGCATTTCTTGCCATTTTAGAATAGACTAGAACTGGAAGGGACCTTGGGGGTCTTCTAGTCCAGCCCCCTGCTCAAGCAGGAGAACCTATACCATCTCAGACAGGTGGTTGTCTAGTCTCTTCTTAAAATTCTCCAATGATGGAGCGCCCATGATTTCTGGAGGCAAGCTGTTCCACTGGTTGATTGTCCTCACTGTCAGGCAGTTTCTCCTTAATTCCAGGTTGCTTTTAATAACTGATGTCATAAAACAGGCTTTGGTTTGGCTTAATATGGTGTGCAAAACCAGCTATTGTGGTTTGCAAACCATGTTCATTGCTCAGTGAGATGGGTGAATGCAGTCAATGATGACATATTCAGTAACACTGACAAAAAAGTTAGTCTTGCACACATATCCATTTTTTTACTGTAAACCTTCCAGATCAAAGTTCATTGTGGCTTCTCACTCTTAAGAAGTGGGGTCAAACACCATTGTTGAGGATTTAAGTCTTCTGCTAAACCATCATTCGTAGATGTTCCAATTATTCTGACCAGTGGTAAGAAATTTGGGGTGTTGTTTCTCACCAGAGTTTGGGAGGTAAAAAGTCCACCACAACCTATATAATTTCCCCTATAGAATGCCCAAGACGTGGATTCTACAATAGAAAAGACCGCTACCTACTGTATAGATTACTATATAATCCTCAGTGGTTAGTCTTGCTATTGCTGATTGCAGAAATTATGGCAAAGAATGCAATAAAGCATTTTTTAATATTCTCAAGACAAAGTGCATATTAGAATTACTTAATACTTTTCCACTATATCTTAACCGTTAGCACAGTCTGGGTATATTACGTTAGTTTTATGGATATAAAATATAGCTCCATTTTGGACAGATGTGATTTTTACATATTAATTTTGTTCTGAAAGACTCGCTGGTTTCTGCAGATGCTTATGTTCTTTTGAACTCGATGCCAAAGGGCTGGAAACTAACAAGAGGACAGCGGTAATGAATATTGTGTGCAGGCTTTTTACAAATTCAAAATAACAAATACTATAGGGCTGGAAGGATACCCATTAGCCATCAATTATAAAATGGTCTGAATAACCCATCGCTGTTTCTAAATTTGAACAAGTATTTTACCTTCAGAAGTTCTTGTTTGAAGGACTGCTTAAAAAAAATGGGGCTTCGTATACTATTTAATAAGCTTAATGTCCCATTTTTGTTCTATTGTTAAATAAATTGATTTAAATGTTAATTTAATGGTAAAGCATGACAGGAATGTATATATTAAGTGAGTTTTATTTCACTCACAAGAAATATATGCTTTTGTGAGTTAGTTTCTTCCCCCCCACCTTTTTTTTTTCATATACTAATTTTTAAAAAATGCAAAATGTATTAGCTGGCTATTTTGCACTTTTAGTAGTATTTTCTATTAAAATACACAAAGGAAACTGGAGCAAAATTTATTAGACATTGTCCTGAAATTTGTTTCAGAACATTAAGCTCATCAGAAATAGTTCTCTACTTCTTTCAAAATAAAAAGCTATGCATAGCTTTCCTACTGTTCAAAATCTCAATATTATTTTTAAATCATCAGTGCCATTGTATCTTTCAAATAAGGCTTCTCGGATAATATTTTGAGGTAGCACTTTTTTTAAGCGCAGTATTAAAGCAATCAACCTCTCATTTCCTTAAATAAATGCATGCCATGTAGAAAAATTCTCCTGCACTTTTCTCTCTAGCAGTATAGTATAGTAGCTTGGGGCGGGGGGGGGGGAGAGGGGGGAAGTTTCCAGAATGTCTTACAATGAAAAGAAAATTTCTGTAAAAAAATCTTTGAGGTGGAATCTGTTGATCTTGCACTAAGTTCGTTCCAAGTGGTCAACGAGTGTCCTTCACTGCATCATCCACTTTCCAAAGGTTTCAAATTTCCCTGGTTTCCCACACTTCAGTGAGAAAGAAGCACAATAGAAAGCAGTACTGGTAGGGCCACCTTCACTAATGCCTTCACAGAAGAAAGAAGTTAAAAAAAGGAAGAAGAAGAAGGAGGAGGAGGAGGAGGAGGAGGAGGAGGAGAAAGAAGAAGAAGAAGAAGAAGAAGAAGAAGAAGAAGAAGAAGAAGAAGAAGAAGAAGAAGAAGAAGAAGAAGAAGAAGAAGAAGAAGAAGAAGAAGAAGAAGAAGAAGAAGAAGAAGAAGAAGAAGAACAAGAACAAGAAGAACAAGAAGAACAAGAAGAACAAGAAGAACAGGAAGTTAGAGCAGAAGGATTTCTTTTTTTTAAAAAAAGAGAGTAAAATATGAGAACAGAACCCTCTTTCAAAGGGAACATTATTTTTGAGAAACTGCAAACTAGAAAAGCAAGAGGAGAGGAGAGGAGAGGAGAACCCAGAAGAGAGGAAAAAGGGAATGAAAAAAGAAGAGGAGAGGAGAGGAAAAAGGTAACAAAAAGAGTGGAGACGAAAAAGGCACCGAAAAAGGAGAAGAGAGAAAAGGGGAATGAAAAAAGGAAAGGAGATGGAAAAGGGAATGAAGAAAAGAGGAACAAAAAAGGAGAGGAAAGGAGAAAGGGAATGAAAAAAGGAGAGAGGAAAGGAAAAGGAAAGATTTTGATGAAGGTGAGGAAGGCCAACCAAAGCTGGATTTTGTCCCTTCTTGCCTACATACACACAATAACAGATTACACTTTAGTATACTGTGTGGCATTAAGACTAAATGATGCTTCAGATCTATCAAGGACTCAAGGATATACTCAAGTGCACTATCCATTTAGTCACCATGGGGAAAATAGTAAAGCACTAAAAATATTTGTCCCTAGATCAGTAGGTGGGATTTCCAGAGAGAGTCAGCATAAAAGCCCAAGTACCAGCACTGGAAAGTTAAGATATACTTGTATACTCCAATCCCCATCTAAATAAAAATATGAGATGTCAGCACCAATGCAGCATTTCACACTGATGAATTAATGGCCTGCAATTAATAACCTTGGAATTATATGAATAATTCCAAGATTATTTCCTTAAATCTTGTAATTTTCTCTAGCCACACACACACAAATAAGCTCTTTTGTTGAGTTTGTCCCAACAGCAGTTCTTTCTTTCCCCAGTTCATTGATCTTTTGACAATTATTCCTTTATTTTTTTTCAGTTAATAACCATGGCCGTCATCACCCAAAGTTTGAAGATGAATTGTTTGACCTGTCTTATACCGTTTAAACTGGGTTTATCACAATTAAACTGCGTTTGCTTGGTTTTAAATAAACCCAGCTTATTTCAACTGGGTTTATCACATTAGCTACTTAAGACTCATTCAGTACATCATAAAAAGGCAAAGCATGTCTTCTCCATCAAGTGAACCTAGTTGCAGTATCCAGGATGAGATGGAATAAAGTATTGTCATTAATGGAAGATTCCCCCAGTTTGTAGGGAAGTGGGAACCAATAGACTAATGCAGAGCCAAAACGTTAATCTATAACTTGGCTTTGCAGTCCAAGTTATACTTTGCAATCCAAACTCTGCAGTATAAAATCCAGCAAAGGTAAAATGGCAAGTTTCCTCGGCACCTTTCCTAAAAGAAAGATCAAAAGGGGAACTCATTCTACATCCCCATCAGTAACTAATGCCAGTTCTTGCTTCCAGCTCTGTCTGTTCCAGCTTCACACACGAAAGGAGCCCAGAGTGTAGAAGTTAATAAGAAGCATAACTGCAAAGCAGGAACAGATAGACAGGACCAATGCTGTCTGTTTCAGTTAAGGGTGGGGAGAGAGACATGGGAGAGAGAGAAAGAGAGAGAGAGAGAGAGAGAGAGAGAGAGAGAGAGAGAGAGAGAGAGAGAGAGAGAGAGAGAGATTGGAAAAAAGCTAAATATGAACTGGAGCACCCAGGAGCAAAAGACATGAAAGGGAAACTCAGCAATTCCATGTACAGACAGATTTCATTCTCGTAACTTTCCTGTGGCATAGCTTGTCCCAGAGAGGATGGCTTGAGCTAGTGCTAGCCAGTTGGAAGAGATGCTGCTATGGCTGATTTTAGGAGAAGATACAAATCACTTCTTCCCTGGTCACCTCTTCTGTGTGTAAGACAAAACCCACACTTTTCCGCATGCAGAAACGTTAAGTCTGTCATCTGTAAAATGACAAAACATTTGTACATGCCACGTCTGAAAACACCATTCAGGAAGGGTTATGCCATGAGCCGTTTGGGGCTGCTTTATTTTATTTTAGGCTTTCTTCCAATAATCCAGTGATGAAATCCTGAGAAAAAAAGATTCGTTCAGATTCCCGTTCTGTACAATGGGAATAGGGAGGGTGACCAAAGACAGAGGCATGCATTTTCTAATACTCAGACCTAGGTATATTTTGGAGCAAGTGCAAAGCATTTGAAGCATCAAAGCATTTAACTTGAGTTATACACCCATCTCCCCTTGGCAGGGTTTCACACGATTAACTATCAGGGATTGATTAACGGTAATGAGAATTCAGCCTGCCACCTGAATAGCTGTCCCCTTCCCCGTAATGAAAACAACCCCCCCACACACACACAAATGCAAGCCATCTTGAATGAAAGCAAAATGTTTTTTTTAAAAAAAACAAAAAAACAAAAACAAAAACAAAAAAATACCTGTCTGGATTTTCTCTTGAAAATCAGTCACTGAGAATCATCTGTCAGTAAGACAAAATTAATTACTTGCATGTAACATGGAGGAAATCAACATAAATTTAAATATCGCACAACATTACAAAGGTTAAAGTAAACCCATTATCTCTTTGTCATACATGCTTATTGTCTAACAGTCTCTTCTCCTCCGCCCCCCTCCAGACACCAAATCGATTTAAAAAAAAACAACAACAAAATATTTTCACGTGTTTAAATTTGGATTTGGAAGCGGGGGGGAGGGGAACACACAAAAGTGTATGCAAAACATAGTAACTTGCAAAATTCACAGCGCAGTCCTGCTGTGTCTGCAAAGTAAGCAGTCTCAGCAAGACTTATTCCCAGCTATCTGGGTACAGGATGGCAGCCTAAAGTAATGTAATATTCTTTTGGTGCAACAGAAGAAACCAGCTTGATTGTGAATGTCTTAATGCCTATAGCCCATACATAAGCAGTGTTTCCTTTCCCCACCTCTGATAGCATCATGCACATGTGAAGAGTTCCCTGTCTCATCCATGTTCACTGGTGGCATTGACAGTTCAGCCTGCTGGCATCACTTGCCAACTTGGAAGGTCTGAGATGCCATCCGGAAACTATAGCTTGGTGGATATAATGGAGAATGTATATAGTAGATATTTTGAATGCTCTGGGAAGAGACATGAGGTAGAGGGGGGAGAGAAGAAAGAAAGAAAGAAAGAAAGAAAGAAAGAAAGAAAGAAAGAAAGAAAGAAAGAAAGAAAGAAAGAAAGAAAGAAAGAAAGAAAGAAAGAAAGAAAGAAAGAAAGAAAAGAAAGAAAGAAAGAAAGAAAGAAAGGAAGGAAGGAAGGAAGGAAGGAAGGAAGGAAGGAAGGAAGGAAGGAAGGAAGGAAGGAAGGAAGGAAGGAAGGAAGGAAGGAAGGAAGAGGGAGGAAGGAAGGAAGGAAGGAAGGAAGGAAGGAAGGAAGGAAGGAAGGAAGGAATTATATGAAGGCAGATTAAGAATAAATAGCTTTGCCCTGAATACAGTTTTGGGTTCAATCTTAAGTTAAAAAGTAGCAAATAAGTAAAATTCTGGAAAATATGAGTAATCACATGAATGAGTAACATAGTTGGACTTGGGATAAGAACTTACTTTTCCATGTTTCTCTGGTATCTGAATGAACATCTTTGGGGTGGATTTGTGCCATTTCCCCAAACAATCATTTGAAGCACCAGGTGGTCAAATAATTGGGGGCACAAACCCTTCATCCTAAATCTGAGTTTGCATCTGATCATCAAAATTGTACTCTTGAGCAATTGCTATGCATTTTTTAAAATTTAATGGTGCTAAATTTATAGATGCTTACTAAATGGATCGCTGAATCTTAAGCATGTCTTTAAAGACACCATACACAACTTGTTTTGTTGCTAACATGAATCTCTAATAATTGCCACATTTCAAAATTCCCAGGCTTCATTTTATTTGAAAGAAAGAAAGAAAGAAAGAGAAAGAAAGAGAAAGAAAGAAAGAAAGAAAGAAAGAAAGAAAGAAAGAAAGAAAGAAAGAAAGAAAGAAAGAAAGAAAGAAAGAGGGAGGGAGGAGAAGGAGATTGAAGAAGGAAGGAAGGAAGGAAGGAAGGAAGGAAGGAAGGAAGGAAGGAAGGAAGGAAGGAAGGAAGGAAGGAAGGAAGGAAGGAAGAATCCAAAAACGTGTTTAAGCTTAATAACAGTTGAAGAATATTCAGCAGATGGCACCATCTAAACTCAACCAATTTTTGGCTGAGCAATGCAAATCCCAGTTGCAGACAAGGATGCATAAACAAAATTTGATATCGATGAATAGGAAGAGTGGTGACAAATAAGAGAAACTGAGGATGGCATCTGTCTCGGCTGTAATTATATTAGTGCTTGCGAATAAGGCTAATGCACAAATTCATAAGAGGCTAGATTCAGATTTCTCGCAACTATTGATCTTACAGCGCTCTTGATACTAAGAGACCAAAGGGAGAAAGCAGAAATGGCTTAACACCAGTGGGTTAGGATGTAAGCCATTCACGCGGCTGCGATGCTAAATTACAGCTAGCAGAAGCTTGCGTGCTTTCCCAATTCTCCTGGGCAGCCGAGATAAGATCACAGGCATCTAGTCTGTCTTTCAACTGGTCACAGACTGTCCATGCGTCACGCTAAGCCATGTTCTGCTGGACAAGACAGAGTGGCCTTGCTTAGTAGAGGAGGAGATGTTGAGTTGACTCAGAGAAGAAGAAGACGGAGACGGTCAGACTGTTTCAGAATCGTTATTTGCATCCTAGCCAAATAAAAAGCATTAAGAAGAGACTCAAAACCAGCCTGGCTTGATTGTGCTAGGTGTAAGTTGCAGTAGAGAAGGCTGTGACAGGTTTATAGGCTTTTGTTATACTACCCTAAATGCCCAAAAGTCTTCTTCACTGTTCTTGCTTGCTTCAAAAAGCTGACCAGGCACCATCTAAATATAAAGCACCATATAAAGGTAACCAGGCACCATCTAAAGATAAAGCACCATATAAAGCACCATCTAAATATAAAGCACCATATAAAGCACCATATAAAGGTGACCAGGCACCATCTAAATATAAAGCACCATATAAAGGTAACCAGGCACCATCTAAATATAAAGCACCATATAAAGCACCATCTAAATATAAAGCACACCATATAAAGCACCATATAAAGGTAACCAGGCACCATCTAAATATAAAGCATCATATAAAGCACCATATAAAGCACCATGTAGACCAGGCACTATCTAGATACCGCACACAGAATAGCTCAAAGCACACATTCTGCCGGAGAGAAGTTCCCTGAGGATGGGCTCCAGCAAACACCTGCTGAAACGTCCTTGGTTCACATGGGCTGACTTCTTGTTGTCTGGAGCTTGCATTCCATTCCTCCCTCTCTTCCCCCCCCAATGCGCTGGCAAGCTAAGAAGCAATTATTGCTTCTTAGCAATAATTATAATCATTAATTAATTAAATAATTATGATCATGTGCGCACTTTGAGCTTGACAGGGTCAGTCTGGCAGGGACAGCCCAATGGGTCACAACTCACATTTTCTGAGACCACCATAACTTTGTACTGATCTGAAATGAACGGTTGTAAGTCAAAAGCTACTTGTACTCTTGGTGTGATCCACCAGTAAGCCAATCTTTGAATTTTAACCACCATGACAACAGGAAATTGACTTACAACCAGTTGTGGTTGTAAGTCAAGGACCGCTTGTATTTTGGTTGAAATTTTGAGAGCCAGCTTATTTGCAGATGGGCTCATATGCGGTAGCTATTTACCATGGATTTTTTTAAAAGATTTTTTTCTTATACCATATGAGCCATAAAAGTCACCAGATTGCAGCGAGATATAAATGGAGGCAATAAATAAACAAATAAGATTGGATCACTAGCAGGCTACACGTTCAGAGGTATCTGCTGGGGGGGGGGCTGGCGTCAAAATTGGTGAGATGAGAGAGTGTTGTGATGCAAGTCTCATTGCTTTTGTACATGTGTTGTTGTTTCACATATGTTGAAAAGTGGAGCATTGCTATCTTCTGTCCACCATTTTGGTGATTTTTCACCTCCGTAATTTACGAACACCAATGAATGTGTTATCCCTATCTGATTCTCAGTTAGAACATGCCTTCGGGAGCAGAGCTACTGTATCTGCCTTTCTTCTGCAAAATCTCTCAGCAGAATGCAAGAAATATGGTTTAATCCCACACTCTTACCTCTTTATAAACACACCTATATCTTGTTTATTGACACACAGATAGAAATACTCACACATATTCAATCAATAAACACATATTTTACTAGCTCTTCCATTTACCCTGTCTTCAGATCACCATAAACTTTTCCAGCATATCAGGCTGTGTTATGTAGGTCTTTATATGCATTGATCTATTTAACACAATAGGTTTTTTTTCACTTATAATGGAAGCAGTGGTTTCTAGAAAGAAAAATTAAAAAACTATTGGACAATCTAGACACCTAGGGAGAAGGGTCATATAAGCTACCTAAGGTCAGCCTATACTTTCCATATTGCTTAAAACTAGTCATTGTTAACTGTTAACCATACATGTAAATAAATTAAAATTAGCTCAGTGCTAATAAAACATGCCAAATCAAGAAAGAAGAGGGTCAGATTGTTTTGATCTGAATGGCCTCTCTGAATTTCTAGCCTGGTGTGTTTATTATAGGTATATAATATTATATAGATCAGAATATATAAAAATCACCCTTGGTTATGTGAAGTGTTTATATGTTTTGTATTCACGATCAGGAGTTTAAAATGGCAAGTATGTGTCCTTTTCTTGAAGGATTGTGTCCTTCAACTACTAACATCGCCTACTAACCTAGTCAAAATTACTAACACAACCTACAACTACTAACACCTCTTCTTCCACCTTCTGTCCTTCATATTACAACCTGCTACATGCTAAATCAAATTCTAATCCTGGGCTAAAAAAATACAATCCCTATATGTATGCCTATATGTATGTATTTCCGCATGCCCTTTAAAATAACACTTATAATGGCTTATCATTACTAAGATTGTGGCACAACATACTGAACACAACAACCAACTGATTTTACCCCAATACTAATCAAACGCAATCTCTCATCCTTCAATACATCTATGGCAATATATATATATATAGTGGGCAGATTTAATACTGGTGCAGATTAGAATATGTCTCTCTTTCTCTCTCTCTCTCTCTCTCTCTCTCTCTCTCTCTCTCTCTCTCTCTCTCTCTCTCTGTATATGTATACTTTTTTGCTAACCAGGTAATCTCCCCAATAATATATATATATATATATATATATATATATATTATTGGGGAGATTACCTGGTTAGCAAAAAAGTATACATATACATATACAGAGAGAGAGAGAGAGAGAGAGAGAGAGAGAGAGAGAGAGAGAGAGAGAAAGAGAGACATATTCTAATCTGCACCAGTATTAAATCTGCCCACTATTGTCTATTCTCTGATAAACAAGCCCACTAACCAAAAACCTAGACTCTCTTTCCTCAAATTAACCTGACACTTTGTATGAAGTCTTGGTATTGATTGATATCATAAGCTTGTCAAGCAGTCATAAAAAGTGTTCCAAGGAAAGTTTGTATGGTAAAGCATATGGTAAACTCATCCGGTCCATATGACTGGTTGAATGTCGACCACTTCTGTTGATACAATCTTCCTTCAATATTGTGACAGCAATTGTCAATGGGACTTAAATTGCTGTCAAACTTATCCAACTGACTTGCAGCGCAACAGCCAGGGGAAGCCGGCTTAGTGACTCGCGCTCATTCATTTTACCCACTTGTGAAAAAGGTCCCTTATGAAGGGCTGGGAGTGTATTCAGCTTCAGCAATTAGCCATATGAGCGTTCAGCTTCTGCTATGCATCTGTAGGATACATCGACGATATTTCAAGGCAAGATATGTGAAATTGCACACAATTTCCATCAGGCCAATTTGTCAGCATCTTACCTTGATTACTGCATTTGAGATTGAAAAGCACAGCCACTCAATACGTCGCTCACAAATATGCCTGCCCATTGGATGAGCAAAATCATCCATGTACCTATTCAGATACTCATAGGCAGGATTCAAACAAGATAAACCCTTTAGAATCAACATAATGATAAAAGGAGGAGGACATGTTTCAAATCCAATCTGGATCTAAATGTCTATGGAGATTTTCAATCATCTAGGTCATGGTTGTCCCAAAGGTGCTTTTTCAAGAGGCAACTGGACTTTCTTTGTTTTTCTTTGAAGATGTTTCACTTCTCATCCAAGAGGTTTCTTCAGCTCTTCCATTCCCCACCATCCAGGCAGGACTGAAGAAGCTTCTTCGATGAGAAGTGAAAAGTCTTCAAAGAAAAACAAGGAAGTCCAGTTGCCTCTTGAAAAAGCACCTTTGGGACATCCAATCTGGGTCAGTCACTGGGACCAGAGGTTTAGTCTTCCAAGCTTTGGACTCATGCTGGAGCCTATCCTCAGGGAACTTATCTCTCTCAAGAAAAGGCTGTCCTTGCCAGAATGACACATTCTGGAGAGAGAGAAGTTCCCTGAGGTTGGGCTCCAGCATGAGCCAGCAATCTCAGAAGACTAAACCTCTGGTTTCCGTGACCGACTCAGATTGGATCCTGCAACATTATCCTGGGAGACATATATTTGCTTTCGTTCATGTTTCAAATCCCACAGGGATCTCTAAACAATTCCATCTTATGTTTGAAACATTCCCAGCTCATTATATAAGAACTCTGTGATACCTACTGGGACCGTATCCTGATTCTACAAGGAGTTCTCAATTCTGCTGCAAGGGTTTTAATTTTTCAGTAATATTGATGGAACTCAGTTTTGAGAGCACATGGCTTAAATGACCAACATCACATATTTTGACACTGAAATTGTGCAGATATTGACTTGGAATGCCTTTATTCACTTTTTACTTTAATGAAACCTACTGCCACATGTGTGGTAGCATGACAAATATACTTATTTTACTGAGAGTTACAGATAGTTCCTTCAACTCAGTTTTATAGATATTAACATAGGGCCATACTAAGAATGAAACAGGCTAAATGTCCATTAATTTGGCCAGGACAAAAAGTTGCAAAGATGCACTATTTGTAAAGTTCCCAGAAAAGAGGACATAGGATACATGAGACCTGTCAACTAGGAGAGATATGTTGCCTGATAACATTCTGTTGAGGACAAGCTAAAAACCAAAATACATATTATCCTTAGGCTACTAGGAACTTTCATCCCCACAATTTTTGGATGTTTTTGAACTGAAAAGCAAATGTAGGAGACAGCAGTCAAGAGGAGGTAGATAGAGATAGATGTATATTCTACTAGACTGTAACATGATGCTTAAGCAATTGATGTATCTAGCCTAGTAATTGTCTATACCAATTGTCTACAATCTCAGATCTCACCACAAACAGCAACCTACTGTTCTCAACTGAAAAGGCCAGGAATCAAACATGGACTTTCTCACTGAATGATGGCTTCTCATTTTTCTCTGTCAGCTTAATTTCATCCCAGAATGAATGTTTTCGCTCTTTTGACAAGAAAAGATATCTAAACTTGGGTGTATTATGCATCTGAATATACAATTTCAGCTTTGGAATCCTAGGGAGAGGCAACCTTGACTTCAGTCCTCTGAATGAAAGAAAAAAATAAAAGACATTTCTAAGGATTCTGTCATGTACCTTATAGCTCCTTAGAAAGGGGGCATGAACACTACTGTATGTTAGCAATTTAGACTTAATGTTCTGATATAAGTTGCATAAGGAGCCAAATAGACATTTCAGAAAGTTAATAAATATGTGTATAAAGGACTCGGCTATGTGGGTAGAGTTGAATGTAATGTGATGATTATGAGGATGAGGATGAGGATGATGTTAATTATTTGGACTTCTTTGGTACATTCAAAGATATGAAAAAAGAAAGGAACCTGAAGGCAGGACAAGAAGCAACGGATGGAAACTAATCAAGGAGAGAAGCAACCTAGAGCTAAGGAGAAATTTCCTGGCAATGAGAACAATTAACCAGTGGACCTGCTTGCCTCCAGAAGTTGTGAATGCTCCAACACTGGAAGTTTTTAAGAAGAGACTGGACAGCCATTTGTCTGGAATGGTATAGAGTTTTCTGCCTGAGCAGGGGTTGGACTAGAAGACTTCCCAGATCCTTTCCAACTGTTCTTCTGAAATCTAAAATATGAAAAATCCTTTTTCTCATATATCAAGATAATAGACACACACAAAAACGGTTGACTTATTCAGAAGATATAACTGATACAGGCAAGAACGAGAGGTGGTTCCTTACAGTCCTTATACAGACTTAGTGGCTTTTTGGGATGTGTGTTTGTGGGGGGCGGGCAGGGGGGTAATCTACACCTTCTTGTCTGAAACACAGTAAGATATACACAGTACAGGAAAACTTAATATGGTATCTATAGTAGAGCAGGAAATAAACAAACAAACAAACAAACAAACAAACCAGAAAATAGATAAATTAGATCTCTGGCAGGAAAGGATAATGACACCTGAGCCACCACAATTTCCGCACACTGATGGTGGAATTCTCAGTCCCCGATTGTTATCCAATTCACAAAAGAGGTGCATGCTGGCAGTGTGTAACAAAAGCCAGTGTGGGTGGCAAGGTAGCTGCAAATTTAAGCATGAATGCTCTATATGTGGGGGCTTGCACCTGATTACCAGATGCTCCAAGCAGATGGCCAGGGAGGAGAGTAAACAGGGCTCCTCGTAGCTTCGATAGGGTTACAGAAAGTACCAATTCTTCTGAGAGTAGCTATAATCCATCGTTGGCTCTGAACACGCCATAGTAAGATACCATAGTAAGATCACTTACATTACATCCTGCTGATCTTTCTTAGCCTCCTCCCATAGAAAAGAGAGAAAAATCCCATACCTACAGCCTCTTTCATTTTGGCTGAAAGTAGTTCTGTGCTTTGTAGAAAATTATACGGATGTTTCTCTATCAAAAATATATTCTGCTATGAGAGGGCAGCATGATTCCAAAGGGAAAAAAAATGCATTTCTAAATGGAGTTGCCCTACTGGAGATCTGGGTTAGTATTCGGGACTCCTGTGCAGCTGCCATCAGTTAAGCAATGTAGTAACAATGAAGGCTTCCAGGCCATAAGAATAAATAGCCTTGTAAATAGTTAATAGATAATGCACAACAATTACATTTTAAACACATCTACCAGCCATGAGGTTGCATACATTTCTTTACCATTTTTCTGTGTTTACTCATGTTTAATTAGCATACCCTTGGTGATGAAATGAAAATGAATCAAAGCACGCTGTTTTGTTGTATTTAAAAATATAAGGCACTATGGACGAATTACACGCAGAAGTTGCATAAAACAGAATTGAGAGGACTTGAATCTCATTATAATTATGCTTAGGAGCGCATGTTGTTAGATAGCAGGAAGTCCAAATCTTCACTAATCTACTGCAGATCACCCAGATACTAACCACTACTCTGGATCTTCCTTCTGACCTTTTGATTCCAAGTTTCTGTGACTATGAGAACTTCATCACTTCTTTGCAGGCCGAGCTAATGGTCTCAAGCTAGAGGTCTGATTGGAAATCCAAGTTCAGGAAAATATGATGAAGTCCTACTTCCTCAAAGAAGGGATAATACACCAAGTACCTTCAGAACCTATAAAGTTATGTTATTTCTATTTTTCTGCAATCTATTTATGAATTTTGGAGTAGGCATGCAAAGTTTACCACAGCTTTTAGATTGGTCCGTCCATTCATTTATCCATGAATTGGATGAAGGATATCTAATGCAGGATGCTATACCAGCATCACAGTGGGTGGCTTTCTACATGGAGTTTGTATCATGAAGTTGTCAAGCAGTCAAAAGACTTTGAAAACATTCCCAATGATTCTATATACCTCCACTTTATTCTTAAATACTGATACCAGTGAAAGAGAAGCCACCCCCCAAAAAAAACTATCAATATATTAATCTTTAGCTGAAATCCTCCATCAAATTTGATGGAATCATAGGGTTTTTATCAAGTAAAGTACCCATTTCTACCGCTTCCCTGACATATGAGCATCTAACCTCCAATAAGTCCACCATCTCCCAAAACTGTCAGGGAACAGCTTTTACTACAATACTTAACATGTAATTGTTTCTTGTTCTTCTTGGGACAACTCTGAAATATCTATCATCTATCTCATGTGCATGAAATGAAATATGGCATATTCGGTCAATAACCAGGAAATTTACCATGTGCATGATTTCCTAATCTGCAAGTGTACCAAAATGAAACAATGCCTAAGGATTCCTTAGACAATCATGTGACACACCAAAAAACTGATGCCACCTGAATAGCTTCTCAGCCTCCTCTGGTAAAAATATTAAATTCTATTCTGCCATTGTGTCAGTGAATTGTTTTATCCAGATTGCTTTCTTGCAGGGTTTCACCAGCAAGTGGATGAACAATGTAAGGAAAGAAAATAAAGATGCAGGGAGTAAAGCTTCTGTAAATGAGTAAACTAAAGTCTGCACTAAATGGCAGATGCCCCTCTTCAGAATTAATTGTTTATTTGATACAAATGGGGGCCAGAAGGACGGGGATGCAGACATCAGAGAGAGGCTGACCCAGTTGGGAGATGGGATCAAGTGGGGGGGGGATCAGTCTGAAATTGTTATATAGACACAAGAGGGCAAGGTCTGACCTCAACTTGAATGCCACTGAACCTTACCCAGGGGCAAACTGCCAGTCTAAGAAGATTCCTGTGAAACAGACATTGAGCAATAAAGTTGCTAGTTTATACTCTACATGTGTGGGTCTGATTGTTTGCACCTGAGAGCAGAACAGAGAACCCAGAACTAATGATGGGTTAAAACTGGGGGGGGGGGGAATTGCCCATCCATGTACACCATTAACCAAAAGGAAGCAACAAAATTCTGCTTATTGTGTTCTATTTAGCCACTTAGTCTTATTTAGCCTTCTGGATAAATCATTAAGAAATACTTGTATTCTCTTTCATTCACTAGGGAAGACAGCATTTAAAGAAAGCCACCATGAAATCCTGGACCTTTTAATATAATAGTACATCCCATCCCAGGGTTTGGAGATGTAGAGGCAAAGTATATATATATATATATTTTTACAAAGGCAGTGTGTGTGTGTGTGTGTGTGTGTGTGTGTGTGTGTGTGTGTGTGTAAGGGGAAAATCTGATATCCGTTTTGTTTTTTGTTCAATAAACAAATGGGAGCTACGGCCTAATTCAATCTTTAATGTGAATGTGCTTCAAAATGGCCGTTGCCCTGTAGAACTTTGAAATGTTCTAGAGATGATCTCTTGCCAGCCTAGGAGACACTGCCAACTTTTCCACAAGCGAACAGCTTGTATCTCCATGAAAACCAATGGATGGAACAAATTGTATTAAATTATGTAAAATGATACTAAAAAGCACCATCGAGTAGTTAAGGCAAAATATTTAAAAATGGGGGTTGGTTTACTAAAGAGGATTTGCTGCTGTTGTTTGTTTGTTTATTTATTTATTTTGCTGAAATCAAATTTATGGAAATGGTGGAGAGGCCTCTTTTTATGGGACTGCTGAAAAAGAAGGAAACTCGGATTCCTGCTTTTGCCAACCAGAATTTTGATTTATCTCACTGGACAGACTAGCATATTTCATTCATGAATCTGGCACCTGTGAAATATTTAGCTTTTCTGAAACTTTAAGATATCCTGTTGACACGCATTCCGAGCATAACCCTGTTTTCACCCCACTGTCCTTCCCCATGTCTCTGCAGGAGCTGTCACTATACAACCTAGGTATGAAGGTTTATAAATAACTGCAATTAGCAACAGCATTATGCTTAAGTACATTGTGGATGCATCCTTGTGAAAATTATTGTTCTTATTTGGGGACTGCTCCAATAAATTTGTTACAGGATTTTGAGTTGTTCATAACTGAAACAAATCATCATAGATCAAAAATAGAACCATTTCTGCATCTTGGGTGGTATAATATGTGGGGGGGAGGGGAATAAAATATCTAGATGTCTTTATGTTCACAAAACTGGCTGACAACATGAAACCTTAATTGAGACCTTTGTCAAGATGTGAAAATGTCTAGATAAAGATATCACCAACTCCCATCCCATTTTTTTTTTAAAAATTCAACAGACAGGTCATGTCTCAGATAACAAAGTAGATTCAGTTCTACAATATTTGGAAACAGATGATACAGATAGGATAGATAGATAGATAGATAGATAGATAGATAGATAGATAGATAGATAGATAGATAGATAGATAGATAGATAGATAGATAGATAGATAGATAGATAGATAGATAGATAGATAGATAGATAGAAAGAAATAGATGATAGATAAAGAGATAGAATGATAAGATAGAATTATAAATAGAACAATAGTACGATAGATAGATAGATAGATAGATAGATAGATAGATAGATAGATAGATAGATAGATAGATAGATAGATAGATAGATAGATAGAAATAGATGATAGAATGATCAGATAGAATTATAAATAGAATGATAATGATAAATAGTTATATAAATAAATAATAGATGTAGAGATAGAGATAGATGATAATGATAGATGATAGGTAGATAGATATAGATAAAGTGATGAGAGACAGAAAGAAAGAAGAGAGAAGACGAGAGGGAGAGAGCAAGAGAGCTTCAGATTCTCCTTGGACATAAAACTATGCAATGGAACACTGGACTCAATGCTACTCTAAGCAAAACCTAGAAAAATGTCCTTCAAAAGTGCTGAATTACTCTGCGAATCCTTTCCTAATCTGGTACTTTCCAAATGTGGGTGCTCCTCCTTCCCCCATCCCCTAGCCATCCCTGCTTAGCAATGGGGGAGAGTTGGGGGGAGGGGGAAGTGAAGTCTGTACCATTGCAATATTTTATGAAAAGTACTTTGCTTTTTTATTGTATCTTTTCTTTATAGTGTATAAAGAACTGATATCTTAAAACCAAAAACAGCACAAACTCTTCCTAGAGCAGTTCAGCAGTGCTATGTGAAAACATCCTGAGCTTTAACCAGTGAAATTTGGGAGTTAACAATGGAGAAAGAAGCAGAGTACGACATGTTGCATACAATACATCTAGCAAATACTTTTGGATGCAGCCAGTGTGTTTACAAAGAAGAGAACAAACCTCAAAAAGGGATGTTTACATTCTGTGACAACATTATATCGGAAAGTTGGTTTTCCTTCCTCTCTAATATCAGAGCAATAAGGTCAAGAAACTGCTTTGCCAATGCCTGCTCTGTATCCTAATTATAATAATTATAATAGTAATAGCAATAATAATAATAATACATCCAAGTGATATGTGTTTTTTTTTCCTATCTGATTTCTATGCAGGGAACTAGGTTTTTGCATATTGTACGTGATTCAGAAAGAATAATTAAAGTCCTACATGGACACACATTTGCCTGAGGGCAAACCTTTTATGTTGTTTTGCATTCTGCATGTCACTCAAAAATGTGCAACCAAGAACTGATGCTGAACTAAAATAAGGCAAGGGACGCATTGACTGAAAAGAAAGGAAGAAATTATACCTTGTCCAATTTGTTGACACCCCTTTCACCGTCTCACCATGAAGGCTGTGGTAGAACATATAGGTGATATTCAGACGAGTGAAAGACCACTGCTTGTAGCTAAAGAAAGGTGTTTTGGGACAGGCAGGGTATTAGTTTTTGAAAGATAAAACTTCATTTTTTTCAGTCAATAAAATATTTGTCACTTTCATGGCAACGATTTGGGGAGATTGCAACCATGCAGCCATTCCGTGCTTTTAATATTTTTGAGTAAGACCAGCTACAACAACAAAATACCCCTGACTGGATTCATACTGTAATTCTTGGTCTAGTTAACCATGGTTCATTGACCAAAGAAGAATTGGCTAGGTTGACACATTATGCTAAATCAAAACCAACCAACCATCACATGATGGCTTAGTACACGAAAATCCAGCCACGGTAGTGAGTGTATTCCTCCAGGCAGTGTGAAAACACTAGACCACATGCACCAAAGGATAAGTGATCAATGGGGCGTTGATGTGAAGTCACGTTTGACAATGGATAGTCATGTAATCAATTATGGCTGAAACAACCTGGGATAATTTAGGATTTGGGGGGATGGGCAGAATTGGTTCCTTGGACTGCAAGATCAAAACGTTCAGTCCTAAAGGAAAACAACACTGACTACTCTTTGGCAGGACAGATACTGAAGCTGAAGCCAAACACTTTGGCCACCAAATGAGAAGAGAGGACCCCCATGGAGAAGATCCTGATGTTGGGAAAGATGGAAGGCAAAAGCAGAAGGGGACGGCAGAGGAGGAGATGGTTAGATAGTGTCAACAATGCAACGAACATGAGTTTGGGCAAACTCTGGGAGACAGTGGAGGACAGGAGAGCCTGGCGTGCTATGGTCCATGGGGTTGCAAAGAGTCAGACATGACTTAGCGACTGAACAACATAACAACAACAACAACAACAACAGAATTGGTTCCAGATTAAAAGCGAAGTACTTTGGATGTTACTCCTGCTTACTCACATGGAGTGATCTCACTGAAGAGCTTGGTTTAAGACAGCACCATCCTCAGAGGGTTCAAAACCTGCAAAACAGCAGGCACAAGATTACAATATAAGCCCTGTCCCTTGGATGTAGCCACCATTTTGCAGATTAAACCCCCACAGATGCTTCTGGTTTAGGGAGCCTTACTGCAAGGCTCAAAGGGAAAAAAAAAAAGAACTACTTTTCACAGGGAAAGTGAACGCAAGTTTTGCTACACGCTGATAGAAATAGATACGGCACCATCATCTCCAAACCTTAAAATAGGTGTGAAATACACTTGTGTTCCTTGTGACTGATTCACAGCAGTCTTAGTTCTAGACAGCTGTCTGGTGCTACAAATTGAATCAGTTCAACCAACAGCTTGATGAAATCCACATAGGTGAGATGTAGATTTCTTATACTTCATATATTTATCCAAGTTATGAGGTTCACCTAACCATGTACACAAATATATTCTCTTTCCCATTCTTCAATTACTTCTCAGAGACAGACAGCATGAGATAAGCCCTCTCATTTATCAATTTTTTTTTAAAAAAAAAAACAAGGTTCAGAAGCAGCCAGGGAGACTACAAGGAATGTTTAGCAAGAAGCAACATCACTAGACAACAATAAGGCATACTTAAAAGCACCAGTGTATGAAATTCCAAGAAAACAACAATAAACGTTCCAGGGAATGAAGTAGAAAAACAGAACTCTTTCCAGGAGGACAAAGCTCAGAGTTCAGACTTTTTCTTTGTATGTGAGACAGAGAGAACAAGACAGTAATTGTTGCTGCTTTGTGGTTCAGTCTCCAACCAGAAAGATTTGGTCATTAACTTCTTTAATCTTTCTGAATTACGTCTCTTTCTTTGGCCTATCCCTTTTGCTCCCAAGTTTGACACCCTATATATGACTTGTTTGCTCAAGATCTGGAATTCTTTCATCAGTTTTATAAAAATGGTGCCAACTTTGGAAGTGAAGAGCAAAAATGGCCACTTGGATAAGCATAAGAATGTACTCATCTGTTTGCTCAGCTCCCAATAATTTCCTATAACTCTTGACCAATTAAAAAGAAGCTTCATTCAGCTACTCTTTATTCTAAATCAGACTTTCTGACATAGTTCAAAGGGCTTGGCCTAATTTGACTAAGAGGTGGTGATCAATATATTTATCTGCCTATTTTCTTGAGAATCAGATTTCCTGCGAAGGATTTGATACATGACTTCTTGGTAATGAAAGAATAACATGCCTGACCTCCATATTATATATGAAATGTTTAAGTGTTTAACATTAATGTATAATGGAGTGTTAACCAGAGAACATTCTGTGGATAATGTTTAAATGGGAGGAAGGACTATGAGTTCATTTCTCAAATCATTGATAACTAAGATGTAATTATTTTTCTTCTTATTTAAACAGGAAAAATGCTTCACTCCTAGGAACAATTGCACTTGTTTATTTTTTAAACTATTAATTTTTCCATATAAAAGCCCAAAATAGCATGCATGCTTTCCCCCCAAATTTTAGGTAGAACTATTAAAATTTAGGTAGAGTTTAGAGTTGGCCAGAATTTAGTCAGGAGTAATTACTTGAAGGATGGAGATAATAGTTCTAACAGAAGAAGCAGGACCCTGGATAGCTCCATTTCAAACTGGGAAGATGGGTTTGGGTAATAGGAATCAGCCAAAGGGAGACGAAATATGATCCCCTGGATATTATTGGATTCTGACTTCTGTCAGTCCTACTAAACATGGCCAACAGTCCGGTTAATGCACCATCACCCTTGAAAATAGATTAAATGATCCACCAATAAAAATAAAACAATGACAAAAGCAAGCAAGGTGAGCCAGCCCCATCATTACCGTCTCTTCATTTCTATCACTTCCTGTAGGAAGTTGTTCCATCTTAAAAAGTCCACTTTTGACCCAGATATCAATTCTGGTGATCCTCTAAGGATTATGTTGCAACAATATGTGGCAGGGCCGAAAGACCACAATGTACTGCAAAAAATGTCTCCTAGTTATTAGAAGAGGGGGTTACGTTATTCACCAAAGCACCAGAGGGCAGGACAAGAAACAATGGTTGGAAACTGATCAAAGAGAGAAGCAACCTGGAATTAAGGAGAAACTTCCTGACAGTGAGGACAATTAATCAGTGGAACATCTTGCCTCCAGAAATCGTGGATGCTCCATCACTGGAGATTTTTAAGAAGAGGCTAGAGGCTAGACAGTCACTTGTCTGAGATGGTATAGGTTCTCCTGCTTGAGCAGGGGGCTGGACTAGAAGACCTCCAAGGTCCCTTCCAGCTCTGTTCTGTTGTATTCTGTTCTGTTCTGTTCTGTTATTTTATTCTATAACAAAACCTATCCTTTTTTAAAAAAACAATTCTTAAAAAAGGTGAAATGCCAATCCAAGACATTCTCTTAGAATTATTGACATGGCCTAAGACATCAATGATAAGCAACCAAAAAGCAATTTCATAAACATTGTTATTAAAGGGTAGGGTAATTGCTTTAAGCACTCTAGGCATTGTCAGGGTCATGGACAAACTCTTTTGGTCACATCCGGATGCAAGATGCAATGGATCAATGACACTGGACATATTTATTTTTAAATATGAGCCATCTCACCAATCCAGAAACGAGTCCTTCTCTCCACAAATTGCCTTGTATTTATTAAATAAAAAGTCAGAATTCATTCCACTCAGTAAGCATGCTAAAACAAGACAGCTGAAGCTCTTTACACATAAAAGTATGGAAGTAATTAGGGATTATGTCGTAAGTGTACAAACAGAGTTTATATTACTGGGTATTAGAAAGGACCCCTTTTATAGTTGCCTTTGTCAATTTAATAGAGCAAAGGGTTTTAATGTACTATAATAAGGAATGTAAGAGAGGGCAAAGGAGAGTCTGAATGTGATGCCTGGGCAATCTAAAGGTCTTCTTAGTTCTCTGCAGCCTTGAGCTCCTTACTTATTCTCTGGTCTCCTACAGTTTTAACTGAATTAATAGCAATCCAATGAGAGAATGCTCCTTCAGATGCCAGTTGCCAAAACATTGGCAGAGTTCAAAGCAAGGTCAACGTTACAGCAGATCCGTGTGCTATGATCCTATTTAAAAGACAGCATGGCCCATCATTCTCCAGGCATCATTAGGAAAGGTTTCCACCAGGTTTTTGTAGGTATTAAAAAACTCCCTTTTTATCACCCTGTAAACCCCTTAATATGGGGTAGAGTTGGGGTGAATGGATGGACCTGAGCCTTTACTGGCTGGATGCCCTTCCTGACGCCTATGTGGAGTTCACAGCAGATATGTTTTTTTTCTTTGCACCCTAGGGGAGAACATCTGCCGCTACCTAGGATTGAACTCTCAATCTTCTGAATGGGAGGTGAGTGTCTACAAGGACACCACGTCACTCCTATTATTCAGACTAATCAAAATCCAAGGCTGGCAAAGGTTGATTTAATCCTTATAGGGCTGCCTTAGTTTTTAATTGGAAGGTTGAGGTCCTCCAAAAGGAGATAAGTTTGAAAAGATGGTTCAGGTGAGTGAACCCCAGCTAAGAATGGGGAGGGGGGAGGAGACTTCATATTACATATTCAAACCATGCCAGAATTAACCACAATACTTTTAGATACAAATGGAGTCTTATTTTCCTAACAGGTAAATTATTGGGGAAAATCCCTTTAATTCTTGCTGTTGTTAGACAATCAGAAAATCAGAAAACCTCACCAATCCTCTTTGAACTAATGAAAACCCAACTGACCACCTGTCCTTCCATAATCTTTACAAAACCATAGCCAGTGAAGTACTTTACACCCCAAAAATGGCAGAATTCAGTAAATAAAATTAGGTGCAAGTCTTATTGGATGTTTCATTACCAGGCTAGGTAACACCATCAGTGCAAAGGGGAGCTGAATTTGTTGGCTGTTTATATATGCTGGTTGTCTTATTAATCCTCATTACCGTATTGTTCTTGACTTGACCAAAGATCAAGGAAAGAGGCAAACAGAAAAACTACGCCCTTCTCATTACTTCCCAAGCCTCTGCTAGAGGACCTAAGATTGAGGAAGATACATAACAGTAGGGCTGAGAAGGGATTATTTTATTTTTATATATAGGAAGGGAGAATAATTATCTCCCGGATGATGCAGAATGCCATTTGTTCCTTCTATATCGTTTTTACAGCACCAGAGTGAAAACTGATGAATTGCCACTCCCATTTCTATTGAATTGAGCCAACTCTATCAGCATTAAACCAGCTTTGAATCCTTAAAAATATTACTTCTTGGTTCAAATGTTCTTTCAATATTGTTTTACAGCTTTTATATACCATCTTTGTCATTATTTTGATGGGCTTGGTGGAAACCAGCATATTGAAAGACTGTAAATAAATGATAAAATGAGTGAAAATAATATAATCACTCGGAGTTTCCCCCTCTCCTTTTGATTTATAGGGTTATGTGGCAGATTCAAAGGCAAAAATGTGGTTTGGAACACTTGGAGTGTGCACATGGCATCTGACGGCAATTCCTTTAATCAAATGAAAAATGTAACGCACTAGGTTCATACTGCAGCTATTTTGTTCCAAGAAAAGACACTGTGGCTTCAAGAAGTGGTGGGCTAATGTTATGTGAACAATTCTTCATATTCCACACTTATGCCTACAAATATGGAGCTGTATTGATGAATATCATGTAACTTAGAACACGTGCTTCCCAAATTGTATTAATTTTTCAGATTCGTGTAGTGGTTAAGGCATCAGTCTAGAACAGGGGTCTTCAAACCTGGCCCTTTTATGACTTGTGGACTTCAACTCCCAGAATTCTTCAGCCAGCCTGGCTGAGGAATTCTGGGAGTTGAAGTCCACAAATCATAACAGGGCCAAGTTTGAAGACCCCTGGTCTAGAAACTGGGAGACTGTGTGTTCTAGTTCCACCTTAGATACAAAGGTATCCAGATGACCTTGGGCAAGTCACTCTCTTTTAGCCCAAAGGGCAGTGTAGTCTAATGGGGAGAGTGCTGAACCACAAAATATAACCCATTTCTGAAATCTTCAGGGACACGTCCTTGACTTGCCAGGAGTCAAGACTGACTCAAGGGGGAATCAAAATATTATATTTCTTTGGACACCAACTTTGTCTTGACTGTAGTTTAAATCATAGATTCTTGCTCAATTATAAACACTGCCATTATGTGTGCCTCACTGTCATCACATAAACCAGAAAGATTTTACAAATAGCAAAACCACTAACATGGAATCTCGGACATCAGAAACCAACGTAGTACATTCTCAGTTGCTTTGGCTTTCAGATAGAACTTAATTCTATACCATAAACTCTAGAACATCAGAACTCTAGGACATCTGAAGACTAGCACTGCTGATGTTATCTAGTTGGGGTAATGAAACATCTGCAAGAAAACAACCAAGCTCAAAAAGCACCAAGTTCTCCTCATTTCAATCCCGAGCTACAAATATTCTCCTTTATTGCTACATCTGAAGTTTGAAGCCCCACAAAAATCTACCCTTATCTTTTGAACCAAGAAAAAAACGCTACAATGTTATAAGTAGGCAAAGCAACAAATACTCCATCCCCTTCCACACACACACACAACTCTTTAATTTATTCTGATATTTTAACAGAGATATAAGCAGACATCCAACATTCACATTCAGACATCCAACATTTTTTTAAAAAAAATTAATATTCCACTGTCTCCAACTCTGGAAGGTAAAATGTTAGGAATTTAGGAACGGCAGATTCTACAGTCGAGTCTCTGTGATGATGAGAGGGCTGGGGGAAATCCCATTCACAAACCTGTTTTGACTAGGAAGAAATCACGCAGCAGCTCCATAGCCACTCTTCAGTCTTTAACGGCTTCATTAGGCATTTTCCCCAGTCAAAATATTGTCCCTGTGCATCTGTGTTCGCCCTCCTAATTTCATTTCATAACACAATTACATTACAGCTAGTGACTGGCACAGAATGGAGAGAGATGAAGTAAATAAAAACTAACCAATGGTGGGGGGAAATAAAATAAAATCTGGCAATTTTGACAGCCTGAAATTTGAAACTTCTAATATTTTGACTTTATAGGAGGATGTTCATAGCAACAATGGCTTCTGCCAGTCCTTCTGTGTCTCAGAGACAAAGGCTAAGAGGACTCTGGAACTTTTGACAGCTTCAACCCCACAAGCCTCTTCTAACTTCTTTGTGGAGCAGAATCAGCACAGCAGAAGATTTGGGGTGCTTGTATTCTTAAATTTATCTTGGCTTCTAATATTTATTTTATTTATTCATTTCTTTCATTCCCTGATGGCCATATAGGGAGTCTTCAACTTATGGCCACAACTGAGCTCCAAATTTGTGTTGCTAAGCAAGTAAGTAAGTTTTAACTAAGTTTTTACGATTTTACGATCTTTCTTGCCATAGTTGGTAAGTGAATCTCTGTACTTGTTAAGTTTGTTGTTGTTAGTTGCGAAGTCATGTCCGACCCATCGTGACCCCATGGACAACGTTCCTCCAGGCCTTCCTGTCCTCTACCTTAATCTTCTGGAGTCCATTTAAGCTCACGCCTACTGCTTCAGTGACTCCATCCAGCCACCCCATTCTCTGTTGTCCCCTTCTTCTATTGCCCTCAATCTTTCCCAGCATTAGGCTCTTCTCCAGTGAGTCCTTCCTTCTCATTAGGTCACTTGTTAAGTTAGTAACAAGTTATGAAGTGAATCTGGCTTCCCCGTTGACTTTGTTTGTCAGAAGGTCACCAAAGGTGATATGGGACACTGCAACCGTCATAAATATGTGTTAGTTGCCAAGCATCTGAATTTTGATCACGTGGCCATGGGGATACTGCAACGGCCATGTAAAAACCAGTCCTAAGTCACTTTTTTCAGTGCTGTTGTAACTTTGAATGGTCACTAAATGAATGGTTGTAAGTCAAGGACTCCCTGTATTAAAAGTGCTTTTGTTTTGTGTGTGTGTGTGTATCCTTCACTTCGATGATTAAGAAACCATTTCCAACGTTTTCTTTTTCATTGAAAGTGAAGAATATTTTAGGAAAACCTCCGTGGTTTGACCAGGTGTTCCTTCTACACTCTATAGAGTAGAAGGATAACACCAGTTAAAGAACTGGCAGCTGTGACTTTATACTGTTGTGAACAGATAATAATAATAACAACAGCAACAACAACAACAACAACAACAACAATAATAATAATTTGCTGCCTTTATATAGAAAAGGCTGAAACACTATACCACTGGATCAGTGGCAGCAATAAAAATTTCCCAAACTGACTATAAGCAGCATTATGAACGAGTTGTCAAATTTATTCATTGGAAACTTTGCCAGAGGTTTGGATTTGAATTCAGTAAAAATGTCTGGAAAAATCAAGTTGAGAAGGTTTTGGAAAATGATTGGGTTAAGACCTTATGGGACTTTAAAATTCAAACAGACAAGCCACTTGTTCATAACATGCCTGATATAACTATTACTGAAAAAAGAAAAGTCTGATTTATTGATCTGGGTGATGCTAAGATTCAGGAAAAACAATTGGGAAAAATTACAAAATATCAGGACCTGCAGTTCAAAACTGAATGGTCATGAAAAAAGATATTCATTATACCAATCATGATTTGAACCCATAGGCCAATATCTAAAAGACTCCCTCAATATCTGGAAATTTTGAATTTATTGGTCCTGGACATCCTAATTTTACAAAAATGCACCTTGCTTGGAATTGCCTATATCCTTAGCCACTGTCTTAATAATATGTACAGTAGATTCTTAGTTAGCACTTGAATTATTAAGTTTTACCAGTATTAGACTGTGAATCTAACTGCAGATTACTCATAATTATAATAACTGGAGTACCGCTTGAACACCATTGGCATTGACAAATTCACCAACAGTCAATTGCAAAAGGCAGCTTTACTCAGCTTCCATCCTACAACAGTTCTTCTAACACCATCAAACAACATCTGCCTATCCCAGGTCTTTGGGAAGGATTTGATAGGTGGACAATAATGCCAAATCTAGTCTGAACATCTGGCTGACTGTGTGATGAACCATAATAACTAAAGTCACCATCAGTCAATAACAAAATCAGTCAATTGCAAAAGGCAGCTTTATTTGGAGCAGCTTACATCCTGCAACAACACTTTTAACACCATCAAACAATATCATCTGCCTATCCCAGGTCTTTGGGAAGGAACTGATAGAAGGATAAAAATACCAAATCCAATCCAAACATCTGGCTGACTGTATGATCAACCATAGTAACCACTATCCTTTTTGGTATAGTTGCAAGACTATTTCACAATTCCTACTAATGTAGAAAGGGAAATGTAAAAGAGGAAAGTTACAAAATGCTGTTTGAAAACTCTCTCCTTTTTTCCTTGCTTCCAGTTGTGATTCTATTGATCCCATTACGGGTCATCTCCTTTGAATTACAGAGGACTATAATCACTGTTCCTCATATTCTAATATATTTCTTTATTAGGTGAGCTAACTGTTTGGGTTCAATTATTTATAGCAGATGGAGCAAAGATGATCCAGAAAAGCTCTAAGGTCCAAACAAGCTCCAGAAAAGCACATCAAAGAGAAAGGGAATGAAAGGGAAATAAGTACCATGAGGAAATAAAATCAAAACCAACTTTAAAGATAAACTCTGACAGGTAAAGAGCAAAAATTGAAAATACCGTAAATGGAAACACCCCACTGTTTTAATTTAATGCAGCATTTTTGATGCTAGCATCTAATTATTCCTGCAGTATTTTATCTCCACATTTGTGGCATCACCAGTTTGGTTCGTGTGTGTGTGTGTGTGTTTGTGTGTGTGTGTGTTTAATTGGCACATCTTTTATTAATGATTTCAACACCTACCTTTAAGGAACTAAATGAGTTTTCTTTCTGTTTTGGTGCTACAGAAAGAACTGAAAAAAAAGATTGCTTGAAGAACAATGACAGCAGAAGAGTTTGGATTCCTAAAATCACAATTCTGCACTTTATTTTATTTATTTATTAACTTTATATAACTTCCCCTCTCACTGAGACAAATGGGTGGCACGTACCATGCATTTTGTGGATTTCATGAATTCACTAGATTTTTAACAGCAAACGTACTTAAAAAAAAAACCCTAAAGATTGAGGATCGATCAGTAAAGGCTGAGGAAAGAGTCAATCAATTTTCCTGGATATAAAATAGGAGAGGACATCTTTGACAGAAAAAGTCTTAGGTCAACCTTGTACATTTTTCTCTGTTTCTCTAATTCTTTTACTTCAGGGAAAACATGAATGCTGTGGGCCTATATCCACTACCTGAAACCAAGTCCCGTTGAATTGAAACTGGGTTGTGAAGGAAAGAGGCAAAATGCCCATATATTTCTACCACCATCTTCTAGTGTGCTCCTGCTCAGTCTTTATGTCTGAAAGGGCAACTCTTGACGTGTCCTTGGTGCTCTCCGAGCTTAGTTGTTTTCTTGCAAATGTTTCATCACAGCAAAACTAGGTAACTGTAGGAGAGGACCAGGCTGAGCCTGAGAGAGGGGCCAAATGTGTCATCAGTCATGAGTCCCTTTGCGGCCACAAGAAATCTAAATCCAGCCCACCGTGAATTCCTTATCTTCTCCCAAATTGTTTTGACCATTAGTAGTTCAGATTCTTGTAGAGTGCTTAAGCATACAATAAATCTTTATACCCATTTGAACTGCCTGGATCTCCTGATTTCCCTGGCACTGACAATGTTACCTAGTTTTGGTAATGAAACGTCTGCAAGACAACACCTCATTTCAATCCCAAACTACAAATATTGTCCTTCAAGGGCCAGTCTTTCTTTCATTGTGCTCTAGATATTTACATCTCTCATTTCCAATTGTGTCCTTCCACAAATGACTGCGTGAGATTTGAGCTTGTTGGACTACAGCTTAATCATGCAGACAGGATGGCAGACTGGGAGCATGTAATTGTTATCCTAGCATCCCATGCAAGAGGAATTCCGTCGAAAAGGGAAATAAAAGCAAGACCTTGGAGGATGATGGGATCATTCCACTGCTAGCCTCCCATCTTTTTCACATTGTTTATTCACCAGGCAGAAAAGCCAATTCACAGCAGTGTACTCAACTGCATCTAAAACTCCAGCCAAATGCCAGACATTTTCACACCCAAATGAAGCTGGCACGGTGCCTAACATGCACTGGGCTTCACTCTGAATGCAAAAAAAAAAAAAAAAATCTTTCATACGGCCCTCAAATCTCCTAGTTGCCTTTATCTCCAGATATAAGTTAAGAATTATAATAGACCATTCTCCTCGAATAATTGCCTCACAATCAAAAGAAGTGCCTTCCCCCTTTTTAAAATAAGGCATTAAAAGAACAGATGTCTGAGCGGATAAAAAAAAAATGTGATTCATTAGATTACAAAGAAGTGCATACATCTAATCTTGTTGACCTTATGAATGGACATAATTTGATGATGAATTATGGAAATGTTTTTTTCTCTTCCACCCACATGTGCAAATGTATCCTGAGATGGTCTCAGGAGGAAGACGTTTGCTCGGGAACACGAGATAGTTGCAAATAAAAATAATAACAAGATGGAAACATAACATAACAAAAATAACAAAATGTTAGGAAAGTTGTCTTTTCAAATATAAAGTTGCAGGAACTGCTGGAATTCCTCAAATATGAATGTTCCAACCTGAAAATACAATTGTCTCATTATTAGAGCAATGTCAGCCTCTTTTGTTGAAGCAAAGGATCTATAAAAAGGGACTGATGGAAATATTTAGAATGAGCTAATTTACTAAATAAGACTGGCAGGAAAAATATTGTTATGTTTATAGAATCTCTCTCTGCCCCCCTCCTCTCTCTCTCTTTAATCTTCTGTCCTTCCACTGTTTCCAGGACCTAGTCCCTTGAAACTCCATCATTTTCACATGTGATTAAAGTGATCTAAATTTACTGCTTTGTTTCACATAAACATAAAAGCCTAGATTGTGATTACAGAATTCATTTGGTCAGCAAATCAAATGTATTGCTCACAGTCTGCTGAGTACATGTTTTTTTTAAAAAAAAAAAAACACAGCAAGTCCACAGTATATATTCCACATGGCACAGAATGTATCATTATTTTAAAGGACTGGGTCATAAAACAGCCCCGGTATTTGTATGCTTCTCGGAGTCATACCCCACTTTTAACCTGAAAGCCTACAATATGGTTAGGGAGACAAAGGACCCCAAAAGGCTGTTCGGTCTTTGAACAGGCCATATTAGCTTTCGCATCTGCAGCACATGAGCGGAGATTAACAAAGAATACTTTGGAGAAGATGCACGGCACATTTAAATCATAACTCAGTGACGACAAGCTCTGGCATCTGAGATTAAGAAAGGCTGAGAGTGGAGGTTTGTTCTCCAGGCTTGTGGGTTAGTTTCTGAACGTTTCATTACTGGGATAGATAACCTCTTCAGCAGAATTTAGGGGGTGCCAGGGTCATCCTGTTCTTCTGTTTATAAGGGCTTCAGGTGTGGGTGTGTTGAGTGAGGGTTTTGTGATGGGTCTTGTGATGGGTCAGGTATGAGTCATCAGTGAGAGTCTTGTCATGGGTCTTGTCATGGGGAGGTTACATCAGGTCAAAGTCACTGGGAGGTCGGTGCTCTCTCTGGTTGATCGTGAGGTTGATTTGGATTCTGAGGGGTTTGTAGGCTGGTTGTGTCTGTTGTATCTGTTGATGGAATTGCTTGTAGAGTGCCAGGCTTCGATGAACTCATGAGCGTGGTGGGTGGTGGTGTGACCGATGATTTTAGTGTTGAAGAAAGGCCTCGTGCAGGGACGTCTGCAGAAAATGGTCCAACAAAGTCAAGATGGTGCTGCAGTGGTGTGATCAAAGCTCTGTTTGTTTACTATATGGATTGCGTGTGCAACACACCTACACAAGGGCTTCAGTTGTGGTTGCCATCATCACTTCACTTTAGCTGTATCTTGTAGGCATCTCTGGCTCATTGATTTCTTTGATTGTAGGTTTTCTGCAGAACTCAGCTCACAGTGACCACGGAGTTCACTTAATGACAGCTGCAAATAAGGTCACATAATAGGGTTTGATCACATGGTGGCCCACTTTACAACCATCACAACTTATGACTGTAAGTGCTGAGCTCAGTTATGTTCATAATTCAAGGACCACCTATATTTGTTGAATTCAATAGGATGGACTCCCAGTAATTGTGTATAGAATTGCAGTCAGGTTGTGCAAATCCATGAACATCTGCATGAAGTCAAGCCCCATTAAATCCTTTGGGTATGCAACGTAGGATTGCAGCTCAGTTTTAACCACACAATGTTTACCAAGTTCTCTTTTTTCATGTAGAAATATAGCAGCTTTTTCTTAACTCTCAACATTTCCTCTTAAAATGAATTTTATTGAAACTAAGGCAATTTTTTTCCTTCCTTCCTTCCTTGCTTCCTTCCTTCCTTCCTCCCTTCTCCCTCCTGTCCTCCCTCCTTCTATTCTCTTTCCTTCCTTCCTTCCTTCCTTCCTTCCTTCCTTCCTTCCTTCCTTCCTTCCTTCCTTCCTTCCTTCCTTCTACCTCCTTCAATTCTCTTTCCTTCCTCTCTCTCTCCCTCCCTCCCTTCTTCTATTCTCCTTCCTTCCTTCCTTCCTTCCTTCCTTCCTTCCTTCCTTCCTTCCTTCCTTCCTTCCTTCCTTCCTTCCTTCCTTCCTTCCTTCCATCCTATTTATTTATTTTTCAGATTTCTAAACTGCCCATTTCCCTCAAAAAAGGACACTAATATCCTGATGCAGATGGGACAATATGTTCCCATCCCTGAACATATTGGAAAACTTTCTTTCTTTCCTAATGCAGATCTTCCAGAGTTCTTCATCCAATCTTCACTCACAACTTTTCTTGCAAAGCTAGATGAAGGGTGGGCTGGGCTGGGAACGCCTCAATGTATTTTTAGTGAATTTCAGCAAAACAGTTCAAATTCCTCTTGCGGCACCAGTACAATTTACTATTCCTTCTGACTTCTTGTTTTGACTAGCTCTAGATTGATGATTAAAGTGGTAAACAGTCACAATTTTATAAAATGGCTGACTCTGCCAATGGCAGCAGAATGGGGAATCTGCTGAAATAGCGCTGTCGTTATTGTGACTGCATTCAAGGCTGTCAACAAAGAATATACGTACTTGACAAGGTGTTATCTCATTGTGTTTGTGTGCATGTGGATTTTTTTTTTTAAAGCCACGATACATGCATCTTTGACGATGTCACTGTATGCAGCAAGATAATTTCTTTTATAAAAAGGCACAAAGAGGAACAATAATAATTTAACAAAAAAAATCTGAATGCTTTGCATCTTTCCACTTCCTTTCCCCTAAACTGTCCTTTCACCATAATTTGGTTACAGTGGAATTGCTCTAGAGTCAAATTGGCCTTTATTTAAATGCTTGCCTAAAATAACTTTACAATATTAAGTGTGTATGAAGATAGAACACCAAGTTCCATAAAAATGCTTGACCTGACCTTGGCAAGAAGATGCTTCTAGAAAGAGACAGCTAATAATAAAATCTTTCTGACAGATGGGATTGTTAAAATGATGTATACATTTATGGAAAAGTTCTTCTTAATTGGAAGAGGTGGTTTAGGAAAATATGTACAGTTGAGTGGGATAGTCTTTCACAAATACATTTTAGCCTGAAGTTATTTCTTTTTCTTTTTCTTTCTTTCTTTTTTTACAACAGGCTCATATTCTTCTACCAAAGAAACTTTTTATCTAGAAGTGGGGTAGCTAAGTATGTATGAGTGGGAATTGATGAACAAATCTTCAGACGCATAGTTGGATAAGAAATTAGCGATTGAGAAGGATTTTTTTTTTAACATATCAGTGACTTTTAATAATTTTAGCCCATTCATTAATTACTATGGCCCTACTAAAGACTATTCAGAGATTTTATGCAGGTATTTTAAAGATCTCTTAAATTTAGTTGACTTGAGATTTGATTTCAGCTCTGTTAGATAGTCATATTGTTCTTACCAAAAGTAATTCTAAATACGTAAGTTCGTATTTGGCAGATATATAATATTTTTTAAATCTTTCAGAAGATTTGGGGTGACTTTTGGCTAGTCAATTCTGTCTCAGCCCAAGCCATTTCACACAATTGTTGTGGGAGAAAGAACTAGCAGGAGTATTAGTTGTACAGGTAGTCCTCAACTTACAACAGTTTGTTTAGTGAGCGAAGTTACAACGGCACTGAAAAAAATGACTTATGACTGTTTTTCACTCTTGTGACCATTGCAGAATCACCACAGTCACATGATCAAAATTCAGAGGCTTGGCAACTTATGATGGTTGCAGTGTCCCTGGGTCATGTGATCACTTTTTGCCACCTTTTGACAAGCAAGGGCAATGGCGAGGCCAGATTCTTTTAACGACTGTGTTCCTAACTTAACAACTGCAGTGATTCACTTAACAACTATGGCAAAAAAAGGTTAGAAAATGGGGCAAAACTCACTTAACAAATGTCTCATTTAACGACAGAAATTTTGGGCTCAATTGTGGTCATAAGTGAAGGACTACCTGTAACTGCTGCCTCGCATTTTATCCCATCATACACACACACACACACACACACACACACACATCAACGAAGATTGGAATGAGAACAAATATGTGGGACTGAAAAGCACATTTTATTATATTTTTTATGATGTTATTTTGTACATCATATATATGCATGTACATACATATTTACACATGATTGGATATTTAATACAATTAATATTATATTATCTGTACAATCAACAAAGGATCACAATGCTAAAACTATTCAAATGAGAACAAAATATGTGGGACTGAAAAGGAAATTTTATTATAATTTTTTTATCCCATCATTTATACGTACATATATACATACATATATATGATGGGATAAAAAAATAATAAAATTTTCTTTTCAGTCCCACATATTTTGTTTTGAATAGTTTTAGCATTGTGATCCTTCGTTGATTGTATAGATAATATCACATTAATTCTATTAAATATCAATGCTGTTTAAATAACATTATCAATGATTTAAGAAATTGCCATATTTTCTCAAGATGGTACTTAAATACATATCTATTAAACATTTTTAAATCCAGGGGAAATGAGGTGACAATGCATGACTTAATGATTGTTTGGGATATTTTAAATATATATGGGTGTTTATATTTTGAGCTTTTCTAATGGAAAATTTTAAAAAAAGTAAATGAGAACATTGGAGAATAAAACTAAGGAGCTACTGATGCAAGACAATGTACACTGGAATTATATAAAGAATTTATGCCTGCTAAAATGAAACACACGGATATTGGGTGGAATTGGAAAAATAGCAAATTACTGACCTCTCATTGGAACTGGGACAACCAATTAATATCACTTCTACTATTAAGTACGCTGAGGAGAAAATATATAACAACTCAGATTTACTAAATCATCTTTTTAAAAATTGTTCACATTCTGTCGGATTGAATCACAGGTTACTGAGAAATAATCGTATATTTTTGAAAAATAATATGGGTCTTTATGGCACACAACCAAGCTGATTAGCTAGCTGTACCTTTATCTTTTCAGGGAATAAGTGATGTTATTAAATTTATTAAAACAGAAAGTTTCTATTCTTACGTACTAAGATAATAATAGAGTAAGAGAGAAACTGGCAGAACCAGGGGAAGGAGTCAAATGAAGATTCAGTTTAGAGGCTCTACACACTCACAAAAGAACAAACTCTAAGGCCCTCCTTGAATGCCATTGAACTTTATCTAGCCTTACCCAACCTTCAACCTTCAGATGAGAAGATTCCTGTACATTGGCTTCAGCAATAAATCAGTACATTTGAACCCGGTTCTTTGTACCTGACAGATAGATGGGCAGATATCCATTTCACCCTGAATCTGACTGAGTTGAGAAAACCAATGCTGAGCCAAACCTTTTTGAGACGAACCTTTCCAAAGTGATTTCGAAGCGTGTTCTCCAAGTCCAACTTAATATTTTAAAAACTTGAGAACGTTGAAGGTCTTTTTCCATGCATTGGCCCTCAAGTTTGGCAGAACTTGCCTGTTGGTGTTTTGCAATGAAGTGATAATTGGGCAGCTAATGGAGAATTTGGACGAGGATTGTTTTATGGGTTTATGGACTGATTATTTATGGGTTTCTATGTGATGTATATGTATATGTATATGTTCAAAATTTTGTGGCTGGTAGACCGGGTGCCTCACCCAACAGATTAGATATATGTATATGTATATGGTGCGACTTGAAGGGATTAATGTCTATAGTTTTCATCACTTTATGTAACCACCTAAAGTGATCATGATTATGATGATCATGATCATAACAACGTGCTATCAGGTTCTTGTTAAGGTTCGAGGCAACTTTTAACTGCCCAAAATTGCCTTGAACTGTGCAATGGATGGCATATGAAAATTTACTAAACAAACAAACTCTTAGCATCTGTATAGATAGATGATCTGCCAGGTGGTAGATACATTTTCTAAACCGAATAAATAAATGCATAAATAACACTTTCCACTAGTTTTCAATCTCTGCTTGCCAATATTTTCCAAGCAGGAATCCTATTTCCACAGAACTGCCAGACACTTTCTCTTCTCCACATCTTTGTGAAAATGGCAGGTTCTGTCCCAAGGACTGCAGTTAATAAAAAAGATCAGCTAACAAATTGTTGCTGAGGGAGATAGCATAGGTCAAATTCAACTCGCGGCATTTCAGGGCCAAGAGAGAAAACATCTTGAAATTATAAATGGATCAGCGATCTGATGTAGTTTGTTTGGTTTTGTAACCCACCGTGTAAGCTTAGCCTTGTTTGCGGACCAGGCTATGATGGATTATTCAACAAACCATGGTTAAGCAAAACAGCCCTAAAGGCAACGGGAGAACCCAACAAATAAAAGACTGTTGCTTATGCTCCTAAATTACAGCAGTTCATTTAGTGACCGTTCAAAGTTAAAATGGCACTTAAAACAGGGTCTTGTGACTATTTTTCACACTTACGGCCTTTGAAGCATCCCTATGATCATGTGATCAAAATTCAGACCCTTGGCAACTGGTCCATACTTATGACCGTTGTGATGTCTCAGGGTCATGTGATCCCCTTTTGCAACCTTTTGACAAGCAAAATCATTGGGGAAGCCAGATCCACTTCACAACTGTATTACTAACTTATCAACTGCAGCAATTCGCTTAACAGCTGAGGCAAGAAAGGTTGTAAACTGGAGCAAAACTCACTTTACAAATGTCTCACTTAACAACAGACATTTTAGGCTCAGTTGTGGCTGTAAGTCGAGGACTACCTGTATTCTCTCGTTTACCCCAGCCCAATTTCTCTGCTCATGAAAAAGTAAGAGGATTTTGCCATGCCATTTGCACACAACCCTGTGTGACAAAAACAGCACAATTACCCTGCCAGCCCATTCCCCTCACCCAAAAAACACCCCCCAAAACAAAAACCCAGCTTCAAAATTAGGAAAGAAATATATCTGGATTGGTGAACAAACAGGCTGCCTGTAAGAGACAACAATGCTCAAACTTTCCTAATGAAACCTGAAGTTAAGAAGATGCTTAATGTTGCCTGTAAAAGTGTGGAAATTGAAGATGTCACACCGAAAGATAAATGCTGCTGATGTGTCCTTGTCTCTGACGATCACAATGCCATCTTTGAAATGTGAATGGGGTAAGAAAGGGGGGGGAATCAAATTAGGTGTTTGGAGGCTATTCCGAGAGTCAATGTTTCATTGAAATCTCTGCAGCCAGCCTCAAGTGATTTTTTTTTTTTAATGGAAACCTCTGTTCAGGTTGCATTGCAGATTTGATGCTGCTTGAAGAGTTTATTCATCACAATCATTGTGGTGCTAAGCAATTCTCTAGGGCCAAAGGGAGGTTGAGATGTGCCAACTTGATGATGTGCCAACTTGAGTCTTCTACCACCCTTTTTTCTTTGATCCTGTTTGATGGAAAATCACCTTATTCATGCTCCAAATTGTCACCAGTCATATGTATGATGAAGGTTGCCTTCAGGACAGGACAAAGAGAGATCAACAGGTGGTACAAATGTGGTTCCAATGGGAAGGAAATAATTATGTCCTTAACTCTTCCGATATGTCAATGATGAACGGGAGTGTAACTTTGACTGGACTCTGCTCCAATGGAGTCACTTCCCTAAGTGTTGCCTTAGTACACAGCTGTTCTAATCTATGCATTTTGAATTACAAAAATAAGTTCCATGGATAAATCTAAGCTGGTTTATACTTCCTATCAGATGTACCTTTAAAATTCATGGGATGTTAAAATGTAAGTTTGGAAGCAAACGACTTCCATATGTATTACTTGCATGTCTTCCAAACTGTTGACTCTCCCCAAAATGGTTTGATTGACAAAGCAAAATATCTCTCATTTATGTGCATTATGTGTATTATGTACATATGTGTATTTATGTAAACACACACACACACACACAGACATATGCACAAGGATAAAAATAGTTCAAGCAATGTTTCCCCCTCCCCTGTGGATATTAAAAAGAAAAAGAAGAAGCAGCTGAGTAGGAAAAGCATTGATGATTTTGAACATTTGTGTTGGAAAAGATTCTTGAGAATCCCAAGAATGGAGAAAGAAAACAAACAAAATAGATCACCAAACTGATCAACCCAGAGTTCTCACTTGAGGCTCAAATTATCCTACTCTGGGCACATTAGATATATATAATATTTATTATTTGTATCCCACCTATATTATTTTTACAAACAATCCATCTTTGTCCTTCTATTTTCCCCACAATAACAGTCCTGCGAGGTGGGTTGGACTGAGAAAGGGTGACATGCCCAAAGTCACCCAGCTGGCTTTCATGATTAAGGCGGAACTAGAACTCTCTGTCTCCTGGTGATTGGGCCAAAGTCACCCAGGTGGGCTTCATGGCTAAGGTTGAACTAGATCTCACTGTCTTCTGGTAATTGGGCCAAAGTCAACCAGGTGGCTTTCATGGCTAAGGCGGGACTAGAACTCACCGTCTCCAGGTGATTAGCCTGAAGTGCCTTAACCACTAAACCAAACTGGCTCTTTATGGGAAGACCGAGCTCATCTCTGATGTTGGTAAAGATAAAAATCTCTGATGTTGGTAAAGATAGAAAGAAAGAGAAGAGAAAAACTCTCAGCAAGGCTGTAGTGAGGATCTATGGGTAGGTTAATAGAATTTCAGTCAATAGAAGAGATGATATTTGATGACTGAAGAACTCTTAAAAACTTCAACATAACCTACAAAATATGTTGCCTTGCATATGGTTTTACTTGTTCTTTCTTGTTTTAATTGCTCCTTCTGCTGTTTTCCTGTCTTTTTTGTTTGCTCTGTTCACGTAAGCCTTTGAGAATGTTAGTGAAGGATGGCACAGAACATTCTAAATAGATTTATTTTCTTGAAAGCCAGCTCAACTGAAATCAAACGGATGCCCTTCAGAATCAATAGTAATAACACTTACATAATTTGGTCTTCTGCAAACAGCCTCAGCATTCCTTTCTGATCCCCAGCCTTGGTTTGGGACTCTAATTTATGGCAGTATAGAGACAGAGTGTGAGATTGTCAAGGTAAGAATATGCATCACACGTCGACCCAAAAAAGGAGGAGAAAGGGGAAAAAGAGAGAGAGAAAATGATTTTTTTCCTCTCCAAAAAAACTCTTCGAATTACTTTTCTTTTTATTCTGACATTGATTGATGTTGCTATTTCTGACCAGTTTTATGTCGCACCGCTTTTAAATAGAGCCTTCCTCTGATCTTCTTTGTAGTTAATAAATACTTTATCATATTTTCATAGAGGTACTTTTTTTTAACCGTATGCTTAATGAGAGACTCTGCTCTGTGAAAAACTCAACCTGATGCATTGAAATGGTTCCAGGGCAGTCAGTTTAGGAGAATTCAAGAAGGACGGAGAGAGAAGTAAAATTCAAATTTTCAACTTCTGGACACACACTTTTCAATGGCTCCATTGTTTATGTCACACCAAACTGTAGAAAGTGTTGCGATGATGCCCTTTTAAAAGGTTTTGATTTAAAAGAGCAGAAATGAAGTATCCACTGGAAGATCCACTGGGGATTGTTAGCTTACTACAAAGTTAAAGATAATTTATTTGTGCAGTAGGCTAGGAAGAGGAGAAGAAGAAAACACTGGCAAGATCAAACAAAGAAAAGAATGAAGGCATGCATTTTAGTTAACATTTGCAGCTGAGACCCACAAATATGCACACACTGTTAAATTAACTGAGAGAAAACTTTGCTAACCCACACACATTAAAAACCTCAATCCTGGTTTCTTTTCATCATTTGTCCTTATAAACTATGAGAACTGCATGTTATATTCTTTAGGTTAGGATGCCCAGAAGTAAAGAAAGAAAGCATTTAGCACCCCTAACAATGGGGAAAAGTGGTTTTTGAGACTTAGAGGCTTGGAGAAAGAACTGTACCAGGGGAAAGTCTCCTTTCCACAAACACAAAAAGTAATAAATGCTAAAATAGATTCAGGTGATTTATTCTACTTCCAGTTTATTCACATATTTACTAATACTGTTACATATGAGTGAAAATTCATTTTGTATTAGTGCCCCACATATCCACACATTTCTCTTCCATTTAATCTTTCAGCAAATTATTTACTTTACAAAACATCTGGAACAATTACTTCTATACAACCAAAAGGACACACACTTTCATCTGATGCATCCTTTCTTTAAAACTTTCCACAATGTAAGGTTTTTAAAATATCATTTGACACACAACTTAGCAACTAAGCTACCCTAAAAAGTGCACTTAAAAAAAACAACACCAAACTTATAGCGTATTTTACACGTTGTTCCTCAATGTACCCTTATTGTGTGAATTTATTCCGTTTCAAATTAGATAAGAGCAGGCTTTGTTCCTTGTCATTCTGTCCACAATGGATTTTTCTGGCAGATCACAACATTTTGATATAAAAGAAATGTGGTGTTTTTTTTCATGTTTGAAGAATCTATAAATGTGTTGTCTTCCCATTCTATAGAAATTGGTACTTTATAAAAAAAAAAACTTGCAGAAATGACTAGATACTAAGTTTTTGAATATTTATCCTTATCACATGCATTCCTAACTAGGTTCTCAACTATAATATTTATCTACCAACTACTATGTCACATTTTGAGAAATGCAATAGTCAGTGGATAGTTAAGTTCTGAGACGCATATTAGTCTAGACTCTAGAGCACAGAGATCAACATTAATTTATCTGGGTAGCCCTAATGTGATAATTTTAAAGGAATGACTGATTCTTGTTCAGTTGAACGAAAACCGGAAGATGATGTTCAGGTAATTTTTTTACCTTTCCATACACCAGCACTAAGACAATATTAATATCAGGTTTGATTACTTTAAGCAATAAAAGATTCCTCCAAATGCATTTATATAGAATAATGCAGATACAAGACACGGCTGCCTTTTTTCTTTGTAATAAATAATGTTCCTGTAAGCTAAAGGAAACTAAGTAGGAACAAGTGTACGAAATGTATAATGCTGGAGCTTTGCATTACATTTAGGGGTGACTCATATATTTATGAAGTTGGTTATTAAAGTAGGACCTCTCCCGGCCCATCCCTACCCTCTTTGTTTCTTCCGCGACACATTTATTAAACAGGGGCATATTATGTCTCTAAATCCAGCGCTATTTTTGTGGCAGAAGAATTACTACCGTAACTTGTACATGGAAATTATCCTGCACATCTGTATTCTGATTATGATATTTAGTGCAAGGGTCATGAATAATAAAATTGCTAAATATGCTTATTGCCATCTATAAATAAAGGTTATCATACTTGTGAAGGTTTTGTTTCTGGAGTGTCAGAACAAGTGCGGCTAGTTGCGAGACAATGGGCCTATAATTTTACCAGGAAAATAAATACTTACATTTATAAATATTCAAACGCTTTCCAAAGTACAGTAAGAACCAAATTAATACTTAGGAAATGAATACACCAGCAGAACTGGGGAAGTTCACACGGTGTGTTTTCAAAGTTTGTAAATCCAATCGTAGAAAGGAAAAAGCTTCTCTAGAAGGTCACAACTTTTGTGCCAGATAACAACATCCAAGAGGAAGCCACAGCAAGTGCATTCCAAGAGGGATGGACTGAAGAATTTATGCTCTCATGGTACAAAACATGAGAACTCAAGATCAATGTGTGTGCCTTCAAGTCAGTGTTGACTCCTAGTGACTGCCTGGACTTGTCCCTGAAGTTTTCTTGGCAAGATTTCAGACATGATTGGTCATTGTTTTTTTCCTAGAGCTGAGAGAAGGACAGTTGGCATCATGCCTAAGATGGGGCTAGAATTCACAGTCTCCTGGCTTCTACCCCAGTGCCTTAATCATGATACCAAACTGGCCTGTTAATATGAAAGAGAGCCCTTAAAATGGAAGGAATATGGAGAATATGCCCTTAGGTTTCTCAGGCCTCTGACTGAGATAGAAGCTATTTTTGGTGCCCAGAGCAGGAGTTAATAAGGGCTGGATAATCTATCTACCAGATATTCCTGCCCTTTTTTCTTTTTGCCCGGATGGGGTCAGGCAAAAGTTTTCCTCTTGCTGTCGTTTTTATTTTAGAAACAGAGGAGATTGTGTTCTACTATTCTCGTCTTTTAGCTCACACATAATAATAACCCTTTCCATAAAGCATCACTAAACAAGGACACATTCCACTCATGGGAATTTCATCAAAATTATCATCTCCTTTCAAAAACGTTGAACTTGTAGGGGAAAAAAGCAGGTCAGTTTTTCATACAGAGCACTGAGGCTAAGTAGAAACTAATGTATTTTCCATGATAGGACCTACCAGTGGTGGGATTCAAATACGTGAACAACTGGTTCTCTGTGTGGATGCCACTTCCGGAAGTCCATTCTGGGCCTGGGCAACAAAAAATTAGCTACCGGTTCTGCCAAAGTGGTGTGAACCGGCTGAATCCCACCACTGGGAGCTACCCACACTGTAAGAAGGATCACTAAATAAGGTGATGAAAATCTACAAAAATGTGTGTATGAAAACAAGTCTGAGGGCATTTGGAAGTTCTGGACCAAGCCTTTGGAATTTCATAGATGATCAACCAGATTTTTGGTAGTGTGGTTAGCATTCATATTTGTACAGATATGCCAGGGGTGAGAAGCTTGTTCATGGTAATTAAGCGTTTCAGACAGAAAAATAACAATTGAAAATTGATCCTAATTTAGTTGGGAAAAATGAGTCATATCACATATTACTCATTAGCATAATTTAAACCCTTTTGAGAATACTGTATATCTAATACTAGAAGTCTTTGAACAGTGATATGCTTTGTAATCCATACTGAAATTAGTTATTAGATTAGTCAACAGGTGGGGAAAGGCAAAAAAAGCATAGTAGATAGAGAGATAATGGATAGATGATAGATAGATAGATAGATAGATAGATAGATAGATAGATAGATAGATAGATAGATAGATAGATAGATAGATAGATAGATAGATAGATAGATAGATAGATAGATAGATAGATAGATAGATATAGATAAATGATAGCGATAGAAAGATAGAGATGACATGATAGATGATAGATAGATAGATAGATAGATAGATAGATAGATAGATAGAGATAGACAGACAGACAGACAGACAGACAGACAGACAGACAGACAGACAGACAGACAGACAGACAGACAGACAGACAGACAGACAGACAGACAGATAGATAGATAGATAGATAGATAGATAGATAGATAGATAGATAGATAATACTGAATCTCTATATTTGCTGCATCCAGTAAGAGAACTTCTCATCGTGATTCTGCAATGCAAAACTTATAGAAAAGATTTCATCTATGCACAATCTTTTCAAGCTTTTAATTTAGGCAGGGATGTATATTTTGTGAAGGTGCCTAATTCTCCGTACGTCGTACTCCGTTCTCTGTTCTCCACCTATAATTTTCTCCCTCCCCGCTTTCTCCTTTCAGAACCTTTTCACACATAAGAGAACAAAGGCAATAACAATGCGTTGATTTCTATCACTCTGAAATATTTTTCCCCATTCCGACTTCAAAGTTATTTTAATTGAATTTAATCCTCTTGACTTCATAAATGAGTTTCAGTTGTAATTTTAAAATGAATTTGACTCTTTAATGTCTTGATTAGAGATTATAAGACATTTGAACATAATCGTGGTAAGAAGATGTATATCCAATCTGAACCCGACTGATGTTCTTTTTTCTCTCTCTACTGCTTTACTAGTAGAGGATGAATAGGTTGACTTTGATAAGGAAAGGAAGTTTCACTTTAAAAGGTAATTAATGTGTTACAAATAATTATTTGTGGTACATTGGCCCTCCTCCATGGGTCTTCTGTTGTGTGGGCCTACAGATTCTAACATTCCTAGATCACACTGGAACCTGCCATGTTGAGAAGGCTTACTAATATGGATAATTATGAAAATGTATTTACTACTGAAGACTTTTCACTGAAACATTCCTTCCCCTTTTAAAAAAGTATTTATCTAGAACAGTGGTCTCCAAAGTAGGGTGCATGTACCCCAGGGGTATGCAAAGCAATCCATTGGGGTACAGGAAGAAAATAGTAGAATGTCGATTTAAATTTATTTATTTCAAGCTTTATCTCATCCTTCCAAAATTTCTGTTTAGAGGTATGTTGGCTATTGTACACGCATTAATAGCACATGGACATAATTCACAAATCGACATGCATGTATTACGTGCGAAAATTCAACATCCTTGTAATGATAAAAGGATCACATTTTTAATTGATCCATAGGATTTCAGATGTAGGTGTCCACTACATTGTTTGAAATAATTAAAACATGTTTATAATAATAACAATAACAATAAAGTTGGAAGGGACCTTGGAGGTCATCTAGTCCAACCCCCTGCTCAGGCAGGAAACCCTATACCATGTCAGATAAATGGCTGTCCAGTCTTAAAAACTTCCAGTGTTGGAGCATTCACCGCTTCTGGAGGCAGGTTGTTCCACTGGTTAAGTTTCTCGTTAGTTCTAGGTTGCTTCTCTCCTTGACTAGTTTCCATCCGTGGCTTCTTGTCCTGCCTTCAGGCGCTTTGGAGAATAGCTGAATCTCCCCTCTCCACTTTCTTTTCCCCTGTTGCTCTTTCGCTTGACCAAGTGGGCCATTCAATTGTGAATTTCACATTACAGTTATTTCAACGTAAATATTCAGATAAACATATCCTCTGGGCATTTCTAGGACAATGGAGAGCTGGATAGGTCACGATGCCAATAGGTCAAAGCGCAACCAATAACCACTACTCTACAAAACACAAACAAAAGCAAATTTGGATGAAACTGCTGAAAAGCGTTATTTTGCAGGCTATGTCCCTTTTACTTCCATTGCAATTTAATATGTTGGTCAGCCAATCACTGTTGCAGGGGTTGCTACAAAGAAGACTGGGTCAACCTATTTTCCAAAGCACCCGAAGACAGGACAAGAAGCAATGGTTGGAAACTAATCAAGAAGAGAACCAGCCTACAACTAAGGATAAATGTCCTGACAGTGAGAACAGTTAATCAGTGGAATGGCTTAGCTCCAGAAGTTGTGAGTGTTCCATCACTGGAGGTTTTTAAGAAGAGATTGGACAACCATTTGTCTTTGAATGGTGTAGGGTCTCCTGCTTGAGCAGGGGGCTAGACTAGAAGATCTCTGAGGTCCTTTCCAACTCTGTTATTCAGTTCTGCAGGTATCTGCACAATGCAGCTATCTACCTATCTCTTTAATCAGTTGACATGTTAGAGCAGTGTTTCTCAACCTTGCAAACTGTAAGATGGGTGAACTTCAATTCCCAGGTTGGCTGAGGCATCCTGGGAGTTGAAGTCCACCCACCTTAAAGTACACAAGGTTCAGAAACACGGCGTTACGGCTTTGCATTCAACATGCCCCGTTGTACTGTAAAGCACCGCTTTGCCCTATCCGAATGTTCGGCTGAATAAAAAGGAAACTTTTTCTCTTTTAAAACAACCACTTCACCGAGGCCCATTAAACAAAACGTGAACAGAATCTTTCAGCCAGCATCTCCTACCATTCAAGCCCTGAACTTTTCAACAACAATTTTATTTTGGTAAGTTGACTTATCCATAAGTAAATAGGATACAGTGTGGAGGAAGAATAAGGGGATCAGGAGGCAGTTATTGGATTTGTAAGCACAAAAGCTTTCACTGTTGCAGACGGTGGAGGCTCAGCAGTTACTGTATCTTTCAAACCTAATATGTAACCATATCTGTTTTAAAAGAGTGATTCATATTACTCCAAAATGCATGAGAACCTCCTTTTTCATCCCTACCACGGGAAACTTGAGTCTCATTTTAATAAGCTTCAATTGGAATGTGGCCTTTCAAAAGTAGTGCATTTGAAAAGATGGAACATTAAATTTTGTAATGATGTAAAACATCTTCAATTTTTGACAGGACAATGGTGCTTATTGTGCTTTATGGGCCCAGTGGTGATTCAAAGGTCACTTTGTATATGACTCCACAGACAGTGGCAAGCAGGGAATGAAAATTAGGTTATATGTGATCAGCTTTATTATTAATCAGATGAAAATGGATTTTTAACATTTTTTCTAATGAGCAAAAAAAAGAGACAATAATACTACAGAGAAAGCAATGCCAGGAGTCAGAAAGACATTTCATACACACACACACAAGCACACACGCACACGCACACAGACACACACACACAGAACGGACACATCTAAACTAAAAGGCATTAAAATTCTACACATTTAAGTATGAACTCCCAATTAAAAACCAAAATCACGCAGTCCTGGTGTCAATACAAAATAAGCTGCTGAAATACAATAATTTACTTTTTGTAGGAAAAAGAAAAAAAATGAACTTGTGATTTATGGTTTTGGTGATTAGACAGAGCTATATTGTAACACTGAGTAAGGAGTAAATTTATGATTTTACTTAAAACAACTGTGAAGATCAGAAGCCACTTCTTTCTATCTTTTTCCTATCTTTTCTTTTACTTTTTTGAGTTTTTAGCTTTCTCTTTGATTTTCTTCTTCTTTTCTTTTTCACACTTTGTATTAGTTTGTATTAGTTTTTATCTTTATCTGTAAAAATCCTTAATAAAAGTTTACCAACAAAATGTATGGTTCCCGTTCTTTTATTTATAACTTGTAATTGAACTCATTCCTTTTCAATTAATGCAACACCCAGCTCTTGTTCTCTGGCTAAGATGGTGTCAACTTTGCCCTGATTGGAGTTTATAACCTTCTATCAAAATGCAACCCAGAGTAAAAACTCACATGCATATGTTCCTGCTATGAAATTCATTTATTTTAAAATCTCCTGCCCCACCCTAAATTAATATTACATGAGTCTGGTAATTCACGAATGCAACTTATACTTTAAATCTTGAACAGCATGAAAACATGACACAGTTAAATGTCTATGGAGATTCTCAATTATCCAGGTCATGGTTGTCCCAAAGGTACTTTTTCAAGAGGCAACTGGACTTTCTTTGTTTTTTCTTGAAGACGTTTCAATTCTCATCCAAGGAGCTTCTTCAGTTCTAAAGAAGCTTCTTGGATGAGAAGAAAAAACAAAGAAAGTCCAGTTGCCTCTTGAAAAAGCACCTTTGGGATGACACAGTTAACGTTTGCAAACAGCATTTGATATTTGAAACAGGACAAAATCAGCGAAACATATTTGCACTCCAGGTTGAAAAGAAAACATCTTAATATCTCATCTTTCTTCTTCTTTGAGTAGTACCAGCCAATGAAAGATTATAACAAGACTGTATATACAACACTATCCTACAAAATTCAGATTTGCTTATTTAATGCCATCAAACAATGCAGGCTGAGGATCATGCCTTCTGCTGAAACTATGAAAGAGTCCAGGTGAACAGATTTAAGTATATGATCAACTCATAATAAACCATTAGAAATTCCTGCTTTCATATTGCTGACAATCAGTAACAAGGTTGTGCATAATTTTAGAGATACAGTATATGATATATGTAAGAGTTCATTCAAACATTTCTCCATATTTTGATCACTTGTTGCTGCGTTTCCCCTTAAACATTTACGATGGATTGTTACAAATGATGAGAAAGCCTTTGCAAAAAGTAGAACTATATTGGGTTGGGATTAATTTGGGGAACACTTTGGAAAGCCTTCCTGAATTGTATCTAAAACAAATAGGAAATAAAGTTTTAGGGTCTTGCTATAGCCAATAACTATTCATTAAAAAAAAAGAGGTTGATTTTGGATAACAATACTTCATTAGCATTTGTGGCAAAGAATGTCTTCAGGCCGTATTATATTTTTTTTCCCCTCTCTCTGTATGGTACATATTCCTGAATCCAACTTGCATGCAACTCGTCAATAGTACTATAATACAATTGCCGCTTCTCCATATTTTGCTAAAGACTTAAAATAAGTGGGTATTTTGTACATATTCATACTACCTAGAATTATTTATGAACCTGCTCATCTCTAATTCTGATGCATGTTCCTTTAAGATAATACAAAGTTTCAGAACAAAATAAAGAGAAAACACTGCTCTTTTCCATGATTATTAAAGTAAATAGCCATGTAAAATGTGCACAGCACATTGGCAGGGGTGGCTGCATTCTCCCAGATTTTTTTTTTTTTTGTCAAATTAGTTAATTAATTCTTACACGGATGCACCCACACCTCAAATTTAACTCAGTCTATGCATAAAAATGAAAGTTGTCTGTAACTCATTCAGCTGTATACTCTCTCTCTCTCTCTCTCTCTCCCTCCCTCCCCCCCCCCCTTTGGAGTTAAGATATTTTAAACTGTTTTTCAGTGCATGCCCATTTATATTTGGGGGAAATATGGTTTGATAAAACAAAGGTCCAACAGGTCATTGCACTAATTATTGATTTTTGCAGTAATTCACATCATGTAATTAGTGTCAGTCAGGTCATGATGACAATTAAGAACTGAATAACTTTAGTACAATTGCAGGACATGCGTAACAGACATATTTATTTAATTATTGCCTTTAAATCAGTGTTGACTCTTGCAGTTTTCTTGGCAAGATTTCCGAAGTGGTTTGCCATTGCCTCCTTCTTAGGGCTGAGTGTATGTGTGTGTGACTGGTCCAAGGTCATTCAGCTGGGTTAGTGACTAAGGCAGGACTAGAACTCCCAACCTCCCAGTCTCTATTCTGATGACTTAACCATTATACCGAACTAGCTCTCTCTATAACAGAACTAACCTTCCTCTTATGGTCCTGGGGTTTCCCCGGCAGGCAAATCGTTTGATCAAAAGTATCATTTTGAACCCACAATACAAGAAGTCGAGATAGTCACTACCCCAAAAGTAGAACAGGCCTAAACCTTCAGCTTTCCTTTCCTTTGATGATCCTGCTTCCATTTTTATTAGAGGCTCTTTGCTATGCTAGTATTTTACCTCACGCACTTGGTTTTACTTTTGCGGTGTATATTTTCCAGTTTTTGCTCATTGACCGAATAAACATTACATTTTATTGCCCCATTATCTAGGAGATGAAATCAGTGGCCAAGGCTGTACCTGCTAATTTCAGCATCCTTTATACAAGTCCAATGTCAGCTCTTGGGCAGTGTGGATGAGAGGATTATAAGTACTCGTTTTGGTTGTACTTTGATCTTGTTTTATGAGAAAATTCTCTTTATACCAAAGTATATCTGCTTAGAGTTAGGACTTGGAGCAGAAGAAGCAAGCGTGTTAAATAATTGCCACTCAGTGGCTATCAGTTTGCAAAAATCCACAGATCCAGAACATCTAAATATGCTTCTTATATCAAGCAAGTGATGAGCAAACACCTCATTGAAGCAACAGACAGTCAGCAAGAAGATCAAAGAATCTCCATTCTAACACATTTACTGATAAATGAGATGTTAAAGCACGTATTATTTTCCAAAATCAATGTCAAGCTCCTTGTAGCTGCTCACCCATAAGGAGGCTAGATTCATACAGAGGCTTAGCTAGATTTATTGGAAGAGAAAAAAAAAAAGGTTAGGTTACAGAATCTTAGAAACTGAGTATATGTATTTTAGCACTTGATCTAACAATACATTTTTGTTAGGGCAGAGATCCTTTGACTAATCACCTCTTACTCCAGTGGAGAAGATGCTTCAAACATTAGAGATATGGGAGAAATGAGCAAATGTTCCTATCTTAAAATATTTTTGCAATATCCACTTTCCTGGCTTCCAAGAACTTTATTTTAATACCTTTTAATACAAACCGTTGTTGATTTGTGTTTTGAAGATGGAATCTCTGCCTCTAAGCAATACGGTTAAAGCGAGTTGCACCCATTTTACTACCTTCTTACCCTGGTCATTAAGCCAATCATGTGGTCATTAAGCAAATTTGGCTTTCCCCACTGACGTAGCTTGTCAGAATGCCCTGGGAAAGTTGCAAATAGCGATCATGTAACCCTGGGATACTGCGACCCTCATAAATACGTGCCAATTGCCAATCACCCAAATACTGATCATGCAGCCATGAGTCAAAAGGGCAAAGGCTAGTTGTCACTCCCTTTTTTCAGCAACATCTTAACTTCAAATAGTAGTTAAAGAGATAGTCATTAATTACTGGATTGTTGTACGCTGCCCAGAATCACTTTCTGTGAGATGGGCAGCCATATAAATGTGGTTAATCAATAACTAAACAAAGGCCCTGTCCCATCCAGATAAGACCATTCACTTCAATGGCACAGGTTCCTTAACAAAACCCTCCTTCTCAGTGCTAATAAATGGATGGAAACGAATCAAGCAGAGAACCAACCCAAAACCAAGGAGAAATTTCCTGAAAGAACAATTAATCAGCGGAACGACTTGCCTCCAGAAGTTGTGGGTGGGACTACAGTTCCCAGAATTCCCAGACAATGCAGTCACTGTAGTCCCTCAGCCTGTGTGAGGATCTGAGAAAGCTGCAATAGACAGAAAGCCCAGACCAATTAGTAAACTAGTTGAGTCTAAATGAAAAGGGATGCCTTACTTAATCCAGAGAGACAAATCCCTCCTTCCACTGATGATAATTAAAATAATTAAGAACAGAAGCAGCCAAAGTCTTTGCGGCCAGAGGGGGACACACACTTTTGTGTCTTTATTTCTTTCATTCTTTAATGGGAGAGCCAAAAGCTGCAGGCAGGAGGGCAGTGATATAATAAAATCACCAGAGGGGGTGGACTACAATTGTCAATCTAATTTTTCCCCCTTCTATTTAATTTATTTGTTTGTTTTTTTTAAAAAAGCAAAGTTTTTAAAGGAGGTTAACCTATTTATTATCTTGGGTTTTCTATCCAAACTCAGCAACCCATTGTGCAGTTACTATTCTATACATTGGCTGCCAAATTTGGGGGGGAATGTCATCTTGGGGGTCTTTGATTTCCCCCACAATCTGGTCTTTAACATATGTGGTTTTTAAAAACCCTCCCTTCACTGAAAAATAACCTTTGGAAAGTCTTTATAGTGTGCTTTTTTTTTTTTTTTGAAGTGAGACAAAAAAACAAAACAAAACAAAAAACAACAACAGAAAAGGAGAATAGTTGCAGTTCACCTTCGGCCTTTGTGCCGTTCTCTATCCTGTGTCTAATTCTGATATAAGGACAAATCAAAATTTTAAATTCATCGGTTGGAAGCATATGCATTTCTGCTTGGCATCTGTTTTTCTCCTTCCCCAAAGATTCCTGCCTTAAATTATTTCTGTTTAAGAACTCGATCGGGGAATAAAAGTGTTACAATTAACTGGTTAAAATGCTTGGAGTATTTTTGAGGAAGTATTGCCTAAACAAAGAGGAAAGGTTCTAATTAATTATAAGTTTTTTTTTTTAAAAAAAAATGTAGGGCTTTACATCCAGTTCTAATCACTTAACAATGAACTGCAGAGAAAGGCAGGAGGAATTATGTTCTGCCTCTGTACAGTGAATAAAACCAATGGGAACCTCTGTATATAGTTATCAGTGGCAGTTAAAACTGCTTAGGAAAGCAACAAATCTTTTGTTCGGTTGACAACAGTTATTACAATTAATTCATTTTGTGATTGGTACTTGCACTGAGTGACAAGGTACTATTTTACCTCGGTAAAAAGTTAAAGCGGTAATGCTTACATGTGAAATAACTCGGCAAGCTTGTTATCACTCCCGAAATAAAAGGAAAGCAAAAATGCCAAAGGCCTTCCTGATCACTGTACTTATTATGTATCAGAGGTACAGGGCTCTCTCCCCCTACAAATACATTTCTCATGAAGTTAAGAAGTGAGAATTAGGGAGAGGGAAGTGTCCAAGGAATGACAAAGTGGCAGGACATCTCTAAATCGACCTGGAGATCATCACCAAATGCTTTAGCCTGCGACTCCAAGAAGCACCAGCTAGTATTAATAGCTTTCAGAAGACCTATTTATGTTTGGTACCTTGTTTTTTTAAAACCATTTTTCAATATTCTGGCAGACCACACCTGGAACACTGCAATGAGTTGTAGCAGTGCTCCAATATTTGTGGGGCTGCCGCAAGGAAGAGGGGGCCAACCTATTCTCCAAAGCACCTGAAGGCAAAACAAGAAACAATGGATGGAAACTAATCAAAGAGAGAATCAACCTAGAACTAAGGAGAAATTTCCTAACAGTGAGAACAATCAACCAGTGGAACAGCTTTGCCTTCAGAAGTTGTGGGTGCTCCATCACTGGAGGCTTTTAAGAAAAGACTGGACAGCCGCTTTTCTGAAATGGGTCTTGTGCTTGAGCAGGGGGTTGGACAAGAAGACCCCCAAGGTCCCTTCCAACTCTGTTATTCTGTTATTCTGATTCCTTAAATATATTGTGAAGCCTTTCTTTCCCTCCCTCCCTCCTGAATCTTGAAATGTAGATGGCTTATTGCACCCCAGATCTAGTATTATGAGACCGAGAATGAAAAGAATATACAAGTTGCCGATATTTTGCACAAAAAGCCAGTTATTTATAAAAGGGAGTAGAATGGGAATAAAGATTTAGACTGGCAATCTACTTCCTAAACTGAATTCTTGCTACCAATTTAAAAAAACTGGCCTTCTACTCTGCAGTGCCATTTGTTGTTGATCACTCCTAGCTCCTTCCATCATTTGTGCCTCAGAATCTAAACATCAAGCAACTCTTCCTGCTTGTGTTAGAGAGGTCTCCTCTGGGTTAAAGCCACATTTTTGAACAATCCAGTCATCTTGGTCCCAATCAAGCCATTCCTGTTAAGTAATCATTAGTCTAAGAGATTTATATCCCCTTGCACACCAAAATATTTTCTAAGCTTAATAAAAGGCACTCAAACTGGATTGGACATCACAATTGGAGACAAACTTCTATTGGGGCTTCTAACAGCCAACTCAATTGGCAACTACTATAGGATTAGAATCAAAATGATGGATGCCACGAAGCAAAAATGATGTATTAGGATGCTGAAAGAGAAACAAAGACTGGCCAAATTACTGTACAGGAAGTGCTATCTGAAACTGACATATATATGGTGTTTGTTTGGGAAGAAGACTTAAATCTCTTTAAACCTGAAACTGATATGTATATGTATGTGTATGTGTACGTCAGTTTCAGGTTTAAAGAGATTTAAGTCTTCTTCCCAAACCACATCATGAGGACTGAACATGCTTAGCAATCACATCAGTTGCAAAATAAAAAAGAAACATGGGGAAAAGGAAAGGCCCCAAAGGCATTTTCTGAAGAAAAACATGGCTGTCAGGAATCGTGATTGAGAACCTCAACACACATCATATCTTGTGCATTTTTAAAAAAATAAAAAGTGAGTGTTTTTAAATGCCTTCAAGTCAGTGTCAGCGATGATGGCCTGGATAAGTCTCTGCAGTTTTGTAGGCAAGATTTGGGAAGAGATTTCCATTACCTGTTTTGTAGGGCTGCGAGAGAGGAGCTGGCCCGTCTCCCGATTTCTAATCTGACGCCTTAACGACTGCACGGGCTCCCCTTATTTGTAAATACTCAGTGTGAAAAATGTGTGCAATCCACATTTGTGACATCTCGTATTTCTGAATGGGTAAAGACTGGGTAGCCCTTTACGGTAATTTCAGCCACACAGTTTTAAGCGCCGTTTTGGATGTCATTTCAAATAGATCTTATCCACATCTTATACGGATCTGCAGTGTAATTAAAATCATGACTGGATAATTATTAATAATTTATAATATAATTAATTATTTCCTATTAATAACAAAATGAATAATTCACAATACAAGTAATTAGGTCTTATTAATAATAAAATTAATAATTATTACACTAAATAATATATTTAAGTATTTTTTCCCCATCCCATTCCATAGCCAAAAATAGTCCCAAAATGGGGGGGGGAAGCAATTAGACAGATCCTGCCTTCAAAAATGCAATTTAAAATGTGCAATACACACCCACAAAAAAAAAAAAAAGCTAATAAGGAACTGGGAGGAAGATATACTTTTGGTGGAAATACTTAAATGGAGCAATGAGTGGAAAAAACATCTGCCATAAAGGGTAAGGCAAATATTACAGCAACAGAAATGCAAAATTATAGATTTAGAATTGCAGAAACAATCCTGAACATCACAAGAATTATTTGAATTCCATGTGTATATTTTTAAAGCTGAACAGCAAAAGGGATAAATAACTTGCAAGGCAGCATTTTTAAATAAATCTTTTTATGACTACCAGACTAGTGAGATTCTTGCTGAGCTCCCAAACAAAAACTAATTGTTAGCTCTGGCTACTCCTTAATATATCTACTTTTATTCTCCATTAAGCCCAGCTAAAGCATTGACTTAAGAAAGAATCATTATAAATCCCATTTTGATTTTTTTTTTATTAGAGGTATTTATCACCTTCTCCAAATCAATTCTGCATTTTTAAAAATTAAAACAAATAACTATTTGCAGCATAATCAATACTAGTATACATGCCACTTAAAAAGAAAAAAAAAACAGATTGCCAAGAAATATTCTTTGGTTGCACCGGTCCAATTTCAGTTTGAATTCAATATTTAATAAATAGAACCTTCATTGCCTCTGCAGAGAACCATCATAAAAAATGCAAAAGGCTTCATGGATCCCAATAAACTTGAAGGAAGAGGGAAAAAAAGGATTACCACAGGCTTTCAAAATAGTGTAGTCCTTCTGGTGTGTGAGTTCTAGAAAGGAGGAAAGAAAGAAAGAAAGAAAGAAAGAAAGAAAGAAAGAAAGAAAGAAAGAAAGAAAGAAAGAAAGAAAGAAAGAAAGAAAGAAAGAAAGAGGGAGGGAAGGAAGAAGGAAGGAAGGAAGAAGGAAGGAAGGAAGGAAGAGAGAAAGAGAGAGAGAGAGAGAGAGAGAGGGAGGGAGGGAGGGAGGGAGGGAGAGAGAGAGAGAAAGAAAGAAAGAAAGAGAAAGAAAGAAAGAAAGAAAGAAAGAAAGAAAGAAAGAAAAAGAAAGAAAGAAAGAAAGAAAGAAAGAAAGAAAGAAAGAAAGAAAGAAAGAAAGAAAGAAAGAAAGAAAGAAAGAAAGAAAGAAAGAAAGAAAGAAAGAAAGAAAGAAAGAAAGAAAGGTCTTTTAAACTTTAGTGGCTTGATTCCCTTTATCTTAAGGGCACAAAAAGAGAACCTTATATAATAGCTAATTTGTACATCTGCGGTTTCTCCCTAACTCATGTAGGCACCATATGTTTTTAATTATCATAATAGCCTAAAGAACCTGTTCAATGGGAAACACACATGATCTCTCTTTTTTTTTAACTGCTAGTTTGTAATTTAAACAAGTTTTAACAGAAAAAGTCTGGCTTGAAGAGAATGGCAAGGATAAAGGTCTAAAAATCCAGCTGTTGACCTCTGAAAGTGGGAACTAGAATCCCACCCACGGAGGAGGGACTAAGTCCACCTTTCTTGACAGACGTAATTGGTCACAGAAAAAATTATTCTTTAGGACCTTCAAGGATTTCTGTCTACCAGATTTAGATCTCTCACTGTTAGAGGCAGAAGCTAAGACAATAGGACTAAGGTCCATAAGCATTAGATGGCACCAATCACACCTTTCTTTTATAAGTACAACCTTGAGGTGAATCTTGCTGAAAAATAAAAAATAGCATTCCCCCACTTCTACTTAGCTCATGTTCTTTCATCTCCACCCTCTCCCCATTGAACCAAATACTGGAATAATTGGAACTCTGTTTCCAGCAATCCTGGACAATGTGGCAGAAGAAATGTGTAAGTTTACAACAAACCACAATCCTACAAACTCTCCTAGGAATTTCAAGGAACCTACAAAGATTTGGAAATAAATGTTTCTTCAAGGAGAAGTTATAATAAAACTCTAGATTCTAGGGAGTCATGTTAAGAAGTAGTCTTCAATCTTTTCTGATGCAGGAAAGATCATTTTATAGTGCCCATATACCCTAAGGCAGGGGTGGGCAATTAATTTTCCCAAGGCCATATGAGGACAATGAACACATGGTGACTGCACAGAGTTAGACTCAACTTGAGGTCTTCTCCTGCCCCCTGCAGCACGATTATCCCAAAGGTGCTTTTTCATGAGGCAGCTGGACTTCCTTATTTTTCTTTGAAGACGTTTCACTTCTCATCCAGGATGGTTCTTCAGAGACTGTGTCCATTGGTGGAGGAATAATTGAAACGATGGAACACATTAATTTGTACTGTCCCTTCTAAAGGAGAACTCTGATCTCTTTATGTCTGTGGTGATTCTCAGTTGCCTTGTGAAAAAGCACCTTTGGGATAACTATGACCTGGATGACTGAGAATCACCACAGACATAAAGAGATCAGAGCTCTCCTTTAGAAGGGACAGTACAAATTAATGTGTTCCATCGTTTTAATTATTCCTCCACCAATGGACACAGTCTCTGAAGGGGATCTTTCAGCATGTTCCTTCAGTAATGGCTGTTGGGAGGACAGTGAATCTGGCCAAAGAGAAAGACTTTTTAAATTTTGGAATCATTATGTGACTAAATATCTGGCTGGCTGAGTGGCTCAGAAAGATGTTTTCAGATGGAGAAGCACCTCTCACCGAGGGAACCAAAGCGCCAACGTTTGAGGGCAAATGCATAGACTGAAAGAGGATGGATTTCGGACAATGCAATATGACTGCATTGCTAGCTGGGTTGTTAAACAGCTTAGTTGGCAGTGAAATAGCCTCAAAACAACAACACTAGAAGCCTTGACTCTCTGCTTCTTAACCGCAGACCCTGGACCTTGAATTACTTATTAGCTTTTGACCTGTAATTAAAAAGTTTGACACTGCTTTGCATTATGTGCCTCTTTTTCACTTCACACTCCTCACAACCAACAATGATTGTGTCTTGCATTAAGCACCGCTTCTTGAGTTCAAAACCCATTATACCAGCTCTTACCTTACTTTGTCTAATGGATCATCAGTTGCTTTCCTACAGTCCAGAAATGTTATTAACCCTCTTCCATACGTATAATCATATTAAACAATATTATTTAATACTCATTAAGAAGCATTAGGAACTCCTGTTTCCTACACGTTCCAGGTTTGCAGATATGGTAGCAAGCACAGGCTCTGTTATCTTCTCAGTTTACAAACCCCCCAACCCTTCTGAAAAATCTCTAAATTTCTTTTTAAAAGAGACTGCACCAGGACTACTGTGATCCCATCTGTAAACCACAATGGCAGTACAATGCACAAAGCATAAAACTCCTAATCCCCACAGGCAGCATCTGTCTTTCTATAACCAATGGGCCATTATCTTGTAAATAATTCTGATTAAAATCTAGGAATCTCCCCAAACAAACAGAAGGGGAACTGATGGTGAGAATACAACCAGTGGGAAGGCAAAATGTTGGGCTCTCTTGTGTCTTGATGCACAGGCTTGAGGATGAGCATCTATAGGTAGTCCTTGACTTACAACAGTTCATTTAGTGACCGTTCGAAGTTACATCACTGAAAAACGTGACTTATGACCGTTTTTCACACTTATAACGGTTGCAGCATCCCCCATGGTCACATAATCAAAATTCAGATACTTGGCAACTGGTTCATATTTATGATGGTTGTGGTGTCCCATGATCACCTTTTGTGACCTTCTGACAAGCAAAAATCAGTGGGGAAGCCAGATTCACTTCACAACCAGGTTACTAACTTTATGCAATGCAATGATTCGCTTAAGAGTTGGGGCAAGAAAAATTGTAAGATGGGGCAAACTCCCTTAACAAATGTTTCACGTAGCAACAAAAAAATTGGGGCTCAGTTGTAGTTGTAACTCAAGGACTACCTGTAGAGAACAAACTCCTGTGAATTTCTAAAAGTGTTTCAGTAAAACTAGTAGAAAAAGAATATCCAAATGAAATAGCTCAGATCTTTATCCTAAAGATGGCTGCATCTCTCAGCACATCCCTCTAGTTATCTTCATTAGTTAAATAATATAGTAACATTGGAGTAACAGCTTGGCAAATAAACAGTCTTACCAGAAATCCATTTTATAAAGCTATGTAGTCAAAACAAAAAAGAAAAATCTGAATTTAAGACAATGCATTGTATAGGTGGCTACAAGGGGGGAAAATCCATCTGCTTCTTTTTCTGCCTTCTTAACAAATTTAACATGTCCCTGTCTTATATGAGGGAAAACAAATTTTCTTTTGAAATAGATGCTTGGAATAAGTATAACATTTGTTACAGAATCTAAGAGTACTATATGTTTGAACTAGTGCCACCCATAAATTTTACAAATTGTTTTGCCTTCCAGTCCTCAAGCAATTTCATGAAAGACTATTTACTTTCAAATTTTCCTTCAAAGGAGAACAGAATTTCAATGAAATTTTCAAATCTGTCATAGGTCTTCTTGCCTACTTCACGATGGCTTTAGGAGTAGCCGTGCCTTTCCCTGTGCAATCTTTTCTCCAGGAGTCTGAAAATTATCCCATCGCAAGAAGCTCAAGGAATCGTCTCTCATTGGACTTTTTCAGATTTGGGTTCACTAGAAAGCAAAAACGATAGAATAAAACCCCGTGAGATTGATATGGGCAACTAATACGGGCAGACTAGAAATATCAGTAGATGAGACAGGCTGGCCACTTACCGTTTGCCCTTACTGAAGTGCATGTGGGGGACGGACTCACACAATGAATGATTGCAGCTGTTTCAATTTTGCCCCGTTGTACCTTCTGAAGGACGTGTGAAATTTCACTGCAGAATTAGCACCATGTGTAGCACCAAAACCTCTGGTTCACATGCTTGATCATGGTTTGACTAACAATATCCTGTCAATTAAGTCGTAATCCACATTGATCTGGGTTACACTTATGCTCATTAAAATAACCCATTGTAACTCGTACACTGGTCCTTTAATAGAGTGGCACCAGTCGAGTATGGGCAACACTATCTATTTATAGTTTTGCCTTCTTCGAGAAAAGGAACATGATCCAAGGTATCCTAACATATTTGGTCTGAGGAATGCATTAATTAATTAATTAAAATCTAGGATATTTATATCCTACTTTCTCCCTTAACAATCATCTACAGTTTTTAGAAATAGAATTAAATCATACTCGGTTTTTAAATGGAGTTTAACTCAAATGGATGTGTTGATGGAATATTATATGGTTTGGCTCTTATTAATTAATTTAATTTAATTTAACAAATTTATTAATTTGTTGTGATTCTTGAATAGAATAGAGCTGGAAGGGACCTTGGAGGTCTTCTAGTCCAGCCCCCCATAGGTTAAGCAGGCGAACCTATGCCATCTCAGATGAATGACTGTCTAGCCTCTGCATTGACTACATTGTCAACATATGCCTAAAGTTGTCTTTCTTGAAAAGTTGTAAAGTCTTTTTTTAAAAAAATGAAGTAATATAGTAGAAATAAAATAGAAGGTGATGGACTTCTAGTGAATTGATCATAATTGTATAGATGTATACATCTATGTATAGAATGTATAGATAACTAACTACACTGTCCATCATTTAGAAATCCAACTTTTTATTCTGTTATTCTGTTAAGAGACAAAAAACATCCTTTCAAATAGAGGATATTAATGGGATAATCATACAGCTAAGAAGGGGAAAAGTGGGCACGATGGCTCAGTGGTTAAAGATGCTGCGCTTGTCAGCTGGAAAGCTGATAGCCTGTGTTCAAGACCTGAGCGCAGCGTGACAGGGTGAGCTCCCTTTACTTGCCCCAGCTCTTTTCCACCTAGCAGTTCGAAAGCACGCAAATGCGAGTAGATAAATAGGTACCACTTCTGTGGGAACATAACAGCATTCTGTGCACCTCGGCTGGCCACATGAGTATGGAACATGGTTGGACAACGCTAGGTCCTTCAGTTAAGAAACGGAGATGAGCACCGCCCCCTAGAATTGGACATGATTGCACAGGGGAAACCTTTACCTTTAAGGAGGGAGAAGAGTGCACTCTGTTCTTTAAATGTGGGTGAGTTCCAAAGTTGAAGATGAAGAAACTAAGAATGGAATGCAGAACCTTATAATTTTGCAACAAGTCAGGTTCCATCAGTTTGTACTCTTGCAGAAAGGGTTAACCGTGCATGGATGTGAAGTCCATTAATCTTGCATAGCAACAGAAGGTCTTCATGGATAAAGACACTTCGACTGAAGCGATGGATCAATTTCCCTTTTCTTCCTCCTAATTTTTCAGTTTTTGCGAGACCTGTGAATGATTTAGTTTGCAACTTTGCTGAATTAAAGGTCAATGGTTGTAGCCGAGGTCTTGTGCTCATGAATCATTAGTGGGCAAGCACAGTGACTTCTGGTCAATGTACCGCATGTATTTGGCGTTCTACAAGTGTTCTGATTAGCCTGTGTTTTTCTGACGTGCCTTAAAATTCAAACCAGTCAGAAGAGATTCTCTGTGTATTTGAAATATCCTACTCCTGAAAACAGAAGTTTTATTTAACAGGAAGCCTTGTGAAGGGAGATACTATATCATGCTGTTTCAAGAAACAAACAATAAACCCATCTGTAACCACGCCCAATTAAAATATTAGATTGAAAATACATATGGAAAAGAAATTCCCTTGGGAATAATTAAATTAAATTAAGGCTGCAGTCTTAAATAGACTATTCTAAAGTAATGTTTGTTGAGGTCACTGAAAATTGCTTCTAGGCTGAATGGATTTCATCTGAACACATTCAACTTGGCCAAAATATGAAAAATAAAAAAATAAAAGAATTCAAAATTCCAGTGTACCTTAATTAATTTCGCTTCCTGGGTAGTATTGAGAATTTGGATTTTCAATTTTATAATTTATTTCACAATGAATTTGCTAGATGTTCCTTGTTTTCAAGGGGATCTATATCTGTCAAACATTACTTATTTCTGCTCCATTCTGGCATTCAAAATTCTGATTATCTGAATTAATCCTGCAGTATATTGGGGTTTCCCCCCCCCCCATCCCTTTACGGAAATGTCTAGGGCATCATAATACTCTGGATTAAATGAATGGACTTCCATATGCAGCTAGGTGAGAAATATTACATCTCTCTTCTGCCTTGTGTGTATAAAAGGAGATCTTCCACCCACCCCCCATCTAAATACCCAGCTCCTAATTCTAAAAGCAATTTCCTGGCAAAGGAAGATGTTCTTCAACAAATGGAAGACCAAACCATCATAAATTTACAAACCTATTACACAGTTCTAATAGTTCATTGTATTGACATTCTACTGCAAACAATCCAATGTTTCAGCCTATGTAAATTAGCATATAAAAGCAACAGTTGGGTAAAATCCTTCTTAGGATGAACTAGAGTGTCATGAAAGAGTGTACATGTTGGTGAGTTCCTTTGAACTCTTCAATTGGGAAGAATTCAATTTTTTAATTTATGGGTTGTTTGGGGTATTTTTTGGGTGATATATATGAAGGTCTTTAGAAAGATGTTTTGGGGGTTTTTTTCCATCATGAACCAGCTATCTTTAAGAAGTAATTTAGAATGTACATCCAAAACCACTGCAAGCTGTGAAGATGGAAAATCAATGACTTCCATTTGTCAAAGCAATACTTATCAACAGCCTGAGAAGTGGTCTATTCTTCACTGTTAAAAAGAAATCCTGTTAAGCAAATAATCTCTAAATAAAATGTTGCCAAATCTATATGTGGATCACTTATAGCTGATATGTAACTGAAAAAAACCCCCACAGAAAAATGTTCTGGGTTAATTTCAAAAGCAAAATCAGATCCTTATACAATGGTGACATAGCTTTCATGACCCAGTGTTCTGATTTCAGCTCCGTTGTTATAGCATCAGATGTGATTAAGTAGAATTCCAATACACAAATATTCCATTGTGCAGCTGGGATATAGTCTTGTCATTCTTACAACCAATAAAATCCAATTGAGGAGTGAAGATGTTATTTACAGCTTCAACCTTCTGACTTTTTTCAGTGTTGAATGTTTTTGTTTAAAAGGATTGCTATCCAGGGGAAGTGCTATGAGAGAGAGAGAGAGAGAGAACAATCTCACACTGAGTCTGGATAAATGTTAGTTATCTCACAAATGCTGTATTATATTCCCAAGCATTCCAAAATAATATAATTGTTCAACTGGTGAACTACAGATTTTTCTCAGTATGACACAGAACACTTAAATGTCAGGTCCTGACTCATGGTGTTTGGATGGTATTAAAAAAAATAATAACCTACCAATATGTTATTCAAAACTGACAGCATTAAGTAAGATATTGAAGGGGAGGAAGAAGAGAACAGAAACATATAATTAGGAGATAAGCCACTGAAAAAGTTCTCAGGTATAGGCTAAATTCTTCTGGCAAGCCCCATATCAACAGCATGGTTCATATCTCTACCACCATTATGTTCTTCTACCTTTGCCAAGTTTAAACCTGAAAAGTTGACATTGTGCCCTTAAAATTTTGTATGAAGCTGGAAATGGGGAATCGGCAGTGACTTCTGCCTTCTGTCTGCCTTGCCTGCACCTCCTGCTACAGTCAGGAAAAAAAATGTAAATATGTCACCCAACAGAAAAAAGAATGGGATAAGTTTGGAAAGAGATAGGTGGGGAAAAGAGAGAAATGATCTGCCTCTTCCCCCTTTATCTGGCATCATGTGAATCTTCAGTCCTGCTCAGTTATGCTCGATGTCCTGCCATGAAGGTCGAGTTCATCTCCAAGGCATTTTCTCAAACCCACTTAAACACAGGCTTCTTTCACCAATTATTAAGTTATTAAGTTGTGAGGAAGGGAAGGGGAGGGGAGGGGAGGGGAAGGAAGGAAGGAAGGAAGGAAGGAAGGAAGGAAGGAAGGAAGGAAGGAAGGAAGGAAGGAAGGAAGGAAGGAAGGAAGGAAGGAAAGAAAGAAAGTTGGGGCTTGTACATAAGGTATTTGGGGGGGAAAACTAACCAGTTGCTCTGCTCAGTTTTCTGTTTAAAAAGAAAAGGGAAAAGAAAAGAAAGAAATAAGCACTTCAAGCCGGATTTTGTCTTTCAGTTTTTTGGCAGTTCAGCTGTCGAGTGAATTAACAAAATGAGTCCAAACTATACTAATGTTTAACAGCTTTTTAATTTTATTAGCAACACCAAGATAAGTTATTGAAGCATTGTTTTTAGTATTGTTTTACATTCCATTCAGAAATGACCTAACTTGGAACTCCATATACATTTAAAGATAAAGTGTGACACTTATTCAGAAAGCAACAATTATTAAAACTTACATGCCTTCATTACCAAGAAACCTTAATATATTTTCTAATTACTTCCAACAATACTCTATTTCAAAGCACATGATAACCCAGCAGAAGTTTACACATTTCACTTCAATCACAGGTTTTAAACTGTGGTCGTCAGTGTGTTATTCATTGAATTTCACTGTCATTTCTTGACGAAGGAAAAAAAATAATAATAATCCAGTACCCAACATATTAAACTGGAAGCATTTCTCAAAAGAATATGAAAAAAGATAACTACAATCATTTTTCCCCTCCTAAAGTATTACAAAATTTGAAACTAGTTCAAACTGAAGTAGAAATGACAATAAATAACCTTTTAAAAAGGAAGGAAACTTTTCACTTGTATGGAAATCCATACTTCTAAACTCATATGCCTACATTACAGAACATATACAAACCCTTTCATTTCATATTGCTGCAATTACATGTTATAGTGAACACACATTATAATTCCTACTGACAAATATATAGAAATTCCTCTTTGATTTAAAGAGTTAACAGAGCAACAGGTATAATTACACTTGTGCCAAGTGACATGATAATTTAGGAACAAGAAGGGGAAGAAAAAAGCAGCAATTCAGAAATGCAACAAGATTACACATTTTTACAAGAATAAAAGGAAATCCAAAATAGCTGTTCTTATTTAAAAAAAAAAGTTATTGGGGTCTCTATATATGACATAAAATTCAGATCAAAGCAATGACATATGACTGTTTTATCATCTTGAATGACTGTCATTCCAGTCTCACTCCACACATCTGAATATCCTACTGATTTCCATAAGAATTACACAAGAATAGTTTTCTGCTAAATTACAGCCTACATTTTTATGCTATTTGTGGTTTAGTATGATAATTTAAGTTATACAAAACCATGGTTTGAATACAGTACTGTAAATACTTATAGTCGTATTGCAACTAAAAGAACAATGAATGAGATCAAAGGCTAACTTTTCTCACTTTTTGGTACACTTGGATTAGACCAGGGGTGTCCAACCTTGGCCATTTTTAAGACCTGTAGACTTCAACTCCCAGAATTGTTGAAGTCCACAAGTCTTAAAGTTGCCAACGTTGGACTCCCCTGGATTAGAGACATCAGATGTCCCATATTTTGAAGAACTGGCCCTGGTTTGAAAGACTATAGCAGAATAATCCAGAATGCTAAAAACAAATTATTGTTGCTGAATTGTCTGAAATACAATCTCATTTAACTTTAAAAAAAAATCTTCTAAAACTATAGTTTAATTATCTTATAGCTGCAATTTGAATTACACGTAGATGCTTGAGTTTGTAGTCTTAAGACATTGAATATTTTGGTCATAATAATTCCCCAAGAAATCAGATTAAACCTACTGCACTATATTCTTGTCTGTATTGGAGCATGGTCTTAAAATTGAATTGCATATAAAGGAATACTAGAAACTGTCTGTCTTTGCGTAGAACAGAATGCAAAGGGGTTATTATACTTATATCTAGAAGTGACTACAGTTTGAATGTGCTTGAAAGTGGAAGGCACAAAGACTGTCACTGAATGAGTGCTCTGGAAGTACAGAAATTGTTTTGATCAAAACACCATCATTTACTACAATATTGGATCCTCTACTTAATTTGGAATAGCTACTGTTCCTTTTTTCTGCATTTCAAATGACTTCAACAAATGAGATCCTACATTTACACTGTGATGAGATGGAACCTGATTCTCACGTCTTGTCCTTTACTCTCATTCTAAATAACTAAATAACTCTGGAGTAATGAAAATGTTGCCTGTTTTGTATGAAAAATGCATATCTGTCTCTGGAAACTGGGACCAAAAGAATTGCTGGATTTTCCAGTCAACTTCCCAGTTCTGAGCTGGAAAGAGCAGGGGAGCCTTTGACCATAGCCAAACATTCTAACTTTGATATTTGTCTTGTTTGAAATCGGAAGACTCATTGAACTCTAACATGAGATAGCCAAAAATATATTTAATGTTGAAGAATGGTGAAGTCAAACCTCCCCAATATTGCAACTGTCCCCGGATGAAAGGCAGAAGAGCTTGGCTTCTCTGCTAGGAAGTCACTGTTGATTCCGACAGTAGCTTTTTGAGCCAAAAATGTGCAGCAAAAAGGAAAGTAACATAAACAAGGCTAAATGTCAACAGTGTTTGCAGACTTACTGACACCATCCATTTGTTTGTACTGAAATGACTAGTGAACCATTTGGCAAATGCTGCGCTAGACACAGATCGGCCCTTTTATCCAGGAGTGCAAACTTCATTGGGTTGTTGGCATTCGACTTAATTAAAAAAGGAGGAAGGCCGTTTGAGTTGGGTTGGATATCGCCACGCAAATAGCAATGCATGATCTACAGCAGCAGCTGAAGGTCCAAGACTTGGAGCCAACTTTTGATCTCTGTTGACATAGACAAACACGAGGAGCAACTTCATTGGGAGCAAAGAAACTTGCATCAGAAGGAGGACCTCAAGGAGGTGGCTAAGAGCCAAGGGGGTCATCTAAATCTCTCTCAGTGGTGAATAATTTTGCAAAAATACAGGTCCCTCTTAGAAGATGGGACATATATGTATAGTGTGTATGTATGTATACTTGAAAGTGATAGATCGTACATGTTTCCCTAGGGCAGGGGTCTTCAAACTTGGCCCTTTTATGACTTGTGGACTTCAACTCCCAGAATTCTGGGAGCTGAAGTCCACAAGTCATAAAAGGGCCAAGTTTGAAGACCCCTTCCCTAGGGGGATTTTTATCCAGCATTATGCACAGACATTGTGACATTTGGATCACAAATGTGCCTGCCTGTTAGATATGCACACTGAAGGCACAAATCTCTTTCTTGGAAAAAAAAGAAAAAAGAAAGGGTTTTTTAGGGGGGGGTGAGTCTTTGCTTGCCATTAAAAAAAATCATGTAAAGTATTCTTGAAATAAATTGTTTGGAGGGCAGTTTAAGCATGATACCTTATTCAGTAATAAGGGTATGGATTTTATTGAATCATGCCCTCTCCCTAGAGTGTACGAAATAATATGAGCTTGCTCAATAGTCCTTTATTAATTCTTCTTGTGGCTTAAATTTAACAAGAAAATCTGTATACCTTACCATACCCCTGCAAACAACATTCGCTTTTGGAAACAATGGGATGCTGGAATAAAGTTTAGGAGAAACTTAAAAATCAGAAGGGGGGGGGAAGTATGATGGACAAAAATAGTCAACTAGGCTCTAAATGTCTAAAAAGGCACATCAGGTTTGGGATGTTAGTCAGTAGGTGATAGAAGCAGATTGTGATATTATCTGCAAATTTCTAGATACAGAGCAATCTTAGGGAAGGATCAGGAACATCTCTCAAAAGCATGAAATGATAAATTGAGTATCTATATTGACTGTATAGTATTCAGTTTTTGGCGCATCACTACTAATATTGTATACATGCCTTTTCTAAGAAAAACCTATCAGGTACAATATGGCTAGTTCTCAAGGAAATAAAGGACCTATTTAGTTAATGCTAGCCAATGCCAAGTGCTGTGAAATAGATCCATGAAGACAAAAATATTTAGGCTCATCTCCTCCCTTCCTTGGAAACACAATTTTGAATGCCCATTCATAATATTAATTAAAAAAAGAGGTAGCAGATACTGAATGAAATAGACAATATTCTATTAAATACACCCTCTTGATGTGATAAGATTGCTATCTGTGAAAGAGGAGCAATAATATCTAGTAAAACCACAAAGTTTTCTTCATATAAGCCAAAATGTGTCCTAAAATGAATTATTAAGTATTCTACTATTAAGAAAGACACATAACAAGAAAAAAGTCAGAGGACATGACTACTCCAATTAGCTGTATTCTCCTCTCTATATTTCTGCTAATCACTTAAATATGCTTTGGAAGAATAGAATAGAATAGAATGGAATGGAATGGAATGGAATGGAATGGAATGGAATGGAATGGAATGGAATAGAATAGAATAGAATAGAATAGAATAGAATAGAATAGAATAGAATAGAATAGAATAGAATAGAATAGAATAGAATAGAGTAGAGTAGAGTAGAGTAGAGTAGAGTAGAGTAGAGTAGAGTAGAGTAGAGTAAAGTTGGAAGGGACCTTGGAGGTCTTCTAGTCCTGACCATTTCAGACAAGTGACTATTCTGTCTCTTCTTAAAAACCTTTAGTGATGAAGCACTCACAATTTCTGAAGGCAAGCTATTCCACTGAAGTGGTGGAAGTCGTGTGAAGTGAAGAAGTGGTGTGTACTAAACATCATAATCTAAAGTATATAGTGGTTCACAATCCGTTGCCTCTCATACCTTTGCACACAGAAACACAGACCTTATTTTGCTTATCATAAAGTATCTTTCAGTTCAGATGCATCCCTTATAGCCCGTTTGGGGGTCAATAAAAGCATTTTATGTGACTTTAGCATTAAAGTCCTACAGTGATCTATCTATCACCAACTCAAAATAAACTTTTGCTTTAGGGTCCCACTGAATCTCATGCTAAACTGATTCCAAACTGTTGCTGGCTACTTCAACAATTTATGAAAGTGAAGCAAATTTGAATGAAAGCATAGATTGCTTGTGCCATAAATGAGCCTGATGCATGATGCTGAGTTGAAAATAAAGTAAGACACAAGTAAGTATGTGTGTATTTGTGTGTTTGTGTACAAGTCTGGGTCAACTGCTCTTTTACAATGTAATATGTGACTAAACCCTAAACCGTACTTAGTTTAATGAAAGACACTGGAACAAAACCCATCCTTCTTAATATTGCTTTGAGTTTGCTGCTAATGCCAATGAAACCAAGAAATATATCATACGATTATAGTCTCCCAAAATAAAATAATAAAATAAAATCCAAAATAAAATGTGGATGCTGAAAGCAGGGGAACAACTGACTGTCTTGTGAATTAGTAACTACTTTTATCTGAGTTAGGAGTGATTTGATTGAAGGGTGAGCCTATTTCTTTATGTAGACCAGGGGTCTTCAAACCTGGCCCTTTTATGACTTGTGGACTTCAACTCCCAGAATTCCTTAGCCAGCATGCCTGCCTGAGGAATTCTGGGAGTTGAAGTCCACAAGTCACAAAAGGGCCAAGTTTGAAGACCCCTGATGTAGACTATTAATAAAGATACCATTGCTTCCATATTTAAATGAATCATTCATGTTAGGGGCAATGAGAATAACACATAATTGGAGGAACAAGGTGAAATGAATCTGAGGCATTTCCCCAGTTATCCCAAACTTGAAAAAAAACCGAATGCCCCTATTATATGAGCTGAGTTTCATAATCTAGATTTGCACTATTAGGAACATTTTAGTTCATCAACTAGGAATGAGCAGAAATTATATAGACATTATTTAATAAGCACTCTATTGCATAACCTGAGATTCCAAATAATTGTGTGCCCCCACCCTAAGGTTTTGGGTATGACCTCCAAATCAAAAATTGTTATCAAATTGTATTTATAATATTACCAAAAGAGAAAACATTAACTATATTAACTATACTTAATTTGAACTAAATTTGGAGATGAATTGAATTAAAGCAATTTAATTAATTTAATTTTTTTTGTCCCAATCCTGCCCTCTACTCGTTTTATTTTTTTCAACCCAAATGTGCGTCAGAAAGAAATTAAATAAAGGGACTATCTGTCCATTGGTCCATCCATTAGCAGAATAACTCTACAGAAACATAACAAAACCAGACCAGATTTGGTGTGGAGAGAGAAGTTGCTCAAAAGAAAGATTGAGAGAAAGAAAGACTGTTTAAAAAAAATCCAGGAAACATTTCCTCCAACGCTTCCCTATTGAAGAAACAGCTGGGTAAGGGGCTTTTAATGTTGCCCTCTACTCTATTCTAAGACTCCTTTGCCCTTCCTTTCTGGTCAGGTGACTGAGAATGGAACTGCTTTTAACAGGCTGGGGGAAAAATGGCAGAAAAAGTTAAATCTCTTTTCAAATGTTACAGTATATAGCCTACCCTTTCCATCTAACAAGTATTCAAGCCAACTAATTTTTCTTCAAAAGTCAGTTGTGAAAAGATGGTTGATCTTTACTAAGGGTAAGAAAAACACCTATTCTTTTCACCTCGGATGCTCCGAGTTTTCATAAGGTGGGAATCTGTGGATCGCATGCTTCTCAGCAGCAGATACATACCAAGAAAAATACGCGGGGAATACCCATAATCAATCTACCGAACTGTGAAGTAATATTGAGTTTTGTCTGTACTCTATTTGAAAACAATGAGATCTAGGTTAGTCATAAAGCAAGGATTACATTGGCACTCCATTGGCCAAGAAACTGGTTGAATTGGGCTGAAAAGGATGCAGATGGAAATATTTGCTTAGTTTAATGATACCTGATATTAGTCTTCTATTAGCAGCTCCCAAAAGATGGATTCTTCTAAATTCAACTCAAGGAACAGTAATTCTCTCTTCTGCCTCCCTCCCCCTGACCCAGGTTGGTTTACATTTAAATGATACCTTAGCTGCAAATCTAATAACATGTTTTGAATGAGTATCCATTGAAGGTTCATCCCTTATTACTGTTGTTTACATGTCTCTTTTGAGGGAGCACGCATTTGGAGGAGCACTAAACATCACAAAACACCAACCAGCAAATATTTTCTGGTTTCTATCAGGAAATCCCATCAATCGGCTTCTCTACAATCAGACCAAACAATAATCCTGTCCAGAGAGTAGCTGAGAAATATAGAGAGGAAGAAGAGGAGGGGGAAAGGATATTACACTTTGAATACAGCCCTGCCTTGAAATTAGCAACTCGGAAAGATCATATTTTAGTTTCTTTGGGAAGTCCCCTTTTTAGAATGATGAGGTGGAATAGCTATTAAAAGGAGAGAAAGTGGGGCTTTTAATTTGCATAACATTAACAGCTGTCAATATTTTTCAAACTGTCAGAAATCCCACAGTGGGCATTTTCTCCCTCCCCCTGGCTTTTTTTTTTTATTAAGGAATTTGGAAAGCATTCTTTGCTCTGCATAGTTACAGATTCTGAGCTTAGAATGGTAAATGTGATTGGTTCCAAGTTCCCAGAATGTAACACATTATAGGTCCATGCAACGTGTAGCTTCAGCGAATTCTTGAAAGTATATATGTTTATGACCTGATGCCTTAAACGTCAAGAATTCAGAAGCTCCATTTTTTTTCTCTCTCTCTCCTTTTAAATCAAAAATAATACTCGTGGGTGAATTTGAAAACATCCTTCAGGTGGCTTGCCAGACATATAGCAAAGGACTAGTTCTGATGCCTCATTTGATCTATTTATTCTTCTAAGTGGCAAATAAAGAATCAGAGAAGGGGAAACCACTATGAAACCTCTCCTGCATGTATTCAATTCTAATTCAGTTTTGTTTTTTTTGTTTTTTTACTTCTGCCATGGAAACCTCTCCCTTGATGGAATAACTTCCAATTCAGGAAATCAATGGGGTCACATTTTTGGAATAAACTCCCTCGCATGTTTTTGAGATATGCAGTTTGAATGGGGTGGATTTGTGAATTGCAAACTTGAGGGCAATGACATAAGTTGTCTCTCTGACAACCCATAATATTTGTAAGCTGCTTACTCTTGTTTTACCCGTTGAGGCTCATTAGACATAACTTAAGACTATGTGCTTTTGCTCAGTGAAGACTTTTTCTGCTTGATGCTGGGCTCTCAGAATTTATCTTAGCTCTCACAGACTGAAACATCTCAGTACACGTGCAGCTAGCCTTCAAAGCATTTCTTTCATGATAGAAGGAGTAGCATCCACCTAGCAAAACTCTGAATGCATTTATATGCTCCCCACCCATCTCCAAACTGGAGCTGACACATCGGATTATCACTTGCTTTTGGGTGACAATTGCCATTAACTGGGGCGACTGGAATGCTGACATTTCTTTTCCTGCAATGGTTCAACTCCTGCTTTGGGCAGCCCTTTCTGTTCTTGAAGAGTGTAAAGTAGACATTAAAAGATGGATTAATAGAATCCTCAGATCTCCAAGGTTGTTGCACTTTGCATCAGAAGGGGTTCCAGAAGGACTATGAGCCTATTTCTTTGCTGATGAGTTATATGGTGATCAAAGGAGAGGGGGGAAAAAACTTAACTAAAATAAGTCATGAATAAAAAGGGTATTAAATTTCTCCGTGGATATTGGAGTCCCCAAGTGGTGGCTCTTAAACACGTCAACTTCCAAATATGCCCACCATCAAAATCCATCATGCCAAAACTACATGGCAATTGTGTGTGTATGTCACATGTTGAACTTCTTCACCCTGGCTAGACAAATTGACAACCCCACATACGCAGACAAATCTAGAAAAAAATATCCTGCCATTTGGTGACTCCAAAAATCATACTTTACTGCAAAATAGTAACTATATAAATATACTCAAGAATAATAATGATTTTGGATTTTTACATTTTAATATATGTGTCTATCATATTCATTATATCATTTGATGATCACACTATTTCCAATAAGAAAACTGAAACGGTAAGTGGTTTAATTTTTGAAAATAATGAAAGGTTATTTGTCTGATGAGAACTTTCAAAATTTCCCTATAAAAATATAACTACATATTGGAATAACTCACTGGATTTTTTTTATTTGAGTGTTATACCCTTATATAACATAAAGAAATTTGAACAAAAAAAGCACGTTTGGCTAAGGCTTAACAAAGTGTCCAGTGTCTTTTCCTCATTTCAAATGCTGAAAAGTTTGCAAGTTACCACATCAGTTTAAAAAAAAAAAAAACCAAATCAGAATGCTAAAACATTGGAGCAGCAAATGTCCCAATCACATATTATAAATACAATCCTCTTATATAACTGCTAATCTAATTTAAAAGTACATGAATGTAATTTTTTCTGAATGGCCTGGACCACATTAAAAGGCCACACTCTTCCACAGAAGCACCATTTATTGTCAATAGAGGTCCATGCTCTAGAACAAAGAAGACATTTATCCCATCGTTTTTGAAAGCCAGATTTTCTAACAAATATAACTAAACTTATTTAGTCATTTTGTATGAGTTTTTTTTTTCTGAAATGGTCTGAAAGAAGGATTCTAAAACTTACCACACAAGTCAGGTCTCTTGATATATCCACTACTTCCTGTGCTACTACTCAGTCCATTAAAGGCTGCTAAGCCATCAGAGCTGTAGGCTCTTAGGACCGACAGCATGTTTACTTGCTTCTCCAGGACTTGTGGGGTTGATGTTGCTTCGGGTTTCATTACTACTTGTGCAGCTTCGTGGGGGGAAAGCAGGCTCAAAGTGTGCCACTGCTTTTCAGAAGACGGCAACGGTGAAATGAGTCCTTGTGAGTTTTTGGAGGCTACAGAGCTTTGTATGCTGTCTCCTCTGTCACTGCTATCTTTGCTTAGGTTGGGCAAAGGTTGGTTCATAAGGTCAGATTCGGCTTCAAGATCCTCCTCATCAATGGCTTCTTCCTTGGAAGACTCCATATCTTCAGAGGATGCAATGTCGGACAGGTCATCAGTAGCATTTTTATTAATGGGGTCAGAATGCAGCAGAGGTGAGTCATCTTCAGACTGGGTTTTGAGGTCCATGTCGGCAGTGGTACAAGAGTTATGTGCTCCACCGACGCCAGAGTAGACGCCAAATTGCTTATAGAAGTCAGCCGCAAAATTATAAAAAGTGGAGTCCACGTGACCAGGCCAAGAGGAATTCTTTTGTTCTCCAGGAGAATCCTTGGATCCCTGGATCATCCTTTCAGAGGCATCCACTTGACCTATCAGATTTGAAACGGCTGAATCTTTATTGGACTGTAAAGAACCTGGCAGCAGGTTGGCTTTCTTTGTTGAAGCCACCGACTCTCTAGGTTGGTCTTTACCATTTCTAATTGATCCTAAAGCACCATCTTTACGTTTTGCTTTGCCTAAGTGATTGGCCTGAAGGTGAAGAGCCATGAGTTCCATAGAAGAGGTTGTGAAGGGACAAAACAAGCAGCCGTGCCAAGCAATATTGTCTTGAATAGTAATTGATGAGCCTGGAAGACTGCCTGCATCTGGCCTTACGGAGAGATCAAGAGGTTCGTACTGGGATTTTTCTGCTTTTCTCTGTTTAATGGGCAACTTCTCCTCACTAGTCTCTGAAGCCAAAAGTTTTGCAGCAAGGCAATCGGACAGGGCTTTCTCTTTCTTTTCTTTCTCTTTCTTTAAGGAACTGAGGACAAAGCTGTCCATAAAAGCTTGAAGAGACCCTTGAAAGTTCACACCGTTTCCAACCATACTGTGATACGCTCGGCCTAGGTCAGAAAAACGTGTCCCTTTGGAAGGTGTGTCAGAACCCTTCATATTATCTGGAGAAACCTCAGAGGAGATACCAATTGAATGACCTGGATGATCTCCTGGAGAAAGCATTCCTGGTGACCACTGTTGAGATCCCATCCCACTTCGGAAATCTATGCCAGGAAGACCCTTGAAAGCTCCTCTCAGTATTTCAGGTCTAACAAACATGGATCCTTTACTTGATGTTTCTTCTTTGTGCTCTTGACTATGAGACTGTCCAGAGAGTGATCCAGCCCCATTCTGACGCTCCCGGTGATGTCGTTCCAGGTGATATTTCAATGATGCAGACTGGGTACCAGCATAATCACAGTGGGGACATTTGTAAGGTTTCTCACCTGCAATTATCAAAAGGCAAATTTACTGAAGGAAAAAAACCAATATAAAACAAAAAAAAGAGGTCTACACTTCTACAACAATAACAGTTCCAAATGGCCACCAGGATCCATTTTTTGCCCCCTAAGGTAATTTCTTCCTTAATATGAAATTAAAATTTTAAGGGTTTCCCCCCCCCCTTTAAACAGCTTTCTACAAGCTTGACACGCTATAAGCACACAATCAACCATCTCTTCTTTAACCTAATATGCTAAAGCTGCTGTAGAATTAGAAGATATGATTACGAAAATGAAGCAACACCATTCCACACAGTGATCATTAAAAGTACAAGCAGAGGGCAGTGGGTGGGGAAGAGAGAGAGAGAGAGAGAGAGAGAAAGTATATAACAAATGGATGACTACAATGTTTTTCTGTATACAATAGCACTAAAATTTGTTTAAATTATACACATGGAAACCATTTTTAAACCTAAAAATTTTATGGCACTGTTACGCAAGACTGAAATGAATGATTTAAGTCTTGCTCTGCAGTAAATCATGGATATAATTAGCAAATGGCATTCTGCACAAGTAATTTATCATTATTTGGAGGGCACCATTCCAGAAGGATTCAAGGATCTGCAGACCTGCTGCATTGTTTCCAAATAAAGAACTATAAATATGGTTTATATAAAATATTAATGCAATTTTAGTGCATTGCAACTGCATCGGGCTAAGAACATATAGTTAAGATAAAAGGCAGTCGATAAAAATTAAAGAGAAAAAGAGTAATAAAAAGGTACAAAATAGATTCTGTTGCCCTGAAATTAATATTATCTACTTTTTTTTTTGCAGTGCTTTAAATTTGCACTAATGGTTCCTCTTTTGCTTTAGTGGTAAAATCTGTAATTTACCTATAATAAGACCTCTTTGAAAGAATAAGGGTTGGCTTAAGCTGCGTTCTAAAATACATATGATATTTTTGGGATATATATTTCCATCTCAGTGCAAAGCCCATATGGTTCTTTGATTTTGATTTCAAAGAAATGTAGGTGTCCTCCAGCACATATGTAAAATATTTACAGGCATTCACACATGCACACCCCCAAAAAGAAAAGCTGGGTAGACAAACAGGAATGTAAATATATATATAGGGGTGTTGCTTGAGCGGCTATCAAGGGATTCTTTAAAGACCTGAATAGTGGACTTGTCACTGAAACAGACAGCAGTCTGACAGTCTTAGAAGCTTCTTTTAATGGTGTTCTGTCAACAACAACAATTATTTTTCTGAGCAATCTGAATAACAAGGACATTTGTTTTTTCTCTGAAGTGATTTGAACATTAAGACAAGCCATCTGTGAACTGTGTACCCTAACATTATTTCTTTGTTTTCTACGTCTCTCCTCTGTCCCCATGTCAACAAAAAATAATAAAAAGAAATACATGACATAACTAAGCTAGGTATTGAGCTGTACACACACACACACACACACACACACACTTAGGCTTATATACCGCTTTACAGTCCTCTCTAAGCAGTTTACAAAGTCAGCATCTTGCCCCCATCCTTACTGACCTCAGAAGGATGGAAGGCTGAGCTGGTCAGGATCGAACTGCTGGCAGTAGTAATGCAGAGTTAGCCTGCAGTACTGCATTCTAAGCACTGCACCACCATGGCTCTTTATTCTTGTGGAAATGTATTCATCTCCTTCAATTATGGCCTTCAAGAATGTTGGAATGCAAGCTTTCTAGATAGCAAAGCAATTTTCAGCAGAAATCAGGGAGTTCTCATCCCAACACATTTAGTGGGTGCCATGTTGGAAACAGACACAGCTTAAATATACATCTCTTAAAAACACAAACATCAAGACATTTCAAGAAAGAATGGGGACAATATGGAGGAGGAAGTTCAACATTTGAACCTCTCCAAGGCTTCACAATTTACTTGTGAAGAACCCAAACAGCCTCTGAGATTTTATTTTCTGTCAAGTCTTCTCTAAAAATAAAATCTTTCAAACAATAGTTAACTGGCCTTTTCAGCATATACATGGAGAAGTATCACGGCATTAAGGAGGGTCTATGACAACTCGCCATGGCCAACTCGCTGTGGGATAACTTGTCATAGCTAACTTGCCACAGGACAACTCATTGCTGGACAAAAGTTACACTAGTAACAAAGAAATGGTGGATGTGGAATGTCAAAGCCAAAGTGATCCCAGTGGTGACTTGGAGTTATGACTCCTAAGCTGGAGACAGGCTCCAACAGATTGCAGGAACAACATCAGAGTTTTCTGCCCGAAAGAACGTAGTATTGGGAAAACTAAGAAGATGCAGAAAACCCTCAAACTCCCACCCATGTTTGCTCATTTAACACTGCCCTTATTAATGAACCATTCTTTTGTGACTCAATAGTTTCTGTTATTTCACTGGGCTGCTTTTCTAAGTTCTAATCATTGAAGTATCCATCAATGACCAACATTTAGTCCATCTGGACAAACGTCCTTCTGAATTTTGTAGTACTTCCTAGCTTGAAGGCACACGAGACACTTAGCAAAATGTGAGCTATAAGACAAATTTTAATTGAATAGAATTTGAATTAAATGTGTATTATTCTACCTTGCGAATGCAAAACCATCTCCAGTCAAAATGTGCATTAATGCGGAACAGGGATAGAAAATATTTTTGAACGCAGAATTAACATGACCCAAAAATAGATTCAGATTTCCTGTTAAGGATTTATATCCAAAATATTCAATACATATAAAAGTATTATATTTCCATGACCGTCTTAAAAGGTATCTGAATATACTATATGGTTTGTAAATAAGTGCAGAGCTCTTATTTACGGTTGAACTGGGCAATTATGCGAATTACATTTCAGGATTTTCTGGAGCAGGGGTCCCCAACCTTGGCCACTTTATAACTTGTGGACTTCAACTCCCAGAATTCCTCAGCCAGCCAGAGGAATCCTGGGAGTTGAAGTCCACAAGTCATAAAGTGGCCAAGGTTGGGAACCCTTGTTCTGGAGGACCCATTCTAATCTATGGAAGACTGCCTTACACTGAATGAGGCCTTTTTTCAATGTACCTCAGATTTGTCTGTGTTTGAGTAAGCAACCTAATGTTTTGGATTGCAAATCCCATAATCCTTTATCATTCGCCATGCTTCCCTAGGCAGTAGGAAGTTGAACAAAATAGGGAATGTCAGATTGCCCATTTAACTGTCCAGTTTTAATTAGTCTTCTCCAACTGTCTGGAAAGTGGTCTCCTAAGCCTTCATGGACTTGGGCTCTTTTAACCTATCCAGGAGTATCATTTATCCTCAAGAATTAGAATTACTAATATATCAGTGGATAATGAAATGAACAAGTAAATGTCCCTTGAAAGATTCTAATACACATACTGAACACTCTGTGTGCATTTTTAAAAGCCATTCAATCAATTAATAAGATATTGATAATCTATTTCATCAATGGCAAGAGAAGGTATTTTCAGAAAAGAATTGCAGCATGGTTTAATTACTTCATTATTCTGCCTGTTCCTACTCAGTAATTTCTTTTATCATTCTAATCACTCACTTCACACTTTTGAAAACAAATGGAATATCAAAGGTTCTGTGGGATTATTTTTGGATCGTGCACATGTTCCCCACATAGCTCATCTGTTTGTCAGAAATACCAATTGCATTTTGACTCTTTTTACTCCCTTGCTATCATGAAATATGCAAACCAAAAACAAAGGGGAAAAAAAGATATAAGATTCTTATTTCTATTACATTCTGTTCTATAGCACAACTAGCTGGATAATATTTTAACCTTCCTCGTCATCTTTTTTCTTTTCTTCTTCTTTTTTTTTCGTGCAAAGCCACACGATTGAATTTAAATCCTATCGTGAATATTTATTTAGTCTCCCTCTATATTTTTACATAGTTAAGGTTAGAAGAAATAAATATGGATGCTCCTTAGCTCTGAAGCTTCAGTACATTAATATAAACTGTTCAGCCATTTTCCCTAAAGCATATATATATGTATATATGTTGCAAACCTGAAGACTTTTTACACAGCTGCTTATTGCTAAACAGTGTCTTGTCCAGAAGGGGACAATCTGTGTTTCTAATTGCTGTCAGTGAAGCTGAGATTCATTATGTGACTTTCCCATTAAAATGTGAGCATTAATTTGTATAATGAAATATCACCCACTGCAGCGTTCATTAGCCTCACTGTATACACCACATTGTTAGCTACCTAGAAACTGTAGTTAATTTCGCTAATGGATATTTCCCTACTTAGTGTTTGGTAGGAAATGTATACTGTTAACATTACCTTTTAAACTTTTAAGATTATTTAAATTCAATCAATTATTTTTGACAAAAGTTTGGGATGTCATTACATCAAGTGGTATAATATTAAGGATGAAGTTATCTGGAGAAACAGATAGGAAATGGGGGGGAAATCTTTTTAGCTTAATTTGGAATATTTTTTTTTTTAAAAAAGTCAGCGACGAAACTGTTTCAGTTCCTGGTGCATGAGGCCATTTTCTTCAATTATGTATCTAATCCATCTTGCCTCTGTAAATACTGTTAGTAGACATTTCCAGGAGAAAGCACAAGTTGAGTTTATTTCTGTCAACTTCATACTGACTATTCCTTACACACATGACAACTATCTGTAGCAATTTTTAGAAGAGACTGTAATTTCCGATTAGGAACAATCCTGTCGATCTGTTTTCAACCCATAATAGATCATAATCTGAACTCAGGTGAATCACACCAAGGTAGGTGTGAAACAACCACTTTGGGCAAGAAAGAAAGAAAAAGTGTGTAAAAGAAAAAAAAGACAGAAAAAAAGGAAAAAGTGTCTTTGTTTGGAAGCAGATTTAAGAAGCCTATTTGGAGAGCTACTGTTACCTAGTCTTGAGGGATACTGACGTATCGCAACATTACTGTATGTGGACCACTGGGGAAGCAATGTCAGATTGAAAAGGAACTGATGACCGTTGTGGATCAAGAAGTGGTAAACGGATCAGCACCTCACAAATTCTTCACACAGAGGCTTCCCACAAAGTGATTATAAAACAGTTGTCTCCAATGGGCTCTGGAGTTTTGGGAGTCAAGGGAAAGTCAACTTTCATTCATTTCAAGCCTTCACATGAGCAAACAAAGAAACAAAAAGTGGCCCTTTAATTATAATAAAAGATTGATAAAAGGAAGAAGTATTTATTTAGCATGTCTTTCTGTCTGTCTGTCATCTATCTATCTATCTATCTATCTATCTATCTATCTATCTATCTATCTATCTATCTATCTATCTATCTATCTATCTATCTATCTATCTATCTATCTATCTATCTATCTATCTTCTGCCTGCCTGCCTGCCTGCCTGCCTGCCTGCCTGCCTGCCTCTCTCTCTCTCTCTCTCTCTCTCTCTCTCTCTCTCTCTCTCTCTCTCTCTCTCTCTCTCCCTACCTACCTACCTACCTACCTATTGCCACCCATCTCACATAAATGACTTTTGGCTGCTTACAACTGAATATATGAAAACAATAAAATACATACTATAAAATAAAAAAACAAACAAACTTCATAAATAACCATCAATAAAGCCCAGAGACCATCTCCATCACTCTCATGGGAGGCCAATCCTGGGCAGAAAACCAAGTTTTTAGGGCCTTATGAAAAACCAGCAGCATCTAACAGTCCTTGTTTTACATGTAAACATTTGAACAGAATGAAATATATATAACGTGAATAAAATTTTTAATTCATTCTCCTCAGTGCTCTGCAGCTGCCCCACCAGATACATCTCTTATATTCTTTTCCTACCATGGCCTCTAAGAAAACCCTGAGGGGACAGCAGTCCAACAGGGCTTCTGTCTCAAATTATTATGAGGAAGCATCTAGTGACTCTCTTCCTGAGTGTAATAGGTTGTAATCTTGATAATTAGTCAACAATAGCTTTTTCTTTTAAATCCATCCCACACAGTAGCATGAGTACATCTTGAAATAGTGACTTCCATAGTTAATTTTGTAATATGGGCGTGGAAGGAGGGGGGTCTTTCTGTCAGTTCTTCTGAATGAGTCTGGATTCCAGTACTTGGGGCGAAGGGAGAGAAAAAAAAAACCTCATTCCATTTCCTCAGAATCTGAGATAATTGTATTCCTCCCTATCATCTCGTTCTTTTATTGGCTTTGTGAAAATATAACCCCATATGTACTTTCTGAGGTGCATAACCAGAATGTTTCACAATTCTCCAAAGCTGGTTGCATCCAGATTTGAATGACTTTCATTTCAATGAACCAAAATTCAATCTGAATTTTCAGTTCTGTTCTTAGAGATCATCAATGTGAAAGCTGCATTTTCAGAACAAAAAGTCTTCCTTTTCATCCACAGTTTGTCAAGTTTTCATCTTACCCGCCCCACACCTTTCTGAACCACCTTAAATCCATGAATTCTATGTGGAATATAGGTTTTTCTTGCCCCGCCATATAATATTTGGGGGGGGGGGGGTAAATTAAACTTTGACTTAAAAGATAGCATCCTAATATGTCCTTTATGCTATTAACATGCTTGGGTGCATTACTATTTCTTTCCATTTCTACAACACACAATGTTGTTCCAAGAGTGGAATTAGAAAATTGGAAGGAATTCTAATTCTAAAATTCTAATGGAATTACAAAACTGAGGGGGGGGGGAAATATAGTACTTAAAACTTGCAGCAGATAGCCCTGAGATTCTGATCCATTGGTTCTTTATCTCCATATCACCTTCCAACTTATGTAGCAATTATTTAATTCTTTGCACATGTTTGTTCTCAAACACAGAATGTTTTGTTATGTTCATGCATTTTCTAAACAGAGGAACAATGAAGACATTTGTGCATCCATTAATCAAACACAAAATAAGCAGTTCTTCTTGGCCTTTAGTTATAATAAATATTTGCCATTTCTAAAATACTTTAAAAAATAAATATACTTCTTTTAGTTTTGGATTTTTTTCCCCTTCACTGATGTTTGGGAAAAAACACTCTATTTTTGCAAAAATATAATTCAATTTAAGCAATTAGAAGGACATCTAAAAGAAAATAGTTTGCTTTTGAAACACCAGGGAATTGTGGGGCTTTTGAGGTATTTAACAGCACCTCCCTATGCTGCTCTGCCTGGACAAATGGAACCATTCTAAACATTTTTTTAAAAAATCTATTTGATAATTCAAATAGAAATTCCATGCATGCAGAAATGTGCATGCACATTATTACAGAAAAACACAACTTTTCAACCAAGGATTGTCCCTTTGTATTAAATTTAACAAAATCAACATAGATAGATCTTTCAAATATTTGAGAATATTTGAGTACTCTCAATATTTCAGTGAAAGGGAAGGTTGGTGCTCTTACATTTATAGTAACAGGAGGGAGACTGATATCTGAAACAATGCTTATCTAAGCTATCTATTTAGAACACCCAAAGACAACTCATGCTCAACACATCAACGCTGAGCCATCATTAGAGGACATTTTTGCAGGAGAAGAGAAGGCTGATCTTGGGCTTTATCTAGCACCAATTTAGCTTTAACCATTAGTTGACTAGATTCTTGTATTAAAGATAGAAATAGTAAACTCTTATGTGCTTTGAACTCAATGAATATTCCTGGTTATTTGCACCTGACATTAATCTAGATGGCGGTACATAAGGATCAATGGAATTTACGGGGCAGGACTTAGGTCTCTTGTGGCAACTCAATGAACTAATGACAAGTTTAACCCCGCCTTCCAGCTCAGCTGCTTCTTCTCCTAAACATTTCTGAGTTAGTGTACCTTCTGTCCAAATAATTTGCCATGTTAAGGTGACCCCTTCCCCTGTGATCTTGTGATCTGGCTACAGCAGAATGGCATAAATGGGGGACAGTTGGTCCTTGGTACAGGCAAAATGGGACAATGCTGCTGAAGATGAGGAGGAAATTAACAAAGGGTGTGGAGTCAAATTACTACTGCCAGCTAGCTGATCAGCTGCTTGGTGGTCAGCAACAATGGCAGAAAACGTTTCTGCATCAAAATCAGTTTTGATTCCCAGCAACTGAGAGAGAGAGAGAGAGAGAGAGAGAGAGAGAGAGAGAGAGAGAGAGAGAGAGAGAGAGAGAGAGAGAGACGGACTGGCCCCTTGATCTAGAAAAAAACCCAGGTATAATGGAATGGAATGAGGATATGGATTTCCAGGAGGGAGGGATGGAAGTGCACTCCAGAGAAGTAAGAAGCAACTCAGCCCAGATATTATGTATGAGAGAAAGAGGGTGAAGATGGCTTCTCTCTAATAGTTTACAGAGTATATTGTAGATAGTAGAGTGCTCTGTTTGGCAAGATTTTTGTCCTTCAGTGAGAAACGATAAAGAACTCGGCCTCAAAGAATCATCAGTTCTTGGTTTGGGACCTGACATCTTGGATTGCAAAGCCGACATCTTTACAACAAGAAGTTCATGATCCTGGCCACGGGTTGAAAGAGCGAGAGGTTACATTTTGGCCTCCCCCATCTCAGTTTTCTTCATCCCACCTAATGACAGGGCCGGCTCTGCCACCTACTAAATGGTAGTGAGAAGAACATGAATGTGGTTCTTGTGGGTTAGTCCCTGAGCCTCCATACTTCCAGAGAACATCTTCTATGCATTCCTTTCTTTTCTGCATAAAGGTATCAAGCTTTTATGAGGCCTCACCTGTGTGTATCCTCAAGTGAACTTTTAAGTGATGGGATGTCCTGAATGTTTTCCCACAGTAGGGACAGTCCTTCATGGTAGACCCAAGGCTCCTATCTCTCAATAATGATGGCTGCTGGACACCGGCAGATCTTCCAGCTTCCTCTCCAACATCTGAAACAGAGAGAGTGTTCTCACATCACTTCAGCACATGTCAAAAAGTTGTTCTCACTCAAACTGCTAATGCAACACAAAGCGAAACATGTCAATACTACACCTGTCTGTTTCATTCTTTTAAATCTGACAGAATGCTGACAATTCATGTATTTTCTTGTTATTCTCTTAAATTATTTCATCTTTCCCATCATCGTTTTTAAGCAGCATATGGTACCTTTATACAGAACTGAATTAGACAAGAAAAGAAACAGCTGTGTCAGCAGCTGGTTTGATTTCTTCTTTTGCTTCATTCCTATTAAGTACTTTCTCATCCTTAAAAAAAAAGAAAAGAAAAACACAAAAACTTTTTCTTGGTTTTTTTTTCCAGAAAAGTTTTTTTTTCCCCCTTTCTTGCATTTTCTTGACTGTTAATATGCAGGCGTATGCAAGCCAAGCTGTGCATCCCTTTCAAAAGTTTGAAGACTAAAGAAAGCAGTAAGAACATTACTACAATTGATACTAGTAATATTAATGGTATTAGGCGTAATGCACGGGAAATTAAGCACTTTTAAATATAAGCCTTTGGTTAATTCATTAAGTACTGTTGGTTTTAATAGAAGACTAAGCAGATGTGCAAATCTCTCACAATGAAATCAAGGAGATTTAAAACTGTTCACCCATTAAATGGACTATGCCCAATGTTTGTGGGAACTTGTCACATAAATTATACCAAGTTACAGCTTTTCTTTTATTCTTTTCTTTAGAGCGAGATGCCATCACAATTTAATTGTGTCACATGATTATTCCTACTTCATTCTGCATCCAAGAGGCAAAAAAAGAGCTTTAACCCACAGCTTTATCTCAGATAACTTCCACATTGGATTTATCTGCACCGTACCCTTAAAACTGTTCTTGTTCTCTCCTGATGCCACTTTCAGAATAAGCTGGTTTAGGAAAAACTGTCTGGACTGAGGTACCTTAGTTATCATAGTTAGCAGTGCACTGATGATGTTACCTAGTTGGGCAATGCATCTACAAGCAAACAACCAAGCTCAGAAAGCATCAAAGATCCCACAGTTTAACCTCAGCTAAAAAGATCAACCCTGACTGCTCTTTAGAAGGCCAGATCCTGAAGTTGAAACTCAAGTACTTTGGCCACCTAATGAGAAGGAAGGACTCACTGGAGAAGAGTTAATGCTGGGAAAGATTGAGGGCAATAGAAGAAGGGGACGACAGAGAATGAGGTGGCTGGATGGAGTCACTGAAGCAGTAGGCGTGAGCTTAAATGGACTCCAGAAGATGGTAGAGGACAGGAAGGCCTGGAGGAACGTTGTCCATGGGGCCGCGATGGGTCGGACACGACTTCGCAACTAACAACAACAAAAAAAAAAATTCTCTTCTATTGAAAGAATCCCTCTCCAGCCTCTACTCAAACTCACCCCAAAATGGGGAATCCACATCACCCACAGTAAATGACTGACTCCCAGTATACCTCTGACTTTATAAGATTTAACAATCAGAGGTGGACAAGGACAGAGAACACAGGGAATATGGAAAAGAAGATCAAAAAACCCCCCAACAAACCTAGAATCCTTGGTATCATGACAGTTCTGTGAAATGTCATCAGGGTTTAATACATATTAACACTGCATACTTCCATAATATGGAAAGAAAGATGTGCATGATGTGCCCATGAGCAAAAGATGGGAAATATGCAAATATGCTATTTTAGCTGCAAACATATGTATTATCACTATGTTTATTAGAATTATATCCTTTTTGAACAGGAGCCCAAGATGATATACATATTGTTCCATCCTCTTGTGGGTCCCCCCCCCAAAAAAAAAAACCTGTGAAGTAAGTTGGGCTAAGAGGAAGTGACTGACCCAAGAAAGAGCATCCAGCCAGTAAACACACAACTCCATCCAGTCGCCCTGACTCTATCCCGAATTAAGGGATTACAGGGTTGGAAAAGAGAGTTATTGATATATTTTCATTGTGTTCTTTTCCATTGTTCATTTTATGGTTCTATTATTTTACTTCTGTTCTGTTTACACTCTTTTCATGTCTTCCTTGTTATCATTGTAAGCCGCCTAGGGTAGCCCCACGGCAAGATAGGTGGTAAATAAACCTAACAAACAAACAAATAAACTATGACAAATCAAATCAGTGTACCAACAGACATGTGTGGGAAGGAGCAGAAAGCCTGCAGCAAACCATAGTGAAGGGGAAACAAACAAACAAACCTCAAGGAAAAATATATGTGAATTTTAGGGATGTATTTCCCTGATAGTCAATAAAGTAAATACATGTGTGTTTCTGAGAGGTGAAAATGATTAAAATATCTGTCTGGAAAATCACACACAACATGGATATTCCCTGGACTTTGAAGCTTTGCTTTTTGTTTAGAATAGAATGGAATGGAATGGAATGGAATGGAATGGAATGGAATGGAATGGAATGGAATGGAATGGAATGGAATGGAATGGAATAGAATAGAATAGAATAGAATAGAATAGAATAGAATAGAATAGAATAGTTGGAAGGGACTTTGGAGGTCTTCTAGTCCAGCCCCCTGCTCAGACAGGAAACCCTATACCATTTCAGACAAATGGTTGTCCAATCTCTTCTTAAAAACTTCCAGTGTTGGAGCATTCACAACTTCTGGAGGCAAGTTATTGAAAACAATAAACAATTGAATAAAAAAAAATACAAGAAGAAATTTCTTTAAGTGTTCTGCTTAACATTCCAGCAAATTTTAACACATAGTAGATGTTAGAAAGCTGGAAAGATGCATGAATAGAAACACTGAAAGTCTCTACAGCATTTAACAGTAATGCAACTTAGAATCCAAGTGGACCATTAAGCAGGCATGAACTATTCCATATTGTTGGATTCCTCAAGAAACTTTAATTGTCATATTATTCGCACAGCACTCAACAGGAAACAAAATTCAACAGAAGAAAATATTCTGAATTGTGCAAAATTAAGGTGGCACGTATGAAGTGGAAAAACCCAAATGTGTGAAAGGATCCTTTTATTTTGTTTGCGGTTTCTACAAACATTATACAGCAGGAGGGGGGGGGGATGCAGATCAACAGATAGCTAAAACTAACCAGCCACTCCAGATAAACTTATGGAATAAGAGTACTAGTTATGCTTTGCTAGATGTCACTCTTAATGACAGCTTGTTAGACATCTCTCTTTTATCTTGCTGCCTAGGATATGTGTGGCCCAATAAAAAAGAATAAATTTGTAAGATAAACAGATCGCTTTGCAGATTTAAGAGACCGATTTTCACTTCACTCAAAACTGATATCCCCCCACCCTTCAGATTCATTTTTGGTGAGGCTGAAAAGCTGTGGTGTTTAGCACTAATCCCTCTGAAAAAGCAAAAATGAAAACAGAGGGGCAGGACAACGTGTGGGTGGTCTGGAGAATTGTCCTTTCCACTTAACTCAACTTATAGTCAGTAGATTGGTCTAGTGGGGCCAATCTTACCTACAAGGACTTTTTTTAAACATACATTTATGGGCCTCTAAAACTGAGTTGAGAGTTCTCTCTCTCTCTCTCTCTCTCTCTCTCTCTCTCTCTCTCTCTCTCTCTCTCTCTCTCTCTCTCTCTCTCTCTCACACACACACACACACACACACACACACACAGAGAAAGGATGCTGTGAGTAGATCTTGCAAGTCTGAAAGGACATATCTTCTGTCACCTTTACAACTAGGGAGGGGGGGGTTCCTTCTGTTTAGTAACACCGTTAAAGGAGACTCCTTCCCTTGATATATTAATGGGCAATTTCTCCTTCACATCCTGGAGAAATTAATAGAAATCATCCAACTTAAGTTAGCGAAGAATTTCCGAAGATAATTTCTGCCAAGCTTTTAAACCCAAAAAAAAGTTAGCCTTCCGCTGGCAGCGAATTTGTCCAAGAGACTAAAATTGCTTTAAAAAAAACAACAACAAAAACAGCAGAATGCACTCTATTGTCTGCTGTTTGAAATCTAAAAAAGATTTCATCAATTCCATTTTTCTGAAAGTCACAGTTATTGTTTATATCAGTGCCTTTGGTATTTAATAAGTGACCTCATGTTAAATATTCTGCAAGAGTTACCATCGTTTTGGGCTTCTTAACAACTTGCCTCTTTTGTTGTTTTATCAAAGGGTTTAGGGTGGGTTTTTTTCCTTTTAAGTGACCATGTATGGTCATGTTACACTGTTAAGCATTAATATGGATCGGCAAAGAATTTGTTGAAACAAAGAGCTATTTTAGAGCTGATTTGGAAGAAAGCCTACCAGTGAGGAGAAAATAGCTCTGCCCTGTTTGTGTAATTAGAAATGAAGATTATACCAAAAAGCTCTTTTGGTAAATGAAAAATATAGACTTTTTTTTTTCTTCTGTTAGGCACTTGAATGACACAGAGAAACAAAAGATCCATCCTGCCTTGCATTCTGAGTGGCTGCATAAGAAAAGATAACTAGGTTTGAAAAAGCGGATCAAGTTTAATACAGATGGCTAGGAAGCTCCTTGGGTAGTACAATCGTTCAGACAAATGAGACGTGGCAACAACACCCCTCCAATAATCATAACCATAACACAGAGCACTTCCCTTTATCCGGTGCCAGAATAACAGAGTTGGAAGGGACCTTGGAGGTCTTCTAGTCCAACCCCCTGCTCAAGCAGGAAACCCAAGACCATTTCAGACAAATGGTTGTCCAATCTCTTCTTAAAAACCTCCAGAGTTGGAGCAACTCCTGCAACCATTCTTTGTATGCTTTAGCCTCCAGTCCCCTAATCCAGGGGTCCCCAACCCCTGGTCCAAGTGTGGTCTTATCAAGTCATTATAAAGTCACATCCCCTTGCATCCATATTAAGCTGACTCAGCAACAGCTGCAATTATCCTGACCATAGGATGGTGCAACACCATTCTGAGGGGATGAAATGGCTCCCGCTATCATTTTGCCTTGCTGCAATTTTTTTTTTTTAAAAAAAAGCAATTGGACTGGTTGGGAAAAAAACAGCCCTGTGTGAGGGACACATGGTTTAATAGGGGTTCACATCCAAGAGGATTGGGTAAATTATGGAGCTGGTAGGCAGCCAATAGTGGGAAATTTACCCATGAAAAATGTATCATTTCCAGTGTGTGGAAAATTACTTTCTGTTTCATAGTTTGAGTTTTAGGGATCCAAACTAGAAGTAAATGGGCTTTGCTGCCCATTGGGGATGCTCCTGCAGAAATTCTAGATGGAGCATCACTGCGGGGTCAGTGCCCAAAGCTACAAGTTATCAAAGAGTCCTGCTCTGTATGTAGAAAAGTTAGAAGCAATAGAAAGAATTAGTTGATAATTAGAAAAGCTGAATCTTGAGTGTGTCATATACGGTCAGTACTTCCTGGTTGGTGGAATAGAAGTAACAATATGTTGGTTTGCAATGTAGTCTCTAGGTTGGAGATCCTACTTTGCGTACATGAAAAAGGATAAAACAAACATTAGCTTTGTTTGCCCATCTCTTTATTAAACTAATTGATTAAACTGAAGGAGGAGAAGGAGAAGGAGAAGGCTTTAGTGTTCCTCTTCAAGGGAAAAGGTGTTTAGAATTATTCAGGGAATCAGTTGTGACACTCTTTCTTTACCCCTTTAAAAAAAACTAGATAGCAATCCAACGGTATTACAGATACTACTCAGAAATTAAAATCTGCCTTACACTTAGACTTCTGTTCTGTTCATTCTGCATAAATCAAGCTAAAGACATTCTGCAAAATTTAAAAACATATCAGGAATTTAAATCTGACCACATATCCTTAAGCTAAGGAACCCACTGTGTCTTGAAAGCATGAAATTAATGTTCTGTCAAGCCACTCACAGCCACTCACAGCCAAGAAAGCTCATGGAGTCTCATCATTTAGGGTTATTGAAAGGAAATGAGGTTAGATTACAAAATCTTAGGAAACAGATAGGCGTACATTAGCACCCCATTGGGGGCCTCTTTGCTTCATCTGATCATCTTTCTAACTGCCTCTTGATGCAAAGTAGATGTTGCGGTCTCTTCGGTTGATAAAGAAGGAATGTACAGATGTTTATAGAGTACAGATGTTTATAGAATGAGTATAGAGTACATAGAGTGACACCCTTTACTTCATCATGCTTTTATCTTTATTTTTATGGATTTCGTTGTGATTTCTTCATTTCATTGTTGTGAGCCATCCAGAGGCATTGAGAGTTAGACGGCACACAAGTTCAAATAATAATTATTACTTATTTTAAGTAAAAATTAATTTTATTTAAAACAAGTTTAAGTAATAATCCTACAAACTAATAAAGTCCTGGCTCATAACATAACAGATTTAATTCTGTTTGAAAAGAAGAAAGTGTGGATAATTGATGTGGCAACACTGGGAGATAGTAGATTGGTTGTTTGGCACAGTAGTTAGAATGCAATATTGCAGGCTAACTCTGCTCACAGCCTGGAGTTCGATCTTGACCAGCTCAAGGTTGACTTAGCCTTCCATCCTTCCGAGGCTGGTAAAATGAAGACCCAGATTGTTGGTGGCATTATGCAAATAATGCTCCCAGAGAGTGTTGTAAAGCACTATAAGATGGTATATAAGCCTAAGTGCTATTGCTATTAATTACAAAATCTTTTTTCCTGCAGGTTACAGATTCTCTGGCTTCCCCTAATCCAGGGGTAGGCAACCTTGGCTCTTTTATGACTGATGGACTTCAACTCCCAAAATTCCTGAGCCAGCCATGCTGGCTCAGGAATTCTGGGAGTTGAAATCCATAAGTCATAAAAGAGCCAAGGTTGCCTACCCCTGCCCTAATCAATAAAATCCCAAGAAAAAAACATCCTTCCAAGTGAAGGGAGGCTTTTTCAAATCAGGAAATTGTGATAGCCAGGGAGGCTGCAGAATGAGAAAGAGGTGAGTAATTAAATATTAACTTGTGACCAAATAAAAATAAAAAAAATACCACTAGAAGAAATTTTACAGAAAATCCAAACACACTTGGGAACGAGGTAGAGAGACAGATGCATTTTTCACAGGGGAAGAAAACTTTCAGGAAATTGCAAAACAGATTTTTGATGTGGCATTAATTAAAATGGATGTGGATCATCCCAAATAACTTTCCCCTCAGGAAATATAGTTTTATTATATTCTTTTAAAAAGAACAACAGCAATGCCTCTTAAACAGTCTTCTATACTCTTAATAATTTGGCAGAAGAAAAAATCCCCAATGAACATTGGCCTGTGTCTTTCTCTTTAACCAGCTGAGTGATCAGAGCTTTTAATATAGCTGTTCCAATTATTGTAAAAGTCATCTAGTACCTTATAACCACAAATATTGACAGTTTATTGCACAACACATCCATGACATTTGAAGGTCACATCATACATAATACATACACTTTTATAAAAATGTCTGGAACAAAGAGATACATGATCAGCAATTACCTCTTACTAGCAGTTTGGCTCTAAAAAAATGAGAAAGAAATATACACACTGGACCAAACACTGGAAATCGTATTAATTAAAACAACACAAAACTTTGATATAACAACAAAGAACTTTTAATAAATATTGGTTTCTTTTTAGTTTGGCTTAATTCATAATATACAGTATATACGAAAAAGGAATATATCCTTCCAGATACTGTTGTTGGACCTTTCATAGGCTGGAAATTGGGATTCACCCATATCTAGAAGGCCACAATTTGCTCATTTTTATCTAGCTGGCCACTGACCACCTTAGATCTGCATGGAAGTTCCTCAAGAAAGGCTTATCTTAACTCAACCAGTTGTAAAAATCACACTGATTAAGAATTGTGAAAGTTGAACTTAATTGTATCTGGCCATCAATAAACTGGAGAAAGCAGATTGTTATTCACAAAAGCTTATGCAACAATCTGTTGGTTAGTCCTGAAATTGCCCCAAGACAAATTTGTTGGGTTTGCTGCAAAAGTATAACATGACTACCTCTTTTAAAACATTTCTAAGTTTGAGACTTTATGAGAAAAAGGGTAGACACAAAAACTGAAAAGATTCTACCTACTCCACAATAAGAAGAAATTTTAGTTGATTACAATACTCAATTGTAGTAATGAAGGACGGGGTTCCAACATGTTTTTTCAGAGGGAATTCCACCACAGAGAAATATTTTTTAACAGCTTTTATATTGGGTTAATACAATTAAAATTTACCTTCTTTTTCTCAAACCTATACAAATATGAAAAAGTGATATCAACAAAACGCAACATTCATTGCTTCCACTCTCCTAATGTAGATTTGTTCTATCGCTTTACTTGTCTTACACACACACACACACACACACACACACATTTGCACTTGATATTGCACATTTGCAAAACAACTAAAAATAAATTACACAATGAAGGAATCTTGCTTTGACTCCTGAAGAGATGGCTTTATCAGCTTGCCTAATGAAAAACGTTAACTAGAAAATCCAATTGTTATGTTTGTAGAGAATCTCAATGTTACTCTCCAGTATCTCTGCAAAATGTCTTTGCTTTCTCTACAAAATCATCTAACTGATACACAGAAAAAAAACCCAAGTCAGATAATGCAATTTAAAAAAAAAAAAAAACCAATAGTTTTTCAGAAATTAACTTACAATGCAGGATCTTGAGGGACATACAACTACCATCCATTCCGATTCAATTTCACTTTTTTTTGCTAGTGTTTGAACACTTGTCACCTTTTCATCCATCTATGGCAGGGGTCCCCAACCCCCAGTCCATGGACCAGCAACCGGCCCGCACAAACAAAGCCCCATCCGCGAGATGCAGGCAGCACAGAAAACCACGCCCCTTCCGGTCTGCGGAAAAACCTCTCTCCACGGAACCGGTCCCTGGTGCCCAAAAGGTTGGGGATCTCTGATCTATGGCATTGAGTAAGGAAGGGACTTGCTCTCAAAACAGCACTTTGACATATGTGACAGTCACCCATTATCCTGATCGCTAACAAGCAAACACCGAGCTTCTAATTAACGTCTCCTGCCAAAAAAACCATGGAAGAATAATAACAATTTTGAAAGGCCGCAAAGCTATTGTACCTCACCCCCAAGTTCTTTAGAAGAAAAGCTTGGCCTGTTCCTCTGAAGCACCATGCTTGTAACCATCTCCATATTCTAGGTTCCCTTGGGACAGCTTTGATCCACAAGTTGAATAGGAAGAGGCAGTTTGATTATTGCCTTGATAAGACTAGTCTCTCCCATACTTCATCCAGATTGTTTATTTCATTTGGAGAAAAATCAAGAAGGGTTATCTCTTCTCTCTTAGAGCAGAAGCTATCCAAACGAATCATCTTTTTGTATTCACAATTGTTATTTGAAAGCAGGTATTTGGGAGGCAGATGGCTTTAAAGCCCATACCATAAGGGTTAGTGCAGCTTCTGTATCTTATCTCTGGCATATTCATATCAGATTCGCCGAGTCTGGCAAACGCTTTCTTTTTCAAAAAAAAAAAAAAAAAGAGCATTGTTTACTTGATGCACAGCTAGATCAGATATTCAATTTGGAAGAGTTATCTTACAGAAGTCCATTTTTAATTAAAGTCTTTGGTGTCCTCCTATTAGGATGGGTGTTTGCTACTGATTAAAGATTCAGAGTAAAAGGGGGGAAAGGGGGAAGGAAATTGTCCATTCACACCAGCTGTCGTGAGTATGTCACACATGGGGACATAAGTATTTCCGGGCCAAAGGCTAAGTTGTACTGTGCTATACTGTACTCCAAAAAGCAGGAAGCACCAGGACAGAGAAGTGGACAGAGGCAGAAATCACAAACCAGATTTAATGTTCTTTCTTTTAACAGAATGACAGCGTTGGAAGGGACCTTAGAATCTTCTAATCCAATCTCCTGCTCAGGCAGGAAACCTTATATCTGTACAATACAAACCCTATCCCTATACCCTATTCAAATTGTTGTCCAATCTCTTCTTAAATTTTTTTAAATTAAATTGAAATAAATGACATTAAGGAAACAGAGTGAGTAGGATGATTACCCATCTAATTTTTTTTTTAAAAAAAATCCCCTTAACTTATAATATGGTAGCAACTTTGGGAAACTTTCTGGGAGCTGGAGTTGAAACATTCGCATTCACATTGTTGACTTTGCTACTTAATTATATTTCAATCCCAAATAGTTGCTTTGAAATGAGATGGGCAGCCAATAAATTTAAAAATAAATAAAAAAATGTTTGCACTGCCTATCATTTGTTCACATAATAGAGTCGCCCCCTCAAATCCTATATGGAACTGCATTTTGTCATTTCTGTACAGTTCTCGTGGATTTTTTTTAAAGTAAAATTATAAATATTATGTTGAAAATCATTGAAACGGTCTTCTTGAAATAAGCAAAAGTAAAACTAAAAAAAAAACACTCTTATCCATAAAAAGAAGTGGAAAGAAAAAAATAAAATAAAACTTCTTGGGACAAAAAGGAGAATGTTTTGCATGCTTTATTGGTGATTGTCCACTAAGACAGCTCTAAATACAATCCAGTTCTGAATCAACTGGTCAATCAACTGGTCTTTCTTTATGGCTCACACAACATTCCTGGCAAAGCTTTTCTCCTGTCCTTAATTCTGGAAGATATGTGTGGAGGTGAGATGTAAATCCTTTGTCTTGTCAAAATATTGAATGCATAACCTTCTGGGGGGGTTTAATATATATTTATGAATATACTTATACATATATTAATGGTATTTATTTCAGTAATACTATCCAATCATAATGAAGTACTTACATGCCTTCCAAATGTATTGGAGAACATTTTACTCAATCATATTTATAAACATTTCCAGTCAAAGCAAGCATCTTCCAGGCTACCAGCCATTCCCCCCATGGCTCAGAGGGGCCTTGAAGTTGACCACCGGTCATCTTCTACACAGTTATCTCAAACCACTGAGAACACCTGAGCCAACTAGAGCATTCTCCCCAACTGACCAACTATAGAATACAAAAGACAAAATGCCAACATGCTCAAATTTAGATTCCTGCACTGAGGAGGAGATTCTCAGGCATCCAGGTCATGGTTGTCTCAAAAGTGTTTTTTCAAAAGCAAGTGGACTTTGATTTTTTCCTTGAAGACGTTTCACTTCTCATCCAAGAAGCTTCTTCCATTCTGACTAAAGAACTGAAGAAGCTTCTTGGATGAGAAGCGAAAGGTTTTCAAGGAAAAACAAAGTCCACTTGCCTTTTGAAAAAGAACTTTTGAGACAACCATGACCTGGATGACTGAGAATCTCCATAGACAGATGCCACTCTACATAGCACCGTACAACTTCTAGGTTTTTATGAACTGACAATTGCATCAATAAGCCTGAAGCCTTAGAAATTTCCCCATCTATCGGTAAGAGCAGGAGAAGGGAACATTGTGTCCCATTTTCCTGGAAAAGGGCTGATTTTTTTCCCCAACCGTTCAGGGAGAATGAAAAGGGAAATGAATAGAACATTTATCAGAAAATGATTTTCAGATAAATTTTGCTCCAGCTTTAGTAGGGTGGCAGAGCTGTGAGTTGACTTGGTGCCACTCTATCAGAGCAACTCCACTGGAATTAATGAGACTTACAATGAGAGTCGGATAGAGGTCATCCCTGAGAGACCAAGCAACATAATTTGACTAGGAATGTGAATTTTGCCAGACTTTGGCCCATAACCATTGGAAGTAACACATTAATTAAACTTAACACCGGTGAAACAATTTGGGTAATTTGGACTGATGGATGTTAAGGTAAGGTCATCTGCAAGCAGCCTCAGTAAGACCAGAAATTTAGATTCCTAAGAGCAGCTACATGTTTTATGAGCAGCAAATGAACACATACATGTGATTTTCAAAGAACTACCTAGATGGCTTTGCAGGCATAATCATTTGCTCTTGCATTTATAAGATTCTATATGAAAATTAATAATGTATGCTGATGTTTATAATTCTCCATAAATATACATACCTCTGCTAGTCCATGAAGTTAATAATAAGTTCATACTGGAAAAAGCAATTATGTTGGGAAGAGTTAGATGTAAAAGGAAACTAGGCCATCAAAGAACATGGTGGGTGTACACCTTCAAAGCTGACACCATCCAGAGCATAGAAGAATTCCAAAAAATAGTCTCAAATGTGCTTTTTCAAAAAGCAACTGGACTTTCTTTATTTTTCCTTGAAGGCGTTTCTCTTCGCATCCAAGAAGCTACATCGGTTCTTGGATGAGAAGTGAAACGTCTTTAAGGAAAAATAAAGAAAGTCCAGTTAGCTTTTGAAAAAGCCTTTTGAGACAACCATGACCTGGATGACTGAGAATCTTCATAGATATGCAGAGAAATAGTGCCACATTAGAAGATGTGGAGAGACCTGGTCCATAGAATCACCAAGAGTTGGACATAACTGAATGGATGTCATCATCATTGTCATCATCCTCATCATCATCACTATCATCATCCATGTACCTGTGACAACCCACCCATCATCACCCAATATACAGTATTGAATGAAGAACATTGGAATGATGGTGTCATCTTAGTGAACTAAATATGGCACTGGTCCTATATTTCTCTTTTCTTGGACACTTGACCCACCTGATGTTCTCTGATGATTTCAGAAAAGACAGGCACAGCCACACTTCTCTGTGCATTAATGATTCACCGGTGGAGATGGTTACCAGCATCAAATTCCTCGGTGTGCAGCTAACGAGTAGGCTGACTTGGTCGCTCAACAGTGAGAAACTGGTGAAGTGGGCATAGCAGTGCCTGCATTTTCTGCGCCGCATGAGAAAAGCACATCTTCCTTCCCCTGTCCTGACCACTTTCTAC